>JAYRBT010000023.1:10109485-10209845 GCA_036023395.1 Myiotriccus ornatus
AGATGTTTGTGACATCTGACATTGCCCCTCTGCACCAAAATTCCTGCCCCATCTGAGGTTCACACCAGCAAAGAGCTGCTGTCTCTCCCCATTCCAGCCTTCCCACGTAATTTTTGAAGGCAAAATGAATGACCTTTCACCAGGCCATTGCACCGTCCTCCACGTTCAGTGGTGCCTAACTTGCCCTGGGTCATGGCAAATAGGTTTTTCACAGGGTTAATGATTTTGGGAAGCTCTGAAAAGCATTAGGGCAGAGAGTAATGCAGAACTGAGGTCATGCCAATGGGAGTCAGAAGCCTCATGAGACTGGCCTGACCACAGCTGTCCCAGAAAAAGGGCATTCACCCCACCCCAGAGAAGGAAAAGAAAAAAAACCCAACCAAAAACAAAACTAAAAAAACCAAAACAAACAAACAAAAAAAAAACCCACAAAAACAAAACAACAAACCAAAAGCCCCTGGCCCTGGCTTATGGAAGGTAGCAGAAGTTTATTTAGAAGAAATATTGTGCTTTATATGCAAAGAATTGCATGGACCAGTAATAATCTTTCTATAGCAGGGCAGAAGATGATGAAGGTTAAAACCAGGGAGCAAATTCACCCTTTGACGTTGCACCCTACAGTGAATGAGGAAATAAAAAGGCCTATTGAAAACCATTTTCCCTGGCAGGTATCTTCAATGACCCAGTTTCAATGACATTAGCAAAACAGGTATTTCACAAGATACTAGAAATCAAACAGATCTATGGGTACTGGTAGTAACAGATCATTGGATACATATGAAAAAGCAAACAAGCTTTCAAATGAGCCCTTCAACTCCAAGGCAGAAGCCATTAACTTAACACTAAGCAAAGGCTGGGGAGGCTGCTCCGAGCTTACATTTATGCTCAGAAATCCACCTTTTTGAAAGCTCTGTATTTGTTTTCTTTTACAGGGCAACTTTCTGGTCATTTCAAGACCTGAGCAGCATCACACACTTTCTTCTGCACAGGCTTCCCTGTTCTCCTACTTTCTGGAAGGGCAAATCATCATGAGTAACGGAGTTCAGGCTCTGCTGTTCCTGTCCAACAGCTGAAGAGAGGAGAAGCCAAATAGAAGGAGGTTGCTGTGTTACGAGACGTAGATTAGAGAGGAAACCCAGCATCCTTTATCAGGTCATGCAAGTTAAACAGAAAGGAATTGGCTCTTGATATTAATATGCTGCATGTCCATGAATACCTTGCAAATATTAAGTAATCCTCATGAAACCCTTGAGACGGGTTAATATAAAACATTTCTACATATGCAAGCAAAAGCGAGAGTGTCCAGAGCCTGCCTGGGCCCCTTGTCAGCTGGAGTAGTTCAGTCAAATGCATCTCCCAACTTCCTCTAGTCTATCTGGCTTCAGTGTCAGCAGAAATCACGACCAATATGATGTTGAAGGTCCAAGTATGGCCCAACCTGGTCAGACAAGCTCAGACATAGAATTTCATGGAAATATGTGCTGGGATTATGGGATGGGAGCAGTTTTAAAGGTTTGGGATGAGAAGCTAAGAAAAAGGCTGGCTATTTCAGCTCAGCTTTGGATATTTTGAGGATTTTCCACGTGTGGTTCAGTAACATTTGTGTGTGGCATTTACCTCTACATAGACACCAAAGAAATTCTCCATTTAGAGAATTCTCACCACTAAGACTGACAAGTTAAAAGGCATTTTCCCATGAAAGGCATGTCCTCCTTGTGTGTCTAATCCAGAAATTTAATACAGCACTTCAATAATTAAGTTTACATCCTTATGTTCTGTCTCCTCACTTTATTTAATTTTCCTGATTACTAAGGAATGAATTCCACTCCTTATTTAAGCTGGAGAGAAATGGCTTTTTTTCTTCCTTTTTGATAGAACAGGTTTTCATTGGCAACAAGAACTTGGTCAATTTTATCCTATTTCCCTGCCTGAACTATGAAGACAGAGGGAAAGTGGCAAGAGAAGAAGTTTAGCCTCCAACCCTACAAAACCCTGTTGCTTGTGGCTGGGAGTGAAGTGGGGCAGCTGTTACACTGGGGACAGTTCAGTGCAGTAGAACTAAGGGAGTCCTCAGCCACCTGAGATGAAATGAAAAAAAATCTTCTATACTTGACAGCTGACAATTCAAATACTTTAAAAGAAGTTACCTTAGCAAGGGAAATTATTGCCCAAAGCAGCAGAGGCACATATAGCAATTTAATATGGGGATGGAGTCCATGATTCCCAGGGTCTGTTCCCAGCCTGGGCCACTGGCCCCCTGTGAAACTAGGAGGCTAACAATCACTCAACAGCTTTTCCCTCAGTTTATTCATCTATATAGGATGTTATAGTACTTCGATGCAGGACTTCACAGAGGATGTGTTCCTATAATTCACCGTGTGGGCTGCAATGAACCGGCTCACTGCTCTGACATCATGGGCTGAAGAGTGCCTGAATTACTCCATGCTTTGGTTTTCCACTGACATAAAGAGAATACTCACATGCTTTGAGACATTGGATGGAAAAGAAATGCAAACACAGAAGTGCTACTCTTCTATTGAGAGGAAGAGATGGGTTAAATTCTACCCTTTTGGTTCCCCACTCCATTGGGATTGGCATGAAAACAAAGATGACAAGCTGGGCCCCACTCTATTAAGATTTAAATTTAGCAAGGAACTGGAAAATTACTAGGAGCCGTACATCTAACCTCTGCCTCAGAAATAAATATGCATAATTCTTGTCCCATAGCTAAATTTGAGTGAATTACCAAATGTTGGGCCAATAAAAGAACTGTCCAACACAAACCTTATCTGCCTGAGATGCACGTATCTGCTTACAATATCCTTTGTTAGTTAAACAAAACAGAATCATTGTTGCTAAGAAGTTAATATTGTTTAAGATTCACTGGCTAACACACAGAACACTTTCCTGAGTTCCCCCAAACACATTCTTTTTCTGATCTCTTCATTTCTTCCCCCCCTTTTTTCCTCTTGTACTGATTTGGCTAAGGCTGGCGTTTTCTTTAGGTGAACTTGCTCGTAAGGTGATACGAACTTTGAGGCAGACAAACATTTCAGCTGATACAGCTAAGGGTAAATAGTTGTTCAGATTAGAGCAAGCAATTCATTTGAAGAGCAAAATACAAGTTAACTAATTTCCCAAGCATTAAACAGGAGCTACTTGCTCTATCTCCTACCAGCTCACCTTTTTCTCAATTATTCCCATAATCTGCTTGTAGCCTTTTAAACCTGTGTTGCCACTGTCCAAAATTCCTTCCTCCAAAGAGTGAGTTATGGCAGAATAAAGCCAAATGTAGTGTTCCAATGCCTCTGTGAATGAATACCCTTCAATGCTCTCTGTGATGTACTTTTTAATTTGATCATCATTTCTACTGCTGGGACAGTATATGACACAAACATCCACACAGAAATGAAAATAAAAAGAAACACTTCATTACCGGAGCCATAAAAGTCAAGATGCCAGATGTAAAACACGTCCCTGGCAGAAGGACGCCACCCCATTACAGCAGCAGAGCGCTGCTAATGTCCGTCTGATGATAGCAAAGCTGCACTTGGTATTGATCTGCTAAAACCATCCCATCCTCTCCCTACGTTTTCCATGCCCTGCAGCATTTTAAGACCTAGCATTTAAAAAACCACTTCTGTCAGGATAATTTCACCCCCCTTGTAGGTGTCTGCCTACAGAACTCTGCCCATTTGAGAAGTTACCACGTCACATCTCTGTCTGATGTAGTTTACACCAGCAGGAACCCAGAGACTCGCCTGGTTTGTGAGCTGTGAGAGCTCTCCAGGATGCTTGGCCACAGCTAAGCAAAGCCAAGAAGGGTAAATGAGGGCGCAGCAAACTCCCTCACAGTGTAACCAGACATCCTGAGCATCTCTACACGAGGCTGCAGCCTGCAGCGTGGGCAGGCACAGATATGCTGAGGGTATGTAGGCGAGACATACTTACAAAACCCAAGAACATCTTTCTACTCTCACAAAACCAGCATTGATGAGAGTCACTTTTACAGCATGTGCTTCCTCATCAGAGTTTTATATCTCAAATGTCTGACTTTCACTGGCTACCAATATTTCTATCATGAAGACTGATGAAAAACATTTTTGACAGTCTGTAAAATGAACCTTTTCATTTTTACACACAAAACAGGTAGAGAATCGGAGACAGCAGTGGAAGCTGAAGGAGCTGGAGGTGAGGCTGAGGGTCCATGTCAGACCTTTAATGGGTTTCATTCCACAGACTGGCAGTGAGAAGCCCCTTAAGCTACGAGCAGTCCTTGTAACCATACCAACAGTAAACTTGTCTCCAGCAAGCACAGGGGGGCTGAAATCCAACTAGAACTCATAGCCCCTGCACGAATTCACTCTGAATTTCTGCTGGCATCAAGGAGGCCTCATTGGGAGGATGATGTTCAGACCTAACTGTGTATCACAGCCAAGCAGTGACAGGTGAAGTGGGAGGTCTCTGCACTGAATGCATTTGACACCTCTCGCTAACTCTTCAAGGCAGAAAGGTACAAGATATGCCCCAGCATAGTAGAAGTGATATCAGAGCTAAAATATGATCACCAAATGTGTTGACTGAGTTTGTCTTGCAAAGGAACTTAAAATCTGGCTGTCTGGGGGCTCCTGAAATAGCATTTTCCAAAGATTTACAAAGAACTGCAATGAAGTAGTCAGAGAAGACGCATCATTGCCCCATCCTGGGCAGAATTAGAATATTTCATCACATGTAATCAACCACTACAGGAAAAAAAGCTCATGGTGACTCATCATGACTGAGGCTGTAGGGATCTGTGGATTCAGAGCACAAGGAATTATTCTGATGCACAGCTCTGTCCACTGGGAAATCACACATGGCTGTGACACACAGCAAAGACCATTTGCGACACTCGTATAATCCTGAAAGTTTTTTTTTTTAAGTGTATCAACACAAAGTCTCAATTCAAATGTGAATTTAAGAGCTAGATAGAAGAACATGTTCCTTTTCAGATCAAGGAAGATCAGTCAATAAAATCAGATTAAACGAAACATTAAGTGATGCCAAGATCAAAGAGTTTTTCATCTCAGAAGTGCCTCCCTATTACTCTATGGTTAGATACAATCACAGCAGAACATAACTAAAGAGATTCAGAGCATCCATTAAAAAAAAAAAAAAAAGAGGAAAAAAAAAGGAAAAAAGAACAGTGCCCTAGATCTAAATTGCAGAAGAACTATTCCCTTCTGCCTTCAAAACACTGCATAATCTGCTTTCCAGATCAATTGGGGTATCCTTTTTCACAGTGCAGAGTACTCACACTCTCTGGAACCAGAAACTGAGATAAACCTCCCTGGAACTAAGAACTGACACAAACCTCCCACTTGCTGATCCCAAACATAACTCTTCTTTCAGCAGCTTGCACAGCCATAAGCACAGAGGATCATAGAAATACACATCACATGCACACACCTAAACACTTCCATGGCACAGACAACCCTGCAAGGAGCACCAAGGGAGAGCAGGGGAGACGTGACGGACAAGCACGACCCGTCACTTTGCTGCCACACTGGTGCTTGGGGCAGAGGGAGCAGCCAAGCAGGAGCACACAGGAGGTTTCTAACCCCCAATCCAGGGCAGTATGTACTTCCATGAACCCATCATAAATCCAGAGCAGGAGTCTTCCCTTACAAATTCCTTCCTGCCTTACTTCACTTAACAATGGACTCTCCACCTGTGCTCTGCAGGTTCACCTGCCATGGACCTTTTCTTACACTAGTCCAGCTCTACAACAGCTCCTGTAACTTTCCCCTTTCTTCCAGCTCAGTTACATAAGCTACTATCTACCTGCTATTTTAGATTATACATAGCAACATGATGGGGAAAACAGAAACAGCAAGTTTGGGTTAATTTCCCTCCCTCCTCTCTTTGTTTGGTTCTCTGGAACTACTTCATCCCAAACATTTGTAAATAGTGCTTGGAGTTACATTCCAAGTTCCAGCAGTAAACACTAAACTAGCTAATATATATATAGAAGGATCCCTGTTCTTCCAGTGTATCCAGGCAACCTTGCAATACAAAGTTAAAGCACAGCTATTTGTTCAAAAAGTGTTTTCACAGCTATTTCCTCTTCCCCCCCCCCTTGCTTTTTTCCACTAGGCACTACTTGTATTTATCATCTGAAGATTATGTTCCCTTTTTCCTTTCTAAAAACTTCATAACAGCTTGTTTCAAGACCAGCAAAGCACAGACATTTACCTTATAACATAAAGTTTGATTTAGTTTAAGAAGAATGAAAGAAAATCAGCAAAAGTTACACAAGAACACCTGAATGTAACTCCTTTGTCACATGTTGTGGTAACTCTGGAAAGAGATTTCCAAATGCTCAGGAAAGCAGAATGTTGTAAGGAAGGAAAAAAAAACACCCCATGTTTACATAAACAGTAAAGCAAGCTGAAAACGTGGTTTACTATATCCTATCTAACACTAGTTGGGTTTCAGAATAAACTAAGTTTCTTCAGAGAACACAGGTCAGGCTGAACTAAAGTTTTTCCAAAGGAAAATACAAATTTTTATTAAATTTTCCAATTTAGAGTTTTTTGGAGTAAAGCCAGCATCTCAACAGGAAATGTTTTTAATTTCAAGATGTCAATTCAAAATGAAAACTGTTACTTTGACATATTTGATTCCTTTCTTTTGCTAGGCAGTGTTGACATTTTATGTTGTTGCTTATTTGAAAATCTCTTCAGAATATTTTTCTCCTATATGGCTCAAAATTTCGTCTTTTGCTTCCTATTCTGATTAGAAACTATTTTTCCTCCTATTAAAACTTTATTCTGAGTTTAAAAAGTCTCCTGAACATTCTCTGCTCTCAGTGTCATTCTTTTCTCACAAAGTGCTACAGTACATAGTTGACATTTTTTATCAGAATAATAGCCAATTAAATACTGTCCATTTTGAAAAAAATATGAAAACATTTATTGTTTTCAGCCTTCAGGGTGAGGGGAGAAGGAGAAAAAGGGAAAGCGTGCTGAAGATGCAACAGGAGATTTTAGCAATAGCAGTCTCATGCCATGTTTTGCATAGCTGCCTTCATGTTTTCCAGCTATCTTCATGTGTCCACCAAACTAAACAGGGGGTGACACTAAAGTTATGAAATCAATTCTTACTTCCAGAAGCAAAACCCACTTCCTAAATTATAGTTTTTGCCTTTACAGAATCTGCAGATCTGAGGTCATGCAGATGAACTGGAAAAACCATCCTAACACAAGGAAGAGCTAGAAATTAATATGCTATATTTATGAAGTACAGAGTAGTTTACACATTTCAAGTGTTCAGAATGAACTCCCATTGCCTTTTCCAGGCAACTCAGCTTCCAGCAAAGCCTCTTTTCCAAAGTGCTTTGTTCCTCAATCTAATAAAAAGGAAGCAATGGGCACGAGGGCAGATGCTGATTTAGTAAGCACGGACTCCTATTGGGCAAGTGGCTTTTCCTGAAGTTGTTTATGCTGAGAGCTGACTTTGAGAAGCTGAGGTCAGCAAGGGAATATAGTTTATGGTTTGGCCTCGGAGTCGCTGTGTAATTTGTCTTCCAAGTCTTGGTGTTCAGAGGAAACTGTCTTCAGTCATAGTCTTTTTCCTCACCTCAGGGCTAAATCGGTGAAGATCTTGGATGCTTACTGACAGCTTGAGCCCCTAGGGTGATATCTAAGAATAAAGGCAGCAGGTAAGGCCCAGGACAAATTTCTTCTCGTTTTGACGAATTCCTTAATTCTGGCAGCTTCTCCAAAGAAGATGACGTATTCCACTAAAATTGATGGGACTGATGAAACAGAACTGTTGGTTGGTGATTTTCACTTGCCAGCAGCGCCTCATAAAAATTAACCCCCAGGTCTTTGATGCTACATTATAACTATCTAGTCCCAATGGTAGCACAAGGAAAACATCAATAACTTCTTAAATTCAATTGTAAAGTACCTGAACAAATAAAGTACTTGGCAAATAAAACAGCTAATAAAGATCAAGAAGGATCAATTTCCTGGGCCCTGATTACAGCAATGATAAAATGCTTAAAAAAAAGTAAGAACAATCACAGACGTGTACATCCCATTTTCCTGTTATTTACCAATAATAAAAAAGAAAGGAGTATAACCCGAAGACAGAAAAGCATTTCTAACAAATACATTATTAAACGTCTCAAAGATGTCAACGTCTACTCAACACTGCAACACATTTCCTATTTCATTGCTCCCATACATCAAGGCAAACAGTGGTTAAAAGGAATAATTTCTCATGGTTATAAAACACAGGACTCAGGCAGAAAGTCAACAGCCCTGTTCATGCTTCCGGTGCAACTTCTGGAGAGAAATTTCTCTTTGTTTTGATTCCTCTTTTTTTTTTTTTTCCTTTAAACAAAAATAGTCATATCGAACAAACTAGCCAGGATGGAAGGGAAACAGTTCAAAAGGTGTTTTTAAATGCTTTTCCATCTCAGCTGAGCAACAATTCATAATGTTACTTGCAGCAAGAAGTCTGAGGGAGTACAGACTGCCCTGTGTGCTCCCAGGCACAGCAAGGTGGCAAAGAATACTGCTTTTGCTGGTGATGAGCTTTTGTCGTGATGGTATCAGGGCTAAAACATTTGCCACCTTCCTTCTAATGTAAGGTAGTTGCCCAAGCTTTGGGCACACACAAATATCACCTCCCTTAAGCTTTGTGTAAATAAATGTCTTGGCAGGAGCTGACATTTCTGGATTACCTCTGCACATAAATATTACTTCATTTCCTTAAAAGCAAAAAGCAGCTAGATGGGGGTAGGAGTTTGTTTGGTGATTAACTCTGCCTTTCCCCTTCTCATCCCCCCAAAGTTGGGTATAAACAGAAAAATAATTCAGACACAGCCAAGAAAATAGTTCGGATGGGCAAACTATGCCAAAAGTAAATGGAGTTTAGCACCAAAGATGGTTCTGTCGTGGGACAGGACAGTGTGTTATGATGGTCTTCCAGTTATCTGAACTCAGCAAGTGTTACTCTCCTACTCCCCAGGAGTTACAGTGCATAATTCCTCCACTCCCTGCAGACAGGCACTTCAGCACCCAAAAACCTCTCCCAGCAGTGGTACCAAGTACTGCTCTGGCACCAAGTGTCTCCCTACTTTCCAACACTCCTGTCCACAGACAGTGTGGTCTGGTTTCTGAAAACAGGATCTGGATCCTCAAGCAAGGGTTCGTTCCAAATCCCTGTGAAATAGTGAATGAACTTCAATTATTTTGGGCCTTACTTACTACCGAAGACCAGGCAGAAATGAAGTCCTGAAGACATAGAAAAGCCCTGCATCTAGCAAGATGTGGGAAAGATGATGTGGAATTTTTATCAAGGGGACTGACTCCTTTCCCACTCTGATTTTTACAGCTGCTGTTGATAGATGCTCCTAGGAAATGTGTCAAGTTGTTAGGTTCCAGTCATGGAAAAACAACTGCTGCTACTGTAGCATGTTGGTGTTGTGCTGCACAGCCCTTCAGAAGGACCTAGAGAGGTTGGAGAGATGGGCAGAGGAGAACAGCCCATTGTTCAAAGTCAGACAGAGGGTCCTCAGGACAAGAGAGACAAGGAGCTCCTGATGCAGGTCCAGTAGAGGGTGACAAAAATGATTAATGGACTGGAGCATCTCTCTGAGGAAAGGCTGAGGGAGCTGGGCCTGTTCAGCCTTGAGGAGAGACAGTTGAGAGAGGACCTCATCAATGTCTATCAGTATCTGAAGGTAGTGTGTCAATAGGATGGACCAGGCTCTGGTTGGTGCTACCAGGCAATAGTACAAGAAGCACCGAGCAGAAACTGAGGGACAGGAAGTTCCATCAGAACATGAGGAAGAACTTCTTTACTGTGCAGTGACTGCACACTGGAACACGTTGCACAGAGTTGTGGAGTCTCCCTCACTGGAGATATTCCAGAACCATTTGGACACAGTCCTGTGCCATGTGCTCTAGGATGACACTGCTTGAGCAGGGAGGTTGGAACAGACGGACCCACTGTGGTCCCTTCCAACCTCACCCTTTCTGTGAAATCAAAGACCTTCAACTCTTGAAAGTCATGAATAAAATCTGTAGATCACTTGTAAATCAAGGAGATGAATCCAAGAGAAAACCACTTAAAACAAATGGGTCAGATCCGCAGTGTGACTTGGATACCACTGTGTCAATTTATACCATGTGAGGGATCCATCCTGCATATTTTAAAGCAGTAAATTTTGACTAGATTAGGCTGGCCTTAATCACAAAAACGTTCTCTTTAGGGAATGGCTGTCACTCAAGAGAGAATTAACAGAACACAGCCATTGTTAGCAGGAGAATGGAGGCCAAATGCTTTTCTGGCCAGCCCCTGTGGCAGGGCTGTGAGGTCAGAAATGAGGAAGAAGTGTCCTTGCTAGCTCCACCAGGACTTCAGCAGGTTGCAGAGCTATTTCTCCTCTGGACAGGACAGCATATGCTCCTTCGAAATACATACTTGGCAGACAGAATCAAACTTGGGAGACAAAGCAAGAGAGATTTAGAGAGTTGAAAGTCAGACTAGACACGGTCTTTGCATAGTCAGCCAGCAATCTGGAACTAACTTATCTGCTAGGAAATGGCAACTGCTGTCATCAGCAGTCCACATTATACATTTCAACTGCGCCAAACCACCACATAATTGTGTATTTCTTCCTCCCTTTCATGTACCAAGTAGCAAGCAGGCAGGTGTGCTCCCACCCAGCTTTCCCCACTTGAAGTAACAATGATTCCCCCAACAGCAGTCCCTCCATTTCCACCAAATCTTCTCTGCAGGATTCTCAGGTGTACATATTATGCACCCTTAGTGGTGACTTAAGTGTCACTTTTACCCTCCTCTATTAAAAACCAAGTAGGATCCAGCAATGTGGTTTGAAAGACCAAGGCAAACGTGCAAGACAAATAGAAACATCTTGCCAACTGCAGAGCAGTCTGGATCGAGGCATGAGATTCATCCAAGGCACAGTTTCATTGCCTTCATCTGGATTATGCAAAGAATAGATTTGGCATGGAGACCAAATCGATCCATATAAACTGATAGCAGTAATTAGAGCTGGTATGAGCTATTGCAACTTCTGGCATCTCTCCTCCCTTGGTTCTTTGCTGCCTAGCAGTCTAGTTCAATTCATCACTGTATTAAATAATGAAGCTTCTATTCTTAGCAATAGTTTATACGGCCCAAAACATTGTGTTCCAACCCTGTGGCAAACCTGGAAGGAGTCTAGAAATAGGCAATGAAAATGTGAGACAGATTCTTATACACAAAGGCCTGCACAGTTCAAGGTGAAGACAAATCCCCAAGGACATGGGAGCGCTGTACAGACTAGACAATAGCACAGGGAAAGCTGGCAATGTCATGTACCCATGGGGGAAGCAAGAACAATCAAAGTCTTTACTTATACCACAAGAATTCAGCTGCAGTCAAAAATAAAATTATCTTCCTCTTCTCCAAAACCACGAGTTAGACACGCAGATACATACACATACATACATGGCTAGGCTTCGCGAACGAAGATTCTAGGAGGGCTCTACCCACGCTTGGGCTCTACCCACGCTTGCTACAAGCGCGCTGATGGCTAAAAAGGCCATCAGCGCAGATAATACGCAGATAATAATTCAGAAAAAAGCAGTAGATAAAAATGTTGCTTATCAGCTTATACCTTTAGTTTTCACTCTAGTTTTAGGTGAAACTGAGTCTGCCTCTTACAAGCATTGACTCATATGAAACCAGATCTAGTTGAAGGATCCCCAAACCATACAGTTTCCAGGAGGGGAATGAAAAAAAATAAAGAACTCAACAAAAACAAACAAAAAATCAACCAACCAACCAACCAACCAAAACCAAAACAAAAAAACCCAAACAACATCAGAAGAATTTCAAAATATTAACTTTCTAAAAGACAGAGGGAAGGAGTTAGGCAAATCTTCTGACTAGAAGATACAATATCAGGAACAAATTTGGGAAGGGACATGCAAGAAGACCACACCACAAGGCCCTTGTTGCTTCTGTCCTCCTTAGCCCACAGTGCCAAATGTAACCAACAGACCAAGGGTGACCTCCAGATGCTTCCAGGAGGACACCATCCATGCCAAGTAGGACAAGCAGAAGCCCCAGGGCCTTTGGTTTGTGTAAGCCTGCCAGAAATCTCCAGCAGCTATGTAAGGAGTGGCCTGGCCATGCATTTGTGGTCTTCTGAGGGGTTCAGCTATGTAGCCAGCACCTCTGGTACAAACACTTCTAAGCAAAACCTCTGCATTATCAACTGCCTCAAGTTGCATTTAATGAGGAACAAGATCTTCTCTTCTGTCCATGTTGCAATTTTCCAGACAGGCTTCATGCCTACCTGAAGCCTTCATGACTCTCAGAGAACTGCTCATTTGTGTCAGCTGACCTGTAGTTTGCAACAACAGGCTGGGACATTGGCATGAAACTGCCTGGTAGCATTATTCCCACAAGATATTTGGATAGGATTGACCTGGAGTGGCTTATGGCAGGTATCAGATGAAGAGGATGTTTCTGAACACTTCAACTGCTCTTTCCAAGACATTTTCGGCTCAAGGGGTAAAGCTCTCAGAAAAATAGTTTATGCAGGTGTATAAATACATCATGATCCTACTCTCTAGCAAGAGCAGAGGTCAAGGATCCTACTATTATTAGGAAAGTGCACCTACTCTCTTTCATTAGTCTTGATCAAGTACATATTAAGGTCTTCAAAACATCTTCGGCAATTTAGGACCAGAGTTCACGAGGAACTCATTATCTCCTTATGACTAGGTACGAAAGATACTTTGAAGAGACATGTAGAATTTCTAGCAGGATTCAACAGTTCTGTGCTCATCACCCTGGGACTCCTTTCTCCACTTAGCATAAAGGAGAGCATGCAGATGACATCTGTCCAACTCACGTTGCACACACACTGCAGAAGTAAAACATGATAGTTTGAAAAGCTTAGCTTCTGCTCTGAGAGAGCCACATCACCTGAAGGAGGTTTATTGGGTTTGCAATTTCTTTTTGGAGAAGGGCTGAGAGGTTCTGAGACTTTATACTTTTAATATTACTCCTGCTAACAGCTGAAATTCACCACAAAACTCTTGGGGTTTTTCCCCCACTTCCTGCTGACCACTACAGAACCTGGAAGGCCATGCTTGGGTTTTGGCATCCATGATCACATGTGTGTGTGTGTGTCTGTGTGATCAATGCCCTCTAGAGGGAATCAATGGCCCAGCAAGACACTGGTTCTGAAGCCAAGGGTACTGGGTACTGCTGGCCACAGTTGCTGAGACCACTCATCATTCATGTTCTCAGCTAAAAACCTTACTGAGAAAGTGAAATTCCATGAAAAAAAAAATAAATTTTTAAACTGGGTTTGGGTTAAAAAAAAAAATAAATCTAGGAAGTTCCATTCCTTGGAGGGTATTTGGCAGAGCTGACTGCATGGTGTACAAGTTTCCTCCCCAAACAGTGTGCTGAATACTGGGGCCAGGGAGGCAGGAAAAATGGATCAGAAGCTAATCCTCACCTGAGGAGACCTTTGCAACAAAGAGCTGGTTTAAGAGCACTAATTGCTGTAAGGTCCTTTCCTACCAGAAGAGGATCTTTAAATAAGTTGATCCATCACTCAAGGCCGTGGTCTGCATTTGAGGGAACATGTAATAGCTGGCCAGAGATGAGGAAACACCAAGTAACACTGAAGTGAACTCATTTCCTCCACCCTTTCGGCCAGGACAAGACAGGCATGATTGCAGAAAAGAGATAAATACTTTTGGTGTTGCTATCCTTTTGTGTCAATCCAATGCATACCTCTCTCCAGGTATTTCTGAACACTAGGTTAGAAAGAGGGAGCCTTGATCTGATTTGGCTTTTCTGAAAGCATCCACATAGGGAACTTTCTCTCCAAATGCAACCTTGACCTAACCTTTCTATATACGACTTTGATCTATAGACCCTGACATGAACACAGCTTTCATCAGAGCTGTCATTTTGGAAGAAGGACCCAATGGAATGACTATATTTATATCTCAAACACATTGTAAAGCTGTTACATACAGTACAATCTATTCTTTTCCACTGCATATGTATAAATAGTCTCTTCCTCATCCAGGGGTCAACTGAGCTTGTGTCTCAGTGCTGGCTCCGAACTCAGAAGCTCACTCAGTGTGTCTGCTTGTGCCCATCAACTGCTCTAGGTACACAAGTCTCTGCTGTCACACATGCTTTAAATTCTGACACCACAGATCCACCAAGGAGTTCCAAGGCTCCTTTCATACCTAAAACGCAGGTGCTTGCCTGAAAATCCAACCTGTAAAACCTCATGTGACCAATACTGTGAAGACATTCCAAGTTGGGCCTGCCACAAAAAAAAAAAACAACAAAAAAAAACACCAAGCCAGCTAAGGGGACAATAGGCAGAGCACTGACTGGCTTCTGCTCCTATTTCAGCCAGCAATTTTGTGTCCAAGAGAATATTACAGGATGTGGGAAAGCAGAATTCATCCCTGGGCTTCCTAGTTCAGGGCCAGGGCTTGATTCCAGGTTTCCAGTGTCTGTGCATATACTTGGCATATTGCAGCCTGGGTCCTGCTGCAGCCCCAACCCTCCCGGTGCTTCAGTGTTTGCTGCTGGTTGGTATCTCCCTGCACAGTCCATCTATGGCTGCCCACACAGGATCCCTTTCATACAGTGCCTACTTTACTAGCTCCTGAAGACCCATGTCACCATCAAGGTAGAATCTGTAGTCCTGCAAGCTGAGAAATTCGAGAGTATAATGAACTTAAAAGACTTTTATTATACCAGTCAAGACAAAAGGCCTTCTGGCTGGTGAGCATCCCACTCACCCCAACCTTTTGCTGAGGCTGAGAAAAGCTGTACCAAGGAGCAGGCCTCTGATGCCGACTTAGAAATGGAGGAACCTCTATGGGCTCCTGAAGCCTTTATCCTCCCCCTAAACCCTGTGCAGTATTTATCTGCTCTCCAATGCTTTGGCAGTCTGGCTTTAAATGCCTCGAGCATTGAAACTCCTTGAGTTTAGACAGACCAACAAGCCAGCAATTAGGAAACTCTTTACCAAAAGCCAGCTCACATATTGCTTTTGCCTCAGTTTTATCATCTTTCTGCTCTTGTTGAAATTGTTTATCCCTTAAGGATTATTTTTTTTATGCTTTCTTTTTTTTCCTCTCCCAGGAGCACGACTTGGTTTGCCAGTGACTACTGGATCTTAGCTTAGTATTTGGGAAATGTAATAAAAAAAAAAAACACAAAAAAAACCCCAAAAAACACCCATGAATGTTTTACAGATATCAGTAAAATTTCTAATTCTTAATTTTAGTCATTCTTCAAAAAAAGTGCAAGAAATGATCTTTCCAAATGTCTGGCCAAGTCTGCTGGCCAGGTTTATTTATACATGATCCCAAACTCCTGAAATCATAATAGTTCCAGGAAAAGAGAAAAAAAGGGAAAAGAAATGCACTTTATGGGATCTTCAGTTGGTTAAGTCCACATCTATTTCTGCTTGATATCCAAGCCAATTTGAGCTTCCTGATCACCATAATTCCCTGGTTATTAGACTTGTTTATGGAATTTCTAAAAATAGAGAATAACTATATTTTTGTTACATTAGAACATGAGTTTTTCTTAAAGACTGGGATGTTAAGGAAAGAAGCCACTAGGGGAAAAGGCAGGAAAAAGTTAAGAACATTTCCTTCAGCCAGCTTCTAAAACACACTCTGCATTTCCTCTCCACATGAGTTGGAGAACAGTTTTGGAAAACCACTGCTTCTCACATGCTTTCATCTCATGGCTGGTTTTACAGACAAGTATTCACAGCTGCGTGAAACAACTGAGAATCTGCTATTTGCAATTATTATGCTTCTCTTGATATATAAGATCTATAAGAGTCTGGAGTGCTCGCACATGATTCTTTTTGTCTTCTCAGTCCCATTCCTGTCCCCAACCTGCTGGTTATGTGTGGGGCTGCCCTTGTCTCCCCCCCCCAGATACAAATCTGACAGGTACCCCAACCCTACCATTCACTCTTGCAGAAGGGTCCTGAAGACTGTGGTTAAGCCAAGTCATCCTTCTCTCTTCAGCTCAGTCACCTACGTGAACACCGTTGGCCCCCCAGAGTCTACACTGTTAAGATCACTGGTACCAAAATTGCTTCCCTTTTCCATTCCTCTATTTGCTGGATACAGTAGACTACCTGTAATTATGTTTGTTTTACGTATAAGCAAAATCAAATACTTCACACACGCTCTCCTACCAAGGTACTCTGCGTTTAGGAATGAACATGGCAGTTTCCCCTCTTGAGGATTTTTGAGAACTTTGAAAACATAGTTCAGCTTCTCCATTCCTGAAGCTGGTAAACATTAGAATATCTTTCTGCAAGAAGTGCAAGCTCAGGTTCGTGGACTGGTTCAAGGTTATACCTTTCCACGGCACAGGTGAGAAAAACCCAAAGCCTGAGTGTAGAGCCTCATTTGTGCTGCCTGTGAGCCATAAGGCACTTACGAACAGCCCCATTTTTCTCCCTGTCTCTCTCCCAGCAGGGCTCAGAAAAAGTATCATCTTCTCTTTCCTGGCCTTGTCTTTCTCACATCTGTAGACGCCACAAATTATACCTTTGGAAATACATGTTAATCCTATTCCAGAAACATATCTTTTTCCCCGATGACTGTTCACTTGGGACTGTTGCTGATGTCCCCCACTGTGTATTCTGTGCAGGTGGGAGGTTTGGCCACGTCACACACATGGAACAGGCCCTTGTCATTGCAGCTAGAGAAGGCAAGGTTTTAAACAGAGTTTACAAGAGTATCTGAATTTGGCCTTGGATAGAGTGCCAAACACCTAAGACGTGAATTTGAATGGACTAACCCCAAGGAAAATTCATGTGTTAAACTTAGCATTGCTTCCCATAAAAAATATGAACTTGGGTCCTCCAGCAGGTCAGACCAGGTATCCATATAATGGTAACAGGTGGCACTAAGATGAATTACCTTGCTCTTGAAACACAAATCTCCCAATAAGAAAATACTCCACATTACAGAATTAACAACCCAGCAGTGTGTCTGAATGTGGCCACTTACAGACAGAGAGGATAAAAATCTGTCACTACCACTAGGCACAATTTCCATGCCTCATTTTTCCTGCAGACCACTTTGCTGTAAAGCACTAGCCTTCATGCTCTTCATACTATTCCCATCCATCCACCCACCCAGGAGTCCTGTGTGGCAGAAGCACAGAACTGGACTCAGAGAAACAGCGTTTTTCCAGCATACGGTAGTGGCTACCTCTTATATGGGTAATTTATCCTATCTTCCACCTAAAGGACTTCCAGGATCCTACAAAAGTGCACACATACAAGAGAATAAAAGTATCTGTCATGAAATCTGCAGACACAGCATTTAACTGGTGGGACATGAACAATCACCAGACAACACTAGAGACCTTTATTTGCCTTCTAGAGAAGCACCTTCCGAGTGCCAGCAGAAGGGCACGTAGTTATCTAAGTTTGCCAGGTCAGTTTTTAGCACAAGGATTTGTCTCCTCCTCCCCTGTTGAGCACGTCTCCCCCTCCTGGCATGCAGCAGCCTTGAGAGGAAAGTTACTGTGCCCAGGAAGGGCTTGGCACTGCACTAATGTACATTGACAGTGTGTTTTCTTCCCTGGCACCCGGCCACGCACAAATCCCCTTTCTGAGTCACTCCCACTGAGAAAACCAACACCGGCATTCTGCTCTGTTGAAGTGGTAAGGCTGAGAGAGCAAACATAAAAGGAGCTGCCTATCAGAAGGGGCTGGGGATGAGCTGATGTCTGGAAGCATCAGAGGCAAGGGGAGGGAATTCCTATAAGTGCAGTGTAACACTGATAAGTGGGAAAGAGTAGTGAAGGATGCTGGAAAAATACCACTTGGCAGAGCAGATGATGCACACTCCCACCAGTGATCTAAAGTGAAGTCAAGCTTCCCAGGCTGGACTCTCACTTTCTGCTTTTCCTCTAATTATTTTTATGGACATAACATTTCTCGCAGACCTCATGGCCAGTTTTGCCCTGCTCTGTACAAATGTGGCTGATGCCATTTTGGCAAGTACCAGGGTTGAAACAGGGACCAGCAGAGCAATAAAAGCAGGATTCTCCACAGCTTGAGGTGGGAAGCCAGGCCAGCAGCTGGGAGCTATAACAGACCAATATCCTCTGCAGATTGGGCACAGATGTGGACATGTAACCACAGGCCAGGGTGTTACACAAACATATCATGCGGACAAACTGTGCCTCAAATGCTTACAGCCTGAACGGGCAACAGAGGCAGAAGAAGAACAGGACAAGCAGAAGACTGTAGCCAAGGTGAGAAATGCTTCTCTAGTTTTCTTGAGAGTGAGATCAGAGCATGGAAGTTCATCTGGACATCTTCATTACTAGAGAAGAGTCAGTCACAAAAATCACACTTCTAACAGTCTTTGCACCTGTATCTGCAGGATCCAGAAACACAGAGGAAGCCCAGGTGACATTTTCTAAGTAACTTAGTTCCCCTCAGGCCACTTGGCCAGAGTTATTGAAGTTACTTTACACTGGAAGGAAACAGGTGGAGGGGAGTAAGCCAGAGGCTTGCTTGGCTAAAGGTAACTTGTCTCCAGCCTCGGAAAAAAAAAAGAAGTGCAGAACAAATATCACCAGGGCTCCATTCAAGCACTGCAGTAACTAAATCCTCTTGGAAACCCTTAAACACGGGTTCTGATACTTGTCTCTGAAGGCAGAAACAGGGCGGCACATACAAGTCATAGGTCACTGTGTGAAGACATCTAGTTTTGAGTCAGACAGTAATAATAGGAGCATTTCAGGTGTGTTTGGGACTATTTACAGAATCAACAGCTGGCAGTTCCCCCCAGCCTTTCCTCACAGCATAGGCATAAAAAGCAGATATATAACCATTTCACTGATGACAGTCACTGCATATTTGAAAGCAGTCTTATGCTCCAGGCTACTAAAAGCTAGTGAAGAGCAGATTTCTGTTTTTAAAGCTCTCTCTGACAGGGCAGTAAATTAGATGCTACAAACAGGATCCTTGGCCATGTCTGTGAGCCATTTCACTCAGCCCCTCCTCCAACTTCAGTAGCCCCCCAAGTTGCTTAGAGCAGCCCCAGCAGCTCTTCTTTCTCTAGAGATACCTTGTTTACCCCTCATCCTACTTCAGCAACTCCTGAGCCTGCTCTTCTTCATATCATCAGTATTTGTCCAGTGTTGGATGTGTCAGCATTAACATACTGACACTCTTCTAGAAGGATGGACAGAAGCACTGATAGAAGCACTAACAGAAGCATAGCCATGCTCCAGTAGGAAGCAAAAGGAACAAGTGCCTGAGGAATCATCACGGCCTCCTACAGCACTTGTACCATCAAGTAGTTTCTTGATGAAAAAGGGAATTGTTGAGGTGCTTGAAACCATGGCTGCACTCAAACATGACAGTGTCCAAATGCACTCCCCTTTTTTCCCTTTCACATACTCTACATCAAAATGTGTCTTACTTTTAAGGTCTAAAATACATTCTGTAACTTGGGATTTGAGCAGATGTGGCCCTCCAAATTTATTGCATTGGAGACAGAGGAAAAACTGCCACAATCTTACAGCCTTGCAGGGAGAAAAGGCAGGTGAACTAACCTATTTCTACAAATTGCACAGTGTTCACATTGCAAACCAAACAATATACAATCCATACACTGAGCTCTATATGATCTCATACACAATAAAACAGGATGCCTGCAGGATTAAATAAAACTTGTTGGTTTTAGGCAGATACTCCAGTCCACAGAACTCTGAGAAGCAGTAGTCAATGGGATAAATAAAAATACGAGCAGATATTAAATGACTTCGAACACCAAGGAACAGCATAGGAGACTAAACCTTTATTGCCTGGCAGCCACCATGAAACAGGATGTATAAATAAAACTAAGTGAAAATGGAGATCGCACACAAGGCATAAACTTAATAGAGCTCAGCACCTCCCAGGATCAGGCAGGTCTCACACTGGGCATTGGTGATAAAACCACAATAACACTGGTAGCTGTTCCCAAAGCAGTCAGCCTTATCCTGTCTTCTGCCACTGTTTTATGACACCAGTGTACAGCACCCACTCACACAGGCCCTCACAATCAGTTTGTTAACCTTTGCACCTACAGAACTTCTTTTGGAAGGGTAATGAAGCAGAAAGAATCACCACCCACCAAATCAGGATTAACTGAAGTTACTCAGTCTATGTAGACTGTGAGAGGAAAGCATACTTTGATGTATAGAACAAGGGTTCACAGCACCTCAAGTTAGAGCCTTCTATACCCAAGCTATATAAGAGTCATCAGTTGCTCCTAGAAGCAGAGTTGAAGTGCAGAAAGATATAGTTGGAGTTATCTCCAAATCTTATGGCTGAGGACCCTCATGAGCTCTGCTCCATATGGACATTTCCTGGGGTTCCACTCCTTCTCACAGAATACACAGACCAGCTTAGACTACCTTTGCTTTTTCCAAAACATGACTTCAGAGCTGTACCTATGCACACACCTACACCTGTGTGCACACACGCACAGACACAGGGCTCGGGACCGGTCAACACAGGAACACCACGGGAGTCACTGCAGGGCTTCTGCACAGCCCTCGCTATGGGCTGGGGCACGTGTGTAGCTGTCAGTGCAGATATGATTTTTTCATCACCTAAGGATCTAATGCTAAATACCTCTTTGTGCTCATTTAAAACTGAAGAGACAAGTTACAGCTCCCAGGAAAAAGCACACACTTGTCTAAAAGACAGAGCAAACCCCTCCTCCTGCTAACAGCAGTAGCAGGTGCTGGACTGATACCACTACCCTTGAACTTACCCTTGTATGAGTCATCTCTGAGATGGCTGAAGCTGACAGGTTGCTTGAAATCACCACCCATGGATTACATTCAAAGGGAGCTTTAAAATATTTTCTAATTATTTTTGCTTCCACTCCACCAAACACTGTTAATCAAGAGTTATTTCCAAAACATGCTGTATTGTAGCAGTGCTATACTCCACAGGAGATGCACCAATTGGGTTGGACACCTTCCAGCTCCAGCTGTCAGATGATCAAGCTGTTCTCATTCTTAGAATAAGGTGCTCTTTATGGGCAGGGAATTTACATTTTTTCTTTATTTACACAAAAAGCAAATGGGAATGCTTGGCTGCAGGGAAATCAAGCTGCCTGGCTGAATTTTGCGTTTTGATCACCATTCACTACCAGTGATATTGTTAAGACTTTTCTTCATTTATTCCTGGTTTCATCGCCCAGGGTGTTATTTCTTCATGTTGCACAGAAGGACCCAGCCTGTACTCTCCCCATGTGGGCGTGACAATATGCAACACCCAACCCCTTCCTGTGAGTGCAGTAGGAGGAAATTGGAAGAAATTTTGCATCTCTGAAACCTTGGGATCCAGCTCAAAGTCTTGCACTGGTTTTTGGACTTGGCTGGCTCTGTGTCATACATGGCAGTCTGTTTGCAAGACTTGACACTGTTCCTGGTTTTCCTCTACTTTGCATTCCTAATCTTTTTACATCCAAAGCTCAGTACGGAGAAAAAGGGAATGCAACATATAACAAACCTTAGTGCTTCAAACAGAGTTATCTGAAAGTACTCCAGCAAATACAAAAAACCAGAACAGGTTCTAAAGGGGAAAAAACCCAAACCAATCAACCCCCCCCCCAAAAATAAAATCATGTCTGTCTGAAAAGTGACCCTTATCTCTGTGGAGGGCTTCTGAGCTTCAAAATCCTTTTCACAAGCCCCCTAATTAAAAATTGGTAAAACATGAAGATATTCATATACCCAATGCTTCTTTGAAGCTTCATCCTAAAAAAAATATTGGGAAATTATTGAAAGAAGTTTTAAAATAATTTATTTTCAAAGCCTTCAATTTACTTTTACCAAAATAAAGTCTTTAATCTTTTCTCAGAAGCTTTGAAAATTTATATTAACAGTTTCAAAAGCCTGAAGTTTTCTCTTAAAAAAAAAAAAATGTAGTAGCGCTTCTGTTAGTTAACTAATTTATCAAGCAGCAGCCCTGAATCTAATGAAGACAGGTTCAAGACACTAATTGTGGTCTTCAATCTGGATTTTCCCATAGCTGTTTTCCCTCCACGGCCACGTATGTTTTCCTGGTCACCAAGGTAAGTACAGAGATACCCAGTTTACAAAAAGTCACATCTTGATTCCGAAGAACCTGAAGTGTTCCTATCTGGAGTGTTTGTTCAGCTTTACAACTATTTTTATTGACTTAAAGAGTGTTTTCACACTGGCTCTCCTCCCAGGCGTGTTTAAACAAGCAGCAGTGCACTGTGCCAGAACACAACAGAAATGTGTCCTATAGACAAGTAAACAAAATACCCAATGGCTTCAACTACCCACACCACGAAGGGATTTTGAGCAAGTCACTTCAAATTATGTTTCGGTCTCTGGACACAAAGCAAAGTTGGTTTAGAGTTCTTTGACTGTGTTTTGGGTTGTGTGTTTTCCTTATTGCTTTGGTTTTCAAGCCATTGGCTGGGCCCACACTCCCCAAAGACGTGGGCTATTCATTCTGTTCCAGCTTAAAGGCTCAAACTGGACTTGATTTCAGTAAGAACTGTGTGGTACATCATGTGGTTATCATACAGGCTGGAAACACAGCGAGCCATCTCTACCGTGGGTGGCTTGTGTGCCCTGTGACTGCAGGCGAGACCAGCCACCAGCACCACCAGTCTAAACAGCCTGGCTTTGACAGGCCTGAATTAAGCGTGCCGCTGGCCGGACAGCTTTGCCCCCCCAGAGGAAGTGGGAACCGCGGCCCTGGGGGTGTCAGTCGGTCCAGTCCCACCGTAGCCAGGTTAAAAAAAGAAAACTCAGAAACGAAAACAGCATCTTTTCCCGAGAGCCAAGGTTAGTCCTCACCATAAATCCATTGGCAGTGGCACGGGGTGACATACCACCTCCTCCCCTGCGGAGCTGGGGCCAGCCAGCAGGAAGCCGCCGCCTCCGCAGCAGGACCAGGCAGCTGGCTCCCACTGCCACGTTTATGCATCCCCGGGACACTCCAGCAGAAACTTTCCTGTTGTGCGGCAGTGCAGGCGGGGGGGATGAGAGTGACCTACACATGGCTCTAACAGAGATCACAGCCTCGTCAGCAAGAGCTGAAAATACCAGTGAGCTGGCCCTGGTGCAGAACTAGAGCCTCCCCCCCTTCACCCTTTTCTCCACAAGAACCCTCCCTGAGTCATGTATCAGCACATGGGACTCCCCCATACCCATCTATAAACTCTTCCTGGAAGACTAGCACATCTTGATCTGGGACCAGCTATTTCCCCCATCACTGGCATTTCTCCTTGTTTTTGTTGATGTTAGAACAATCCTTTCAAAATTTTTCTTACAAATGGATTCTTAGTCTTGAAATTATTCTGTCAGAGTCCACCAGCACCCCAGAGAGCATGGAGTACAGCCAGGCACAGGAACAACACAACTGTGTCTCTCTTGGCAGTACCCTGCAAGCTTCCTCTCCCAGGTCAGTTCTAATAACCCAGAGCGAGAGCTGACAAGAGACTGCATCTCACTACCTGACAGCCCAGCTGGTGAACTGGCTCTGCCTTATCTCAGCCATGATCCTGGGCTCCCCAAGGCTGAAGGTCTTGGCTGCTGCTGAATTTGCTCTAGAACAGCAATTTCAATCTCAGCTCCATGATGGAACATGCTGGCAAGGAAGGAGGTGAAGGTATGGCAACCTGTACCTGGTTCTCCAGCACAGCTACTGGCAACACCATGACAGGCTGCTGTGGACACCTCCCTACTGCTTCGGTTAAAATTTTTTGCTCAGGTACTGCCTGTATTCCATGTCTAAGAAAACAAGTCTGCTCCAAACCTGGAGGACTTTCCCGCCCCACCCTCTTTGTTCTTTTCTCTGTGCTCCTGTCTCCATCCTGCTGGAATATTTAATGTTTTGACATCATCTTGCACGGAGAGCCAGGAGGCATCTGACAGCATTCTGTCAGTGACAGACAGCGCAGCCTTCTCATCTGGTCCCTATTTTGTGAAACACAACTCCTTAAGCGAAGCAGACCACTACATGTTCAGCATTTAGAGCCTAAATACCACATTGGATGGGAACATGAGGATCTTCTGCTGTGTAAGATTTTGGCATCTCCTCACATTTATGGTTCAGAACTGTTGACATGATAAAATAAAACCTCAAAATGAGGCTCAAGATGTTTATTATGCTGAGGAAGATAATTGTATGGTGTGGGAAATTTCCAATACAATAATTATGACCATTATTTTGAGCCATGGCCATCCTGTTCCCTATTTGCAGTTTGGTCATGGGTAGATTTTGTTACATGACAGTGCATCCATCAAACCCCAGTGCCCTGTGCACAGCCCTGACACTGAGGGGCCTCGCATTAAGTGTACTGGATTCAAAGCCCTATGGGTTCCAGTGTCACTGGAACTAACATGATGGAGGAAAAGGTGATACAGCACCATGAGAGAGCATTTAAGGACCTGGGCAATCATGAAAGGAGGACTGGAAAATAAGAAGTCACTGAAGGACAGCATTTCAGTGGACTTACCCTGCACCCCCTCAAGCACCAAAATAAATTACAATTATTTAAAGAGGCATTACTACTTCTAATAGTCACTTTATGGCCAAAACCAACAACATATTTGCCTCTTTCCTAAGGTGTTTGCACTTCATCACTGCACTGACACTTTTCAGATGAACTGGCTTTTTATTGTGGAGCTATTCTAGGGTACAGTGTTTTGTTGACTAACAGTTGCTGCATATAGAGGTTTATTACTGTAGGATTGCTCATAAGGACCTGATTTTCTTAAATAAAGAAGTAGGTGGATTATATTTTCTGTGAGAGTTAAAAATATATTAGAGCTTGGAAATTCAAAATAAGTCATATTAAGAGTAGTTTGAATATGAGATCAGAGTATTTACTTTTGGGCCCACAGTTATTTCAGTGTGGCACTTTTATTCCAGCCAACAAATAGGTGAACAAGGTACTTGGAGCCTAACTCACCTTCTATGTCTCTACATGTAAGCAATGCACTGACATGAAATGCCAAATTTGAGATCTTTTGTAAATAGTCCCATTTAAGCCCCTTTCCCTACTCTACAGACTCTTACCCCATCTGCATAAAAGTACAAAACTTACTCAGGTTTAATGGTGCCACTCACAGTAGCAGAGTTGCATGGTGTTCAGGTTTTGAATCTTGCAAAGACTTTCACTGATGTGTTTCAGTTCACCTGAAAATGACCACAGCTGGGCAAATAGCCAAGTCTTCAGCCCAGTACAAAACTGAGAAATGCAGGAAATGCCATTTGCATTGACTCAAAGCATGTTATTAAAAAAAGTATCAATTGTTTAATGGCTTTTTAAGCCAGAAATATCTCTGACTCCTCCTAAAGTTCTCTCTTCAGGTTATTTAACCATATTGAAAGCTTGCTGGATTTTTTTTTTTTGGGGGGGTGGGGGGGAATGGGAATAGGTAGCAGACAGGCCAGGTTGTTTGTTCTTCATTCTAAATTTAGACCAACGCATCACTGAATTTCAAAAATGTCAAGATGTTTTGGCATTCCTGTAATATTTTGTTCTGAAAACACTGAAGCAGAACATTTAGAATTTTTGAAGTAATGGCTCCTTTCAGCAGAAACAATTTGTAAACAACAACTTGAAAACTTCAGACACAGAGAATGGAAGAGCTGAACCTTCCTATTCCCTGGAAGATTGCTCACTCCCATCCCCTCAAAAAAACCCACTAACAAAACAAAACACCAAACAAAACAAAACCTCAGCATTTAAGCATATGACTACACGTTAGATCTTTACAAATTTGAAGTCTAAGGATTTGAGAATCAAGCTATATGTGCATCCAATCCATAAATTATTATTAACATCTAAGTATCTCACAGTGTAGGCATTCCCATATAATTATTGCATCCATGGCATCATTTGAGAAAATAAATCTCATCCCAATGAAAGACAAAGCAGTACAACCTCTTCTCAGAAGTTTCATGCAAATAAAAGCAGGAAACAAACATCTTTCACACATCACCCGTTTGGAAGCTTCTATTTGTGCTATAAAAATGGTGCCATTCTGTAGGAAACAAACGTCCCCAAGTTTTTGCCATCCGTTATCTTTCATCTTTCCTCTTGTAGCATTGCAGTCAGTGACCAAATTGGCAACTTCCTAATCTCACCGCTCTGCAGTTCCCTATAGTAGAAACCACAGACTGAAGGTCTAAACCAACCATACACATCATTTGGTACATCCAGTTAACATTTTAAATAAAACTAGTGGTCCATATTGCATTTTCCCCACTTGCTCACAAGTCCTGGTAACTCCCTGTGAAAATTAAGTATGTAGCTGCACTAAACCTGCGTTCAGTGCTCTCTGCAGAAGAAGTCTTTCACAAAGCTAAGAACATGGTGGAAATGGGTGAGTTGTGGAGCTTATGGGGAGTCCTCCCACCTTTACCACCATCCACCTCTAACAACTAATCTGAGCATTCCTCTGCTTTACATCCATAACCAGAGCCCACCACTCCACTGCTCCTCAAAATAAGAGAAAGTGATCCCATGTGTCTCTGGAGATCTAAGCATTATGTTGACTTTGCTCTAGGTATTTTACTTATTTTACTCCCCAGGAAGCAGATACAGAAGACATCACTTCATAGTCCAGCAAACATGACACTGCACACCTCAACTTTAACCTTCAAGGTTTCCCTCATCCTTGGCCATTCTGCCGAGACTGCCAGTAAGAGTGACAATTAATGTCATTCATGATGGATCTGCAGGGCTGACATATGACCCTTTGGAAACTGGACTGTACTCAACATTTCTATTTCCACAGACCATTAAACAGCTGCCAGAGTGTTGACCTATAATTCCTCCTATCCCATTCCATGCAAATTCCAAGTTGGTAATAAAACATGGAAGGCTCTAGGTACCCGCAATCACCCAGGCGTCCAGAACAGGGAACCGTCTAATCCACAGTGCTGCCTCTGCAATGACCGAAAGGATTTTGCAGCCAAAGATAATCACACCTCTCCAGTTTCCAGCCACCTATAGCTTTGAGGGCAGGTGGTCTTCTCTCCTGCTTTATACTAGGAGAAGGAACTGGTGGTTCTTCAGGAAAGATGTCAGATCCAGCTGCCACCACCTACCAAAAACGGATCAGTCACCTTCAATTCTGGCAGAAATCTGCCCTATCAAAAGTGTTTAAATGGCTTCCCTTGAATATCAGCCTGGCCCAGAAAATCCTTTCAGGCTGAGCGATACCATCATTTTAATGTTGATATTTGTAAGTGTAAAGAAAAATAAATCTATATTAATCTATGATAAAATGCCTTTTAGGTAACAGGTTTCAGCAGCAATTTTTTCCCCAGAAAAATTCAAGTAGGAACTGGAGGGCTGAAGGTGCAGCATCTTTGATAAAAAACTCTTCCTGTCCCACAGATTTTTTTTTTTCATTTACTTGTTTACACTCATACCTCTTTTCTCACTGCCACTTTTTTTTCCCCTCCTACTCCTCCTATACCCACTCTTTACTAAACGTACATATGATATATACGTATTAAGGAGGATTATGATACCATCCAACAGAAAGTAAGGGCAGTTCTCAGAGTGTGCATTAAGACTAAAGTCTGCACCAAAAAAAATCACCTCATAACCTCTCCCTTCAAACCACTACTACTCCTGCCCTATTCCCTTTACTTCTCCTCTCCTGTCTGCTACAGTAGGTATTCCCCATGTGGGTGGATACAACAGTGGCTGAGAGAGATCTTCTCGCTGAGCTTGGAGATGAAAGCCTGTTACCTGTTTTTTATTTATGACCTCTAAAATACAACACGTGGAGTTACACGAGAGACCCTGTAAACAAGGCGAGGGCCAGTTGCTTTATACAGCATGGAAAATTTCCATTTCTTGGAACAGACAGGTCAGCTTGGAAGGAAGTCAACCCTCAAGGTCTTTCTCCCTCTTTAGGGCTCATCTGAAACACCAGCTAACCCAGAGTGTGCTGCCCAGGAGTCAGGAAAGCCAAACAAAGAGATCAGCGTAAGGCACGGCCTCAGCTGCGACATCTCCACTTCTTGCCTGGCCAGGCACTCGGAGGAGGGGTCATGTTGTCAAACCCCCATTTCCTCAACTGCAAGGGTCAGCAGTCTGGAGATTTCTGCTAGAGAAGCACAGCTGGGACTGGCAAGCAGCAGTTGTCCCAGGGTTAATATATGCCTGTGTGCGTCCCCTGACAGACTTGGGAAACCAAGGAGAGAAAACCTGAGAACTGTTCCAGAATTAGATCAGATGGCCCCAAGCCATCTTCTCAACACTGGGTATCCGGAGGACTGGAGGAGAGGCTCAGTTTCACACTGATGGGCAGGTCCAGAACCAGCAAGGGTGAAGAGAAAAGTCCATTTGCACCTCTGTTCCACTTTTCCAGCTCACCTCTTGCACCATCTGAGTCTACTCTTTGTGCTTTGTTTTCTCTCCTATACCCAGCAGTGCTCTGACTTTCCTCACCTCCCAGATCCCTATACACAGTTCAGCTCCAAGCTGTCACTCAAAAGGTTGACACTTCTGAAAAGTGTCCAGATACTTCAGCTATTTCTATTCTGCCTGGCATAAGGTGAAAATCTGAGTCAGCTGGCTTGTGCTCTGTCAGTTTTTTTGCAGCCAGTGTCCTGCCTCTCAAAAACACCCACCTAATTTTGGAAACACCAGTCTTAACTTCGGTGCTCCTGATGAGAAGCAGAAAAACACACTCAGCTTAATCCCAGCTGCAGAAAAGGATCCATGAGAGAAAGGAAGATGCCTGAACAGAAAAAAAAAAAAGAAAAATCCTAGCTCCTACTCACTTACAAACATTTTATGTAGTTTTTATGGGAGGAAGACAGAAGGCTCTTGCCAAACACATTGTCTGGGCATAATTATTCCTCTCTCCTCCTCCTACCAAGCTAACCTCCCTCTGAATCGCGCCACAAGGAAGGAATGGAGCCAGACAGGACTTCTACACATTTTGGCTCAACATTCTGCAAGCATAAGCTGTCAGGCAGCACTGTAGTAGCAGAAACATGTGACTGAATAGTATGGGAATATTAATAAGCAAGAGAGGAACATTAACATCTGTCACAAAGCATCCTTCGGGACCACAAAAAGAATAGAAAAGGAAGAAGAGCAGAAAACAAACTTATTTGCTGCTCAGGGTAGTATTTGGTCATTGCAGAGGGAACAAAATTACGCCAGACCAAAAGCTTCATCATCACAGTGGTCATTTGAAGTAACTAATAAGGCTGAGACTTGCAAAACTGGTTTAACTCCACTCCCGCTGACATCATGAGTGAGATACAGATAGATTTTAGTGGAAACTGGTAAAACAACAATAAGAACTTTTGAAATGCTCACGTTTATAATATAGGCCCCAAAAGCAATAAAAACCACACGCCTCAAAAAACCCAGCTCATTTAATTTCTAAGACTGGCTCTACCTTTATCGTGCCTTATCAGCACTTCTCCAACTGCACTGAGAGCTTTGCAGTGCTAGAGGCTCTGCGCTCTCCCAAACTGTGTATCCCAGGACTTCACTGCTTTAAAGTCTCATCCAAAGCCCCTTCTCCAGCAACATAAACCAGTTCCTTCTTTATAGTTTGCCATAAAACACAGTTTGGTCCCCTTATTTTTTGCAGGGATTTCAGTAGAAAGGTTTTTTCAGTACCTGAAGGCTGTAAAGGCTGGGATCAGTTGGCACTAAAAACATGTGCACCAATACCACGGTCTTACATTAATAACCCCCTAAAAAGCAACAAAATACAAACAACAATGAATTAAAATCTGGACATCAAACCACAACACCTTTGATGCGTATGGATAAGAAAGCTGCTGTAGGATACAATAGCAAGAAACAACTTTTAGCAGCCTCACCATGGTCACCACCAACACCCCAGTTTTTAGGCAGTTAGTCTCTTTTACTTACTAGTGACAAATAGTCATTACCAGCCATGAGATATCTTTCCCTTTTAAGGCATCACGTGTAGTTGCCTGTTTTCTAACAAAAAATACTAACAATTAAAAAACCATAGCAAATTCTCAGTATTACTCACCCTTCACAACACAGCCACCTCTTGTCGTTTAGGGCTGGGTCTGATATCCAGCCAAGCCTACAAATGAAAAACTCCCAGCTTTAAGCACAGAAACAGAGGCAGGGCCTCTTATAGCTGCACCTCATCAGGTTAACGAGGCTGCCAAGGTGCCTGTCTGCTGGGCTGATTAGGTGTGCTCTGGCCTTTCCCCAGAAGTACTGTAACGGCTGCAGACTCAAAATTCAGTTTTACCTCTTCATCCCCAACTAACTCTTCTGTGGGACTTCATGGTTTACAACTATAGTTGAAACCAGAAAGAGGCTGTGTGCTATTTCCAGCTTGACTACGGAGCTTCTGGTGAAAGAGGTCTGTGTATTTCTTATCAATGAATCCCTGGCTTTAAATCTGAATCAGCTGTGAACCCTAATTCATATCTGAATCATGGGTTCTTTGTCTTTTTCTAATTAGCACTATCACCTGTCTGTTATTGCCTTGTCAAACAGATGTCATCTGTCATTGAAAGTGGCTCCTGTGTTGTAGTTTCATTAAGGTAGGCAGGAGACCCTTCCATGTATTAGCTACGGGAAAATTATGAAGAAACTCGGGTCTATGGTTGAAGCACAGTGCTGGGCATGAAGTGCTGTGCTCTTCACTGAGTTCTGTTCAGATATCACTGAGATATCACTGACAAAGTCAGTTAATGTCTCTGCACCTTCTCCTCTGGAAGATCATCTTCTCCATATTGAACATAAATATGCCCTCAGTTATCCATCCCTGTGGAGGGTGGGGAGGAACTGTGTTTGTATAGTGCTTTGTAAACCTATATTTTCAAGAATTATCTGCTGGCACACAAGTCAGAAGCCGTAAGTCATTCAACACCTCCAACTAGGATATTAGATTCTACTGACATCCTTGGGAATGTTCTCACTGGCTTGAAGCTGTTCTTATTTAGGTATCATCGCAAGTGTGTCCTGTAGCCAGTACTCTTTTGTGGCCAACACTATTGCTATAGCTCTATAAATCTGCAAACACTCTGCAGAAGGAGCGTAGTGCCAAAAAATTGCAGAGTTCTCTGCTCTGCTTCCACTCTGGGAACACATGCTGGAGCAATACAGCTGCACAGATGTGGCATCCTGAACACCTGATAAAGTCACTCAGTAACTCAAGAGGGACTTCTGCACATCTCTCAACTGAAATGATTTTTTTCTGCTCAAATGTTACAGCAAATGAGTGAAAAATAAACAGGAGTTATTGCATATTAGTATTTCTAGGATGTACACACAGAAGAGGTATAGTCGGCAGTCACTGGGGGTGTCTATGTCTTTTCAGTCTTCCTTTCCTCCCCTGACAAATCAGCTACCAGGCTTACTTTTCTTTGTAGTATGAAAAGGGTAGCAGCATACTGGGGGACTGCCTACTGCAAGAAAAAAACAGCCCCTTTACCAAGAAGAATGAAGAGAACATCAATCCAAGCTGATGGGACCAAAGGGGACTTCACAGTGCTGCAAAACCCACCTTCCCATCTGTGCAACTGCAGGAGAGAGCTGGGAACTCCAGGGATGCTCTCTCTTGGCACCCTTCCAGATTCTCAGCTGGCTGTTCTGCTCCTGCGTGGTGTGAATGAGAGAAACTGGCTTCAGATGCTATCCTGCCTCCTTCCAAAACCCCGCAGTCTGGCAGGAAGGGAGGTGGTTTAGCAAGGGGAACTCAAATTTATTCAGTGCAATTCAGCCTGCTGCAGAGGAGAGCTCTTGTAGAGCAGGTGGCAGCATCACGGAGATAGCAATACCTACAATAGCTCTGCAGCAGTAATTAGCATCATGCCAAAACCCATAACATGGCATCTCCTGGGCCTGTCTGCTCCACTAACCAGTGCTGCCACCCACAGCAGCTGCATTCACACTCTACCACCTGCTGCAGTCCAGCTCCACTATTACTACCAGGTGAGCAAGTTAGTGCCTGTCTAACCAGCAACCATTCCATCTTCTCCAGCACACCATCTGCCAGGCAGGACAGCATTCCTCCCGGGTCAGGTATTAATGGACAGAGGCAGTCCTGTCCCTGGAGCTGCTACCTGCTGGAGAAAATGGAAAGGGAAGAGAATGAAGGGTTGCCAGAGCTGGACTGACACCACCTCCCTGTGTTATGTGCTGTAGTCATGGGATTTTGCCCTTCAGCTGGCTTTTAATGATTGCTCAGCTGGAGTGGGCTACTGTCTGGCCTTGCAGCTCACAGCACAGGAGGGAATCTGAAGAAAGCGGCTGTTCCACTGCTGAGATGGGGACAGTGGGTTGTTATTATTTATATTGTGGTACTGCTTATTATGTCCTGGGTGTTTTCCAAAGACAGAGGGAAACATGGGCCCTGCCCTGGAGAGACACGTATAATTGAAAGAGCAGTCAGTGCATTATCCAAGCTCTGGGCTCTCCGAACAAGCCATCCCTCCCATTCAGAGAATTGTTTGAGGCTGAAGGGAGTGCTGGGGATCATGCAGACCACCCCAACTACTGCCATGGACTGGGATTTATTTAATCTTCCCAGAGCAATGGCTGGAAGCTTAGAAGAGATTCCACAGTGTCCCCTGATAATTCGTTCCAATTGCTGTAACTCTTCTTGGAATGATGAAGTTTTTTCCTAATATTTATACTAAATGTTCCCTGCTGCAGCCTCAAGCCATAACAGCATTTTCTGTCATTTTACTAATGAAAGTATTTGATGTGTGCTCTTCCTCAGAACATCCCTTAATATATCTGAGCACAGCCAGCCTGTCTCCTCCGCGGTACGAAGCACCCCAGGGCTCCCAGAATTTCCTCAGAGGCCACAGCACTTTCAAGGGTCAGTGTGCAGCTCCAGTCAGCTCGCCTGTCTTCATCTCAGCTGGTACAAATGAACACTAAACACAGAATCTTTCTCTGACTTTTTTAATAGGTACCACATGGCCAGTGCTCCCAAAGCCTCCAGCGTTCAGGCCCTCTGAGCTCTTTGCACCATCATTTAGGAGCCTTCACAACCACTGCACAATGAGGGACTGGAGTTGTAACTGAACTCTTTTGTTACTGATGCAGAGAGAGAACTGCAGGTTATTTGTGAACTAGGAGATTATATTTTCTCTCAAATTCTCATTTTCTCATGTAGGTGACTGGTAAGAGCATATATGTTTTGTGGTCTCAGCCATGAAAACCAAATTAATGATTTATTGCAAGTCTTCCTGAGTAAATCCTTTCAGAATCATTTTCTAATCTCTGGTGCCCCAACTGAAGGCCCTGGAAAAGAACTCAATTTCTGGGAGCATCATGTAACTATGCAAGGCCTTTTATTGGTGTCTGGGCACCCAGAATCCTAATCCCCTCTGAAAATGTTGGTCATCACTGGCAAACAACAGGTTAAAGTGCACAGCAGCAGCCTGGGTCTTCCACTCTGCATACAGCTACATATCTGTGAATTTACCATGGGGAGTCATGAACAGCAAAGATGAGATGGATGAAACCAAGACTGCACTTGATTTGTGATTTGTGATTTATCTCTACAGACATAAATTGGTGAGAAAAGAAAACGGAAAGGAAAGGGAAAAGAAAGGAAAAGGAAGGGAAGGGAATAGGAACCCAGGACAGAAGACCTGTAAAGAAGAATATTTTGCAGAGTTTGCCATGAGGTTTCAGGTGGCATTCCTAAATCCTGACTCAGAGAATGCATGAATATTCCTGACTCTAGGAGGACAGAATTATATTGCATAATGTTATTCCCTCTGAATTTTCTCTCTGAAATGCATGCATGGGCTTCATGGATGTTCTACCCTTGCTACAGAATTTAGTACTCATACAAAAAGTTTTTGCTTCTGTCAGTTTTGCCCTTCTTCTCTTGGGGTCCTGAATCATATCCTAGATAAGCTTATTGGCCCTCAATCAGGAATAATCAATGATTTTAAATGACCATTAGGCTTAAGTATTCAGGAAGAGCAATCAATTAATAATCAAGAACTAGAGGATATTCCCCCGGTTTATTTCCAGGGCCTGCTTTGAAACTCCCCATGCATTAAGGGCTTGCAGAGTAGTCTAATGGTTAGAGAAGCATAACTGGTATCACTAGTATTTCTTCACAGCTTAGTACCAACATGTCCATGCAAACATCTTATATTGCATTTGGCTGAGCATCCGAGGTGAATCCCACTCTGGTCTTGCTGTTCTCCAGCTACAGCAGCAGGTTAATACATCAGAAGCCTCCTGGGAGCCTTTGCCAGCCACTGTGCCAGTCACCATTTGCAAATCTTGTGTGCAATGTTTCACAAATGTTTCTGATGTGCAACATTTCACAAAGAAAACTGGAGCCCTCAGCACATATCCCAAATCACTGGGATGACCTGAAAGAGACTGGAAGCCTTTAAGGGGGGACATGGAGCTGCTTTGTGACCAACCACAATGATACCCACGGCCATTATGATGACACTGATCAAAGCCCAAATGGAAAAGGCAACTACTGGCACTCACAGAATATCCACTCTAACTACTGGCACTCACAGAATATCCACTCTGAGGACAGGGAGATGAGGGGCTGCACTGTGTGTGGAGCCTTGCAGGGACCATATGTGCTGCAACATGGCAGGACTCCGGAAATGCCAAGGCAAATCAGACAGGTTGTGCAGTCAGCACAGCCAGCGGAGCCCGATGAAAGCTTTCCCTTTGGAACAGGAAAGGATGCTGGAGTTTGGGCAGCCCCAGGACCAAGAGGTTGCAGCTGCCTCACTGATTTTGCTCTGGGTTAAAGCTGACAGCTGCAAAAACATTCCATAAACTGGCTGTTCTTTGTGGGGTTTGTCACTCAAAGCCAGCGTTTGGCTGGACTCGGAGGAAATCACAGACTCACTGTTTAAAGCACAGGGAGCAAAATGAAAAGCCACAGCTAGGACAGCTGCTTCCTTCAGCCTCCCTGACCCCTTGGGTGGGGACCAAAGCAAGTTGCTTCCCCTGTTGTCCTCACTGGCTTGGAGGGCAGCCCTCACACACGCTATTAATTCTTAGCAGGGAGGAGGAGCTCCTGGGGGACCACAGGTGAAGTTGGTGAAAATTAAAAAAATCATAAAAGTGAGGTTTCTGTTCTGCAAAAGTGGTTTTTATTCTGCAAAAGAATGAAAGGAGATGTGCAAATCTTCCCAGGAAAATCTTCCCAGTTTATCCTTTGCTGAGCAGTGACCCTATCCCAGGTGAATGCCTTCACAGCTAGGCAGAGATCCAAGATGCCAGAGATGTTCCAAATCAGGCTGTACCATTATTCTTTCAGTTTCTTGTGAGGATTATGTCCCAGTGGTTCAAAACAAGGAGTGCCACTCCACTGTGGTGTCCGATGCTGGGGGCTCTTCTCTCCTGCCCTCCAGCTTGCAAATGAGGAACTTTCCCAACAGCATGTTAGCTGAAATTCCCCTGGGAGAGCTGGTGGAGGAACATTGACAAATATTTCATGTGTGACTGGGCAGAGATGGAAAATGAGCACTCAGGCATTCTGATGGGAGCATATTTAGAAAGGACATGGGGTATCTCAGGTATTTTCAGATCAAATGAGAAAGCAAGGTTTAACTGGTTCCTTATGTTAGGTGACCCCTCACTGAAGGCGGCAGGCTCAGAATTGAGCCTTCAGTTCACTAAAATTCTTATTCAGCTGCTTGGATCCTTAATGGGTTACTTGAGAGCATGCAAACAAGTTGCAAAAGGATGGGAATGAAACCCAGATTCCCCGTGTCCCAGGGTTCTATTTACCAGATCGTCATTCCTTGCAGACATTGCATGTGACTCATATCTGCAATGTCAGAAGTGAACCAGCACACCCCAGTAAACCGAGGAATGTTTCCAGACCTGCTGTGACCTAAAGTTCCTCAGGATTTCAGTCTCCCAAGGTGGGAAGGGAAGGCAAGAACAGACGATATGGGCAGCTGTGCAGGAACACTCCTCATCCATCACAGAAAACCCTTTCATAAAATGATATTAACAAATATTGTCTCAGAAATAGATTGTTTCCTTCTACTGAATAGTCCCTCCAGAACTGCACTTTTCTGTCAGAAGCCTGAGAATTTCTCTAATTCCTGGGAAAAACATATTTTCAGTAGAATATAAAAATATTCTTGACCAGTTCATACCCTTCCATTTCGGTGCCAAAGTTGATCTTCAGCTTAAATAGGTTTTAACACCCTGGTTCTGTGTGCCAGAACAACTGTACCCCCTCTTGGCCTCATCTTCTTAGGCAACTGGTGACTTCCTTTCATCCTTTTTTTAACAGTACCCTCTGTCTGGTCCTGAAGTGAGACATGCAATTCATACAGATAAGCTCAATCTCCCTGTTTCAATTCCAGCTACAGGATCTTTGAGAACACCCTGTCCCTTTCCCTACTTAGAAGCCTTATTAGTAAGTGGCCTTCACTCAGTTCAGATGGGTTTGTTGCCAGATGTCTCCACAGGCAAGATTGCTTACTAACCTCATTCTAATAATAAGTATGAACACTGCTTTCACAATACCTTTCCACATGGGAATTCTAAGTGTTTTAAGTATGTTGAGCATTTTAACAGCAATGAAGAACAAATTTTGTAAATTATGGTTTAGCCTTGTAACAGCAGATGAAAATTAACACTGGGAAGAGTATAAATATAATGGGATAGCTTTGCCTTTTCAGTGGATGACAACCTACCTAATATCTTTGGACAAACCATTAATAGCCTTTTTCAAGCTCATGGTGATGCTACAGACATCCCCTTCAGCCAACAAAGATGGTTCCCAGAGAGCAGTTTGTATAAATGGGCTCTATGCAAAGGTTTTATCTAATGTGCAGTAAATCCGTTGAACTGGTGTTTGTTCCCATTGTATGTCCAAGAGCTCCAGGAAAGATAGATACTAGGAATCATCCTGTATAACAGTCTTCTTGCTCTCTGCCAGGCTTTTTCCCGGGTAATGATCCTATAAGCAGTGCTGCCCTGCTGATAGTGATCTGGCTCTGAGTTCATCTGCCCTCAACATCTTTCAGTAGTGAACTCTTGGCTTCTTCCCATTTTCCTTATCTTACAGAAAATGTGGTGTGTGCCTAGTATATCCTGGAAGAGGAAAGACTTTTTTTCTCAGCAAGGTGTGATGGTTCAAATTAACCAGAGAGTTTCTCTCTGGTGGGGGACGATGTGTGAACGAGGCACAAGCCAACACCCATGATACAAGAAGCTTTTCACAGTGATCCAGCACTTTGGAAACACTGCAAGTTATTTTTCAGGCACCACAGCATTTGGTATCAATGAACTCCCTCTCCTGCAGAAGGGAAGAAGTTTAGAGCCCTAATCCATGCTGCAAGCTGCAGGACTCCCAAATCTGCTTGGTTTCTTGGATGTGCAGCCTGGACCATGGAAACTTTGGGAGCTCCAGTTCAGCATGACAGAGGTGCTTGGGAGCTGTAGACCCTCAGTATCTGCTTGGCTTTCTGCCAGTCCAAGTAGCAACCAGGCACAGATCCAGGGGAATTCAGCCTGTATTTCAGAGGGAATTTATTCATTTAGATGAAACAGAGGTTGTTTGTTTTCAGTTAATCATTGCTTTCCAGTGAAGGAAACATCTTGTCAGAGAATTGCCAGCAAACTCTACCCATGATTCACTTTCTAGATTTCAGCAGAGAAGCTCAGAATCAGCTCAGTGCCCTCTCCCACCTCTACTCACAAAGCTCTTTAGCAGCCTTTGCCTCTGGGAAGGCCCCCTTGGGGCACATTGACCTTGCTGCAGTTCAGTGGCAGTGGAGAACACAGCACTCATGGAGAGGAGGCATGCTTTGAAATTTGGTTGTGGTTTAGCTTCTCTAGCTTATTCACTCACTTTTTATTCTTCAGCATTTATCAAAAAGCCTCAGAACATCTCTTTCTCTTCTGTCTCCCTCCAGAAGAACACTGGCATGACTGGTCTACTCTTTCCTGAGATAGCAATTTGGCTGGAGACCTCAAAAGACAAAAGTGTTGGCAGCTGCCACCTTTTTGTCACAAATTTCTAAGATCTGGTTTTCATACAACTCCAGAAAGCAGACCAATGTGATAAATACAAATTTTCACTTTCTTTTACTTTTGATCCCACATGATAGTAGAAAAAAATGTGATAATTGAATGGCAAAAATGAGAGAAAATTGAAAAAGAGAGAATTTCAGGTCCTGAGCCTGCTGGTCTAAGAAGCAGGACTTGCAAAGGTCACAAAGGCATGACCTTCTTGCAGTTTGTGCAAATAAGCAGATGCTGAGGGATAGGGACACTGTTGGTTCTCTCTGAGGGGAAGCTGTGGCAGGATTCAAACCATATTAGACATGAGAGAATCCACACTGACACTCAAACACAGGTGCAAATCCACCAGGCTCCATTGGTTCTTGTCCTTATGGAAACACTTGTTTTCCCTGTCATTATTTTGAACTCAGTTTTCCCATATCCAGGAAAGCAGATTCTCAGTGTTTTAAATGGTCAGCAGTAGAGATGGTGAGAGCTTGTTTTTTTTCCCCACAAGGCAGATTGCAGTATTCTTTAATAAGAAAGGATTTTTGTTTAGCTCGACAGAGATGCTTAACAATGGGAGACATTAATACAATTAGAAAATATAAACTGAATATAACTCACTTCCTCTCCTGGTGGTCATGGTTTTCTTTGCCTACAGGTTCTCAGCTGTCTTCAGTCTTACATGAAATATAAGGTAGGCAGGGCATGAGTTGCTAGTATATTCTTTAAAATTCTAAAAAAATATATGAAAAATCCACTCTGGCTTCTTTTGACTCTATAAAGAAGAAAAGAAAAAAAGTGTCTGGACTGGTTTTTTCTGTAACACCATCCTATGGAAAATCACACCAGCCCTATGGCATTTCTCAGTACAGACCCCTTGCTTTACACCAGGCAAAGATTTGGTGCTGTGAGTTTTGCCCTTTGAGTGTGGGAAAATACCACGGGGAAAAAAAAAGTGCTAGTGCTTTCCATTTCTTGCATTAATCCTCTCAGCCTGCAGTTATCATTATCATTCAAATAAAATGATAACAAACCCAGCCATCTGCTTAAAAAGCCCAGTCTGGTCATAAATCCACTGGATCCCTTAGATTTAAAAAAGGGGAAATGCTTTGAAGCAAAGGGGCTCTTATGCAATGCCAACCCGCTCCCTGGGGGTGCTGAAACCTTTAATCACCTAAGGAGGGGGAGATGCACTGAGGTCAGCAAGCCCGGTGTCAATATTATTCCTCTTATATAATACCCTGCTTTATTTGCTGATTGAATGGGCTTTTTTTTTCTGTTTTTAACTGAACTTGTCCATCAGATGCCAAAAAAGCTTAGTGGTGAATTGCAACCTCCCCAGAAGAAAAGCAAGCCTCACCCACAAGCAAAAACAAAACACCATCACAGATTGAGATTTGCTATCTAAAACCAAACAATCATTAACAACAAATAATCCAGCAAAGAAGGTACAGCAAGCAATGGGCACCTTCCTGACACAGAAAATTAGTCTGGCAGGACAGAAAGACAGGGCTCTTCCTCTCTCACAAACCTGAATCACCCACTACATATTTTGTTTACCCTCCTGCAGGGAAAATGTTTTATTGATAAGGCCTCTCCTAAGCTTGTGATTACCCCCTAGGGTTGAGTTAGATTTGAAGCTGGTCAGGTTGACATCATGTCTAGACAGTCCCTTTCTTTGGCAAACACTCAGTGCACCTGAGACAGACCAGTGAGTCCAATAATGTGCGAAACGGGGCAGGAGGAACATTTTAGGGCATGTTTGACACAGTGAGGAGGCTGCACAGACAATTACAGATATGTGTACCACAAGAAGTCCTCTTACAATGGTGCATGCACAGCTCTGCCCTCTCCTACCCAGGTACCCAACTTTGCACAGTCTGGCATAACTAAAGCACTATCCATGTTTTCTGCAAGCAGACACACAAGCACAACCATGCACACAGCAACAAAGCTGCCCTTGATGCATCCACATACTGGTAGTGCCGGTGTGGCACTTCATCTCCCTACAGCAGTGACTTGGCTGGGCTGACACACTGTGCCAGTGTGTGATGATCCACCTGACACCTCCAGGTCTCTGCCCTGTGCCTGTTGCATGGGTATATGAACCACTAGGGAAATCCTTCTGGAGTTTATAACCTGATGCTTTAAGGAAAACAAACTCTGAGCCAGTTCTTCTTAAAACACATCAGCTCTGGACTACCTTCCCAAAGCTGTCAGGGGAAGGCACTATATCTGCTTTCCAGTGAAGCCTCCAGTCCCTTTTAAAGCAGATCCCTGGGCTCTGTGATGCACACGTGTAGGGGCTCTCTCACAGTACATGCTTGTGTGCAAACACCACATATTTGCATATGAAAACAGTCCTACATCCCCTGTCCTGCCTTCCTGCAGGGTAAGCCTCCCACAGGCACCAGTACTTGGTCCATCAGCGCAGCACACAGGTCTCTCTTCAGTCTCTGTTCACTGGTGCTCAGGTACAAAAGGAAAGGATGGAGATGTTGAGATTCACCCCAGGACAGCCAGGACCTACTATTGCCCTTGCCATCTTTCAGGCTCACATGATAAAGCTGGTGCCTGCAGACCAAGCCTATGCCAAATGAATTCTCTGGACCAAGCAACACCCACAGGACCCAATCCCTTTTGTGCTCTTCCTCTTTGATCTGGGTAGAAATCATCTCTATGAAAACCTCTGGTATTTTTAGGCCAGAGCTGAGCTGAGCTGCCTGAATGGCTCCATGGATGGTTCCCTGCTTGCCCCTTGGGAACAAGGACTGCAGAAGGCAGGGAGGAAAAGGCATGGTCACACCACAGGGTTTTGCAGCCGTCCTCAGCTGCCTGGGTACCACAAAGAGCCTGTGGGCAATTTATTCTAGAAATAATATAGACCTGAAAAAACTTTACGTATAGGAGGAGTTCAAAGGTTGCTAAGAGCCATCTTTGCTAAGAAGTGGGACTGAAGACCTGGGAACAGCTTCCCCCCGGTCCTGCTTAGCAGCTGGCTGACTCAGCTGAACATCCATCAGGCAGCGAAACGCAATAATTGTCTTGCTCTGTGCTCCCCAAACCTGCCAACTGTGGCCAATGCCCACTGTTAGCAAATCCGACCCTCATTATCTGCTCTCCATCCCCATCTTTCCAAGGCGCCGAGCACTGTAGTGTGCAATTAAACACCCACCATCAAGTTGCTCCTAGGCCAATTTGTCATCGCCAGCATTTGTTTGGGAATGTTTGTTGGGAAGCACATGGTGGCAGGGTCAGTGGATGTTGTTGAGGTTTTTCCTCTTGCGCCTGGGGGCCAGAGAGCTTTGTGCGTTTCTCAGTATGTTAAACTCAATTAAAAAAAAAAATAAAAAAACCAACATCAGGATAACTTAAAGCAGATGTGAACACAAGCCTGAGACCCTTCTGAGCACAAACACAGCCATTTCATTGCAATTCCAAAAGGCTTTGCTGGCAAGCCTCCCCTCCATGTCCTACATTCTTTCATTCCAGGGAAGACAAACAATTCAGACTGGAGCAGCAAGGCACGTTTTTCAAATAAACAGGTTCCCTCAAACAATTTTTGCCTTAGTGTCACCCCAACACATGCATTCCTCTCCTAAAGGATCTTTTGGGAGGGTTTAAATGACAATTTTTGTCACACCTTTCATTGAAAGCGTTCAAAGCACTGCACTCAGCCCATGTGAACCTCTCACCTTCATATGCCAAGACAGTATCTTCACGACCTGAAGTTACAGAGAAAATCTGCGGCATTTGTGGATGATAAAACCAGAAATCCAGTGGAGCTTTGTGCTGTTGGAAGAGGAACATCCCTGGAATATGAAGGGGTCTAGCTGCTGGTAGCTGGGGACTAATCCTCTGAAGAGTGGGTTGCATGGTCATTTCTGCTCATCACCACCAGCTCTCTGTTTTTTAAGGACTGATAAACCCTATGTTATCTTACAGGACTTTCAATGGCTCAACCAGAGGAAGATTTTTGGACAGAAGTATAGTCTACTACCTGAGTCACTTGTTACCTTAATTTCATCTCTGTCATTTCTCCGTGTCCCTGTGACCAGCAGCTGCCTTGCCCAAAGTCACTCATTCCTTCCTTCTAGTTTCTAAGTTCATACTTTGCCAGCTACTTTTAAGTCTGGCTGTGACTTCTTTGAATAATTCCTGGACTCTGCTCCAGCCCTGCTCACGAGTTCTCTTTAGCTCCACATTGCTCCACCTGTCTTGATGGGAAAAACCAAGAAAAGTCTGGGAGGATTTTAGTATGTAGTTTTGGTTCATTATATGTTTTCCATATTCTCCTCTGTGAGAAAGAACAGAGATTGTATCTGAAGAACATCAGGACAATTCCAAAATCTACACCTGGGATCCTGTTTCTCCTGGACCTTCCCCATACGAGGAAACAAAACCAGGGCAGACTCAGCTCCCTCCTTCTACCCACAGAAAGCAGACAGCCAGTACTGGCAATTTCCATTTCAAATCAAGATTGCTTGAAGATTGCCCTGTGTGGGCAGTTTGAAGGATTTCTTATGCCTTCCAGTCAACTGGCATTTACACTATTAAAATTGATTGTAAATAATACTTCATAGATGTAATAAATATAATAGCGGATGGTAAATAATAAATAGTAGATAATAAAATGGATTATTTCACACAAAATAAATAAAGAGGGATTACAGAAAAAGAAGAAATGCCTTTTGAAATGTGAGGACAGAGGAATGGCTTGAGAACAAACAGGAGGTCAGTCCCCAGGTGAACAGCTTCCATCCATACCACTTTCTCCCCCACTACAACAGCTTCATCCCAGGTTTCAACGGTGGATTAAGCAGGGTGATGTTCACTTAGTGAGACAGGGGTACAGAAGTGACGACTGATTAAATTGGAGCCTAGGGACTCCAGTGGTAGGGGTGAAGCAAGAGAGGTGAGATGGCCTTCACAGCCCAGCCCTCACAGGAGGTGCATTGTTGCATCCTCTAAGAACAGAAATATCTGCTTCACCCTCCTAATAGGATTTTCATATTCCTCATGAGCTTAACATGGGAAAATATGTACAAAAATAAATCGATCATTCCAAATCATGATGATGAAAAATCTTTAAATCTCCCAAATCCCTCTAAATCCATTTACAGGATTCTTTATTTCTCACAGTAAGTTCCTTTGGTTAATTCTGCCACTGAGTTAAGGTACCCGGAGGAGAAATAAAAAAGCTGTGCTTGAAAAACTTTTTCTTTGACTACTGTACTTCATAGGACCTGAAAAACCAAGGGACAAGCACCCCATATCAAGTACAGCTGCATAAACTTCCTGAGCACAAGAGATTAATCATAATAAACGGCTTTTAAATTTTTTTTAATACACTTAGGTACCAAAGATAAAAGGGTTATTTCCCAGAATCATTCCTGTTTGGCACAGTTCCTGATAGCTTAGATGAAGAACTTTTATTATTGAGCTTTTCATAACCTCTAACCTCAAAATCTGGGGAATGCCGTACATGGAAAATACAGAATGCTCTAAAATTGCAAGCGTTTCTGGCTTTTGCTTTCCTTCACACCAATATTCATTCCTGCTCTTCAGCCACTCACCCCAGGGCCATGCAGGCAGCAGTGTCTGAAGGCTGCTCCCAAGCTGACTCTTGGCTTGTAGGAGTGATTCTGAAAGTTGGATGGGACTGAACCAAGCAAAGTAAATCACTATATATAAGCTTACCTCTATTTGCCTCTACTTACATAAGGTGGTAAATGGTGTGCTTAAGGGTTTCAGGCTTTTCTAGTATTGACTGATGTTTCAGAAATTCCTGCTTTTGGTGCTCAAATGCTGTTTGCTGCCAATATTGAATTATGTGTTCTCTATATGGTTCTCCAACACAACAGCGTAGCTCCGTTCTGTTGTATGGGTGGAGAGGAAATGACAGCTCTGTGCTTGTTGTCTGGAGCCAACTCCTCAAAGTGATTTGAGAATGGCAGCCTGAACCTGAGCAGAGCAGTGTCCACTCACCAACCAGGCTGCAGCTGAGACTGGTGGGCAGGAGGTGGGAGGAGGCGGAGGAGAAATGCCCTTCTGCTGCCAAAACACAGCATAAACACAGACACTGGAGTCACTTTACACCTTTGTTCAGCCTGAATCTTCAAGCAACAGGGAAATAAAACTAAACTGAGAATCAGGCAAAAGGGAGTCCTACCCTGTTCAGGTACGAGGAGCAAGAGGACAGAGAACGGGCAGCGCAGCTGGGACCTCATCTGATGACGCTGGAGCACACATCCCACCAGCTGGTCCTGAGGCAGGAAGGTCAGGGGAAGCTGCCTCCATCCCCATCTGCCAGAGCTGTGTCCAGTCCCAAGCTGTCATTCATTGCATTAGTGTTATATCATCACATACAGACACTGCTTCTAAGTCCAAGCTCATCCCATGGGCTATATGGGCAGAAAATAAATGTTAAGGACACACTTGATCTATAATGGCCTTTAACATCAAAAACAAACATAAAGCTATTAAGTGCAAGAAGGGAAAACTCTATTTGGGGATGGACGAAGACTTGCAGCTCAGTTCCACGGGGCATTCACTCAGAAGCGCAGTCCCTTTGAAATTATCATGCAAATCTGGAGGCTTTTCAGCAATTTCAGCTAAATCCTTCAGGCTTTTGCACACAGAGAGGTTAATTTGGTTTCAAGCAGTATGGATTAAAAGCAGAACAGTTATTCCTGATTAATTCCCTCTGTGATCACTTCTATTTTGGAATAAAAATGCCTAATTCTGAACCAACACAACTCATCCCTAACCTGCTTTAAGTACATGAAGAGTCAGTCAGTCTTTTCCAGCTGACAGTGTTCATAGAGACAATTGGTTGGAAATGTCAGGAATTGTTTCACAGGCAGTCAAACCTTTAGTAGGTCAGAAAAACCACCTAAAATATGATTTACTAGATCAGACTCAGATATCAATTGTATCATTGACAAGTTCAGGATAACTCTGTTTCCTTCCATGACCCAACTTTTGGTCTAACCCAGTGGCAGCACAAGAACTTGACCACTGACTTTACAGGAAGTTCTTCCAAGAACTGGAGGGAAAAAGCATTATCAGACCTTCAGCAATGATTCCAGAGTCATTCACACAGGAAAGGGTGACAGATTTGACCCTTTATTTCCATATAACTAGTTTAATAACTTGTTATTTGGGAAAAAAGTTTCAGAGGAGGACAAACACTGAAGATCTTGAGATGCTTGTAATTTACTTTTCTAGCTAGAATTTGGTTTAATCTGTTACAACAAGCAATGAAATGTGAACAGTGAGAAATCCAAATACTTCACCAGTCAGAAGACCAGAAGTGCAGAGATACCTTGACCAGTGAAGAGCAGCCAAGAACAGCCAAAGCTGGAGACATCAACAAACCTGTGAGTTCAAGGGACACTCTGGGGTCTTCAGATGGAAATATCTAGAAACTGGCCCCTGTGCTGCAGTGAAAGCATTGCCTCCACATCTGAGCCTTCTGCTCAGGAGTGAAGCCTGCGTTGGCTACATACAAATCTGTGCTTCCATAAATCATCGATTCCCCCCTGCTGAATACAGCCACCTCCAAAAGGGAGCATGGCAACTCTGCAAGTGCTCATGGCAACATGCCAGGGCAGGCTAAGACAGAAGGTAAAGGAAAATTATCTAGGATGAAATACATGGTCCTGTAGCAACTCATTCAGGCAAACTCCAGCAAAGCATCTCCCTCCTCCTGCCCTGAAGGGAGAACTTTTGCCTAACAAATTCACATACCACAAACTCTTTCCCAAAACCATGGCTTGCCCAAGCTGATCTCAAGAAGGCTAATCCTGAAAACTACCTTTTTAAATCTCTGTATAGTGGATGAGGAAAGGAGGAATTAATTACTTGACTAAAATACGCTAGAAGCTTTAGTCCAAAACACCTTTCCAGTTTCTGCTCTCACTCTCAGACTGGATTGCTCCTGTGTCCTACAAGACCTTGGGATTTTTAATAATCTGCATCAATTTCCATACTTCTTAGGTCAGGCAGTTTAGACTAATAGGTAGGTCAAGTAATTTGAAAATTAAATTAGAATCTTTGGGCAGTAGACACCATATAAACATCAGTCCCATCAGTCGCTGTTATTTACTGCTTGTGAAGCGCAGCAGGGTACACAGAATAGGGCAAGAGAGGGCTGGTCACCAGGCTGCAATTGAACAGGGTTGCCAAGCTATAAATATGCTGATGTATTTTTACATTTGTTGTGGCAAAGTCAGGATGGTCGTTGTGATGCTGGAACGTTGCTGGGGTTTTTTTCTAATTATAATTAGATTCTGTTACTTTTCCAGTGTGATTATCAGAGACACAGTCATGTGTGCTTGCTTTTAAATGCTACTGGCCCTGCTAATTATTCTGGGCACAAGGGAACTCCACAGGCAGAGGGGAAATAATTCCAGTCCCAGGAGCGCCTCCTTCAGATGGCGGGTACCGCTCTCTCAAACCATCATGTTCCACAGCAGGGACATGATGGAAGATGCTGCGATTGATTTTTGGATGCCAATTTCAGCAAGCAGTCCTCCAACCACGCCCCTCAGGGGCTGCTGGAAGAGTCTCTGCAGGTGCTCTGCCCTTGCCCTCTCATGCTGGTGCCCTCACATCTGTAGGCTCTTTTGCTCCTGTAGATTCAGAGGCAGGATTTAAAAGAAAAGGTACTGAAACATTTTCAGAATCCAAAAATAAATGACACCTGTCCTTTCAAAATGACTTGCTGAAGCAGCCGTGCTTGAATGTCCGTGCCTTATCAGAGTGCCTGATGCTGAAAGGGCTTTCTGTTGTGTCCTAAGGTGCCCTTGATCTGCATCGTACAAGTACCACTACGGGGACCTCCCCAAAAAAACTGCAATGAGCTGTGCCCAGGAAAAACAGGACCCTGGACTTTGTGGGTGTAGCTGACGTGTGGAAAGCATCCAGCTGAAGGCACTAGAGGACTTACTGGAGCAGTTCCTCATCTACAAATCCACAGAAAAGTGGAATTAAATGATGGGACTTGACAGCTAAGGAAAACTACACTGTCTCTGTTTAATCTTCCAGTCAGGGTAACACAACCAAGGCAGGGGCAGGAAACAGCCTATACAACACTTCAGGAATTTTTTTCCTGGAATTGTATGCTACCAGTGGCATTTCTGATATTGAGCAAATAGTAGGAAGAAAATGGAGATGGTTCTGTACAAATGTATGAACATTGCCAGAAGCTTTGACCGCAAGCCCCAGGCACTGCTCTGCTGATCAGGTTTGATCGATGCTCAGGTACTTCATCTCCTTAATAACAAGCCAGGAGACTCCAGATGCTGCATCTGATGCCATTACTAGGATGCTTCCCATGCTATGCAGTGGCCTCTGCAACTGAAATGTAAATATTTATGGTCCATCAGACCCTGCAACTTTGCTGTATTCATTGACATGTATCTTTAGGGCTGATGCATTTCACGACACAGCTGCAGGCTCTTCTTTACTCAGTCTGTCTGGGTGTTAGAGGAAGAACTGACTGACTTGACTCTTGCATTCAAACTTCCATGATAAGTATTTATGGTTTTCCCCATTTACACTGACTTTATGTCCAGAAAACAAGGCATTAGGATCCAGTGTATTTGTTCCTTTGCTCAGCATCAAGTCCTGAGTTCTATCTTCCTTTTCATCAATAGCTCTTCCCCTTCCTGATGATGACCCCTTTCAAACATTTGTAAATTGTTTTAAAGTCACCTTTAAATCACCTTGTAGAGCAAGACCATGTATACTTAGCTCCATTAATTTTACTTTGTTTAGCTGCCATACTGCAAGGCAAGATGCTCCCATCAAATAGCCCTTCACCTTCCCAGCTCTGTTGGAACATCAATTACCCTCCATCCAAGGGACCACTCACCTTTGCAGCCCAGGGTGCTCCACAGGTATGTGCAGGCCAGGGGGATGGAGGAGAGCACTTCACCCCACTTTACAGCTTGGAAATACAGAGAGACAATCCAAAATAATCTTTTTTTGCATTTAAGAAAACTATATTCATCCTCTAAAACAGGAAAGCTAATTAGCTTGGCTGCTCTGACAGTATTTTCTCTTGGGAAAATAAAGTTGCACTCCTTTGACGTTCAGAACTTTTTAATCCTGGTGCCAAACGCATTTCTCTGAATTAATATTGGTGGAATGAAAAGGCTTTCTTTTCTGCTTCAGCCTTCTCTCCCAGGATAAATCTTTTTGGAATTTGCTTTATATATTGTGCTTTTGAATGTTCTTTTAAATGTTAAAAAATGACTGTGTGAGAATGTTGCCTTCTCATTAACAAAATTTACTACATATTTTCCTCCATTGTTACCAGTACAGTTCCAGCAGTGTTAACAATGGGAACCCTAGAGCAAATGGTCTGGCACCAGCACTTGTCATCTAACTATGGCTGGTCAAAAATGTGTTTGAAAAGTGGCTTGTTTTCAGTAAGCACTTCCAAATGATTTTTTAAAACCTAAAAAAAAAAAAAAATCCAGCGTTTAGTTATATTTTAATCTGAATGGTACTGAGGGGTTTGTGATTTTTTTTTTTGGAAAAACCTATGTTGGAAAGCAAAGGAAAGTATATGTCCTATCACCTGCCTTTCTTTTGACTGAGGAGAGGAAGTTAACAAAAAGAAAAGAGCAGGAGGGTATGATTTTCTTAATAAGAATGAAATTAAACAGTTCTTTTAATTCAAAAATCCTAACAAAATGGGGAAAAAATCATAAACCTTCTGAAGTGTTTTAAAAATTCATTCTAGTGTATATTCCTTCTCTTTGTTATCACAGATGAGTGTCAGTATAATATGGCCCATCATAACAACAGTGTGCAAACAAGTTTTCAAATTTGCAAGAAGCTTTCAACACTACAGGTAAGGTGCCCTCAGCTAAATTCAGCAAAGGCAGGAAGTGTTTAAATAGTGTTTCTAGCACTTGTGTAAGAAGCATAGCAGCAAAACTCTCTGGTGAAAGCTCTACAGGGAGTCAGAGTGGTCCCCTCTGATATTAAAACTTAGTAATCTACAAAAGCTGCTTCCATTAATTGGAAACCACTGATACTTTTTTTTTCCCTTTTGCAAATACTTAGATTTCCTTTGTTACGACAAATCTCTGCTGTAACTAAAACACAGTAAAAGCACATGCTCTGAAATCCCTCAGCTATGCCTTCCCATAGCCATGGAAACCGAGTTTTGCAGGACAAGGCGAGATGGATTTGTTAGGGTTTGTTTTTTTTCCTTGCAACCTGTCACGAAGTCGATTTGATTCTTGTGAATACGCAAATCAAGAGCCTGGACTGAGACATTTTTTACTTCAACTCAGACCAAGGTCACACCTGGGCATGACCAGAACTTGACTGGACTCCCTCAGTGAATTGGTTTTTATACTCTTCTCATAATGAATTTAAGTCATCAGCTGTTAATACTTCTGCAAACCTACTGCTTCCTTCCTGGTGTTAGACACGGATTCAGTGGACCCAGTTAATACTCACAGCTCGATCCAATTTAAGAAGAGGATTTTGACCTCAATTAGGTTGCTTACTGGCTGCTCCTCAACTGGGACTAAACTGTGTCAGAACCTTCCATTGGGTCAGACTAAAATAACCCAAGAGAGTCGACACACCTGAACAAAAGCCCTGCTCTGCTACCAGTTTAATGGTCTACATTCCTGGTGGTCCTGTGGAGATGCCTGCATTTGTGAAAGAACCTACTCATTTACAATGCAGCCCCTTTTCTTTTTTTTTTTTTTTTTAATGCAGACATAAAGTGATATTATTAATAGTTTGTGATCTACTGCGCTTTTCATCTGAGGATCTCTCTCAAAGCATTTTAGGAGACTGAATCAATTTTCAAAACACTCCTATGTAATCCTATCCCCGTTTTACTGGAAGGAATACTAAGGCAGTGGGAGGCAATTTTCCCAAGGGTTCATTGGTAGTGTCAGAAATAGAGCCCTGGACTTGTGCTCCAAATATAGCTGACATTCTCATCCCATGGCTGAAAACTGAATGCAAACTGAATGCAGGAGTCCCCACTTTAATGCTGAACATACCTACTGCCTGCTGGTTTAGGCTTCCGAAACGGCTGCCTGTTGCCACGGCAACTGCAGTTCAGATTGCTGGACCACATTTGCTTCAGTTACATCAATGCAAATCATGAGCAAATCAATTGAAATTAATGGAGCTACCCCAGATTTCCATGTGCGAGGGAGGATACAGAGCAGAATTAGTCCCTCTGAATTTGATATAAGAAGGTGGTGATCTCTTGAGGGTGGGAAAAAATTCTTTGATCATTACAGGGGAGAAAAGGATGAAGGATCTCTTTCAACAAGGGTATAGAAAGTAAATCTGAGAACTTGACTTTGGGATGACCTGACATTCTCAGACCTACTTCTGACCATTACCAATAGAAGGTCTTGGCATTCCCAAACAAGTGCACTGCTTCCTCCTTGCACTGAGAAAAGACCAGATCCATGCTTTTACTGTGAGAATAAGGCATGGTGGAGAATGGAGTCAGAGTCTACAGACAGAATGTGGAAAGGACTAGCCTGTGCTTCTGTTTGCAGGATTGGTCCCACAGGGATGAGGGAGCCTGTAACAAATCCCCAGGTTGCCTCCCTGTGGCCTCTTCCTGGAAGGGAAAGGAATGCCTGATGGAACTGGAACCTGAATGAACAATTTCTTCAGTGTCTGCCACAACACCCTGAGGACCTGGATTGTTGCTTACCAGGGAAATGGAGGATGTGTGGGATGCAGGACATGACACGGAGACACCTCTTCTAGCAATAGTAACCATCACCCCAGAGCTGCCTCGTTACCCCACAGCAGCTCAGCTCTCTAAGCCAGAGGGCAAAAATGGGGCTGGCACAGCCAGTGTCCCCTCCAGTCACACACAGCTTTGTGTGCAGTGAGAACTGGGGGCTGGCACTGGGGTAAGTAAGAGTATGCTATAGCACAGGGAAGGGGCATCTCAAAGGTTGGAAGTTGGTTGGACACCCTGCATTTGTGCTAATGCATGAAGTCTAATTTGATATAAACTTATCCTATGATACTCGAAAGCAAACCCTCCTGTGTCCAAAAGCTGAGCAAGCAGCTACTGTTTCATACAGTCTGCAAAGATACTGGAAATATTCTCCTATAAAGCTCAGTCTTTCACACTCGCAGGGGATATGCTGTTAATCTTGCTGCACCTCAAATACTTTAATCTACTGTTTTTTTAACTTCAGAAATTAATATTGAAACTTCCCAAGCTGCCAGCCACGCAGATTGAATTGTTCCTGACCACCCAAGGGAAACCCTCTGGGTCAGGTAGATTCAGTACTCAGAGATGGTGGCAAAACTGATGCAAATTTTCTGAGTGGAACTCCTAAACTTCCAAACAGGAGCTGGGAAGCCCGAATGCAGCAAGGTCTGGCACCATCTGCTGTTCCTTACGGCAAAAATCCTGCCCAGCTTTCAGAGCTGTTTATGAGTTTGTGCTGCAAAAGAACTTGTCCTGATATGAGGGCGAGGGGCACCTGGCAGTGACACTGGGCAGGTGTAGGACTCAGCACCCAATTTGGAGGACCACAGACAGCATTCCAGGGGTCATTGCAAGATCGATCCTTGTGCATGTTGAACATACAGGAAAGACTGGCTTTGAAAAGCAGAGCTGACCAGACTAAATCTTGTGGCCTAATAGCATGGTGACCCTGCTAAACACCTCAAAGCTGAATGTGGGCTGTGCACAGTCAGCCGGACCAAGTTTTGGATACATTTCAAAAGCGTCAGTATTTCTTGCGAAACAATCATTATTATTTTGCCCACCTCGAAATAAGAGTTCAATGCTCTGGTTCACTCTCTCATCACGTGCTAGAATTTGTATTTGTCCTATCATTTTACCATAAGCCTGACCTAATTTCAAGCTTTTAAAGAAATCCCCTCCTACGCATGAACATGAGGTTCAGGCTGAGGGTCCAAGGTGAGTGCTTTCCATACCTGCCACTGTAGCAGCTACCAAGCAAAAAATGACCAAAGATAACGCAGAAATTAAGTTTCTGTGTTGTGAAAATTTCAGTTTCTTACTTCCAATTATTGGGAAAACACGAGTCGCAATTTTGTTGTTGTTGTTAAGCAATTTTCCAGGTCAAAAGATTGGGAAAAAAGCTTGAAAAAGCAACTTAAAATAAAGTTGTCATAAGATTAATGACAAATTGTTCTATTACAAACAAATTCGTGATTTTTATGTCTCCTTTATTACATTTGTGAAGGCTCAACATATAAGATTTAAGTACTTGATGTTAGGAATAGCACAGATGCCACAACTATGAGACAGCAATATCTATCCATGTAGGATAAGGGCAATGAGCCAACTTCTCTCCTTAATTTAGACCACATTAATCTCCCACACAATTCCCTTGAAGATCTATACTCAGAGAATGGAGAGTCTCCACTGGTTCAGGAAATCTTGCTACTCTACGTGATTGCCATAGTTTGAAGGGGTAAAATGTTTACAAGGAAAGGCAGAAATTCTCAAGATTTCTGTTTGCTGATTACTGTTAAAAGTTCAGAAATTAGACAGTCATATTAATATTGGAACCACACTTTGTAAATAGCTGCTTGGAAAAGGACATTGCTTCAGTAACAATGGGATTATTTCTAGGTCTGAGGGAAACATCAAAGAATGAATACTTCCACTTCTAGGTGATCCAAAGGCCCATTTTCTCAGAGATTTTGGAAGAGGAATATTTGAAAATTAAAGATGCAATAGTTTTCAGAATGAACTTCTGCTCCACACACCAATTTTAACAGACTTATTTCTGCTGTGCACTATAGGCAATAGTTCAGACATTGCAAGTCTTCTGTGTCTGAGAATGGCAATGGACATCTCTTAGGTCTCTGTTTTACCAGTACCTTTCACAAACAGAAGTATATCACAGCAAAAAGTAGAGAGTGAACAGGTAGCATTCAAACTACAGAATTTTCTAATTTTGTCCTCCCAGATGTCTCTGACCATGACTCTACACAAGGATACCTCGCTGGGCATCATCCCCCATTCCTCATGGCCACCTGCAGAAGCTGAGAAACAGCATGGTCATCTAGATTCATTGGGCTGAGGTTAAAAAAGGAGCTTTGCAAAGTCGGAAAATGTAAGAGGACAAGATATGATCCCTCTGTCAAAAGGCCTGATACCAGGGACTTTACTGCTTGCTTTTGCTCTCTTTTTCCTATTTTTTTCATTTACTGTTCATTGACGTTTTTCTGACTGTGTGACTCTGTTCCCAGGGGCACAGATCAGTTATGGTAACAATCTGGACTCAAGAGGATGGAAGCTGAAAACTCTGTGTTAACTAAATATGTATACAGTTGGGTTTGCATAAATGAGCTTTACCTGTAAAAGTCAAAAGTGCACAGCACGTTGGGGACGTAAGTCCCTGATTGCCTCTCCACAGTAATAAGACAGCTCAACAAAGCAAAAATATCCACAGACAAACCAGGGCCTAATTACATGATTGTGCCAAAACTGAAGAGCCATAAAAAGGGAGCAGCAGCAGCAGTAAATTATCTCAGCTGCTGCATTAAAATAGAAAAGAAAGTGTTTGCCTATCATGTTCTCTAGCATGGCTTTCACTTGCTTGAGTTGGTAATTTGCCTGCTTTGCATAGCTTTTTGGCTTTGAGAATTCAAAGCTCTTTTTCTCCTCACAGTCAAAACCCATCTTGTCCTCTCCCCATGGTTCCAGTGTGCAAACTGCACCCAACTGCAGCACAGCTATGCCCTGCATCTGCCCCACGTGGTGGAGAACCCTGCAGAGACCCCTCAGCTTGCTGAGACCTCGTAGGGCAAGTCCATGCTGTGGTTTCACATGGGTAGAGTTAAGTCAGGCATTATCCTGACATGCCATTAGTCTCCTTAGAAGAGAGTCTATTGCAGTGAAAAATCAGATTCAGACGAATTAAAGTGCTTACAGGGGGGAGAAGGATGCTGTGGAACCAGGATGCTTTGCTGATTTTCATGTGAATTTCTGGTGAAGCCAAAGTTTGGTGAAACCTCTTAATCTACACAAAACTGTTTTCTCACATAAGAAACCAGGGTATAAATGGTGCCTTTCCTCAGAGAAAGGCCAGGTGGGTAAACTCTCTTACACTCGCAGCAGAGACCACTTGCCAGAAGCTATAAAATTGTCAGAAATTCACAGTCCCATTCTACAGGTATTGGGTCTTTATAGTAAACTCAACCAAGGAATTAAACATGGTCAAAAAAGGGGGAGTTAAAATCTCAGTGATCAAAATTACGTCAAAACATAAACCCAATAAGGAAGGACCTGCCTGTCACACCACAGCTATTCCCCTCACTCTTCCTCTGGTGTGGGGCCTGACCTACTTGATACATTTTCCTGCACTAAGGCCCCAGCACTAAGTATCTTAGACCCCTCAAATCGCATTCCAGACTTATAATTGCAAAGCAGCTGTCAGCCTGAGCCCTGCCACCGAACCTCCCCATCTGTTCAGCCCATCTAGCATTACAGCAGAGGACAGCATGAAGGCTGAAACTGTATCGTATGTGGAGACGGGACCCCGATGAGATCACTTGCACTTTCACCGTCTTGAAGTCTCACAGGCTTCAGAAGAGTGTGGGCAGAGCCAGCTCAGAAGAGGGGAGAAGGGACACTGCAGAAGGATCAAATTCTGCAATGTGACTCTGGCAGCTGAGTCAAAAAGACAGACATCCTTAGCTTCACTGGGGAGGGGATGTTTGACTTCTGGCAGGGTTGAGAATCATTTGAGAGCCCCTTAGAGGAAAACCTGATACCCTGACTTTCCCCAAAGCCTCCCCCTCTACATCTCTCATTATTAACTCTTTCTCTAGCAGTTGATTTTGCATAGTCCTAAATCACCTGACCTGAAATCTATACCTTGAGCAAAAGCCCTTCCTATATTTGTGTGTTATTGCTTAGTGAGTGCATTGACTGGGCAGTACCTGTCTCTGAATCAAACAACATAGGTACTATCCTATAGTCTTTTCCAATAATACTAGCAAAATTCCAGATGAAAACTGATCACTTTTCAATCTCAAGAACAACCAGGAAGTGGAGAGAAAGGACTTCAAGATTTGACTGATTTGCACTAATTCATTTTCAGGGGAACATACTGTATTTTGTGCTGGAGCTGGAAGTGCTTTGACTTGTTATGTTGCTAACACAGACCCTGAACAAGCATCCCACATCTCCTGACTCTCAGGACTTTTAGATCCTCGCTAACCCCAAGTCCTAAGCCACCGCAAGCAGTCAGGAGGTGCTAAGAAGATGTGAGGAGCAAAGCACGGTGCCATTCCCCTCCCACTGAAACTGAAGAAACGTGCTGTTGTCCCCTCAGTACCACCCACGCTGAGTAAGGGTGCAGGCAGCTCTGTGACAAGTTCCAGTGGCCCTTGTGCTGACAGACGTCCGTGCTCGGGGCTGCTGGGGTCACTTCCCCTACCCTGCCTTCCCCGCTGGGTTCTCCTCCTTTAACCCTGCTGTTTGTGCCTCCAGGTGGTCTAAGATCCCCAGTTGCTTTCAGCATAATGTTCCCTGCTGACCTGCCTAAGAAGTTTGCGCAGGCTGGGACCTGTCCCTGAGAGACCCAAACCCATAAAACAAGCAGCTTCTGACTGGCTGGAGCTTCCCATCCCACACTCAGCGCAGCCAGGATGCTCCATGATCTGCTGTGGCAGCAGTGCCACAGTTTGCCTGCCTTGTTCCATGTGAGATCCCATGTTGCCAGAGTGACTGTGCCCCCGAGCGCTTGTGTCCGTGTGCCCGCCGTGTGCGCGCACACGTGCGAGCGCACCGGCAGCTGTGAGCGCCAGGCTCCCACATGGCAGCAGATTGGAGGTGGGAGCCAGCGTCTCACAAATTCATTTCCTGGCAGAGCGTGGATGGGGGAAGGGACAAGCTCTCTTTGTCAGCCCACACAGTTTCACTGAGTCCCAGCCTGGATAAGCCAAACCTCTTAAAGGCACAAATTGAGTGTGTGCTGCTGGCGGCAGCTCTGCCCTAAGTCCGCTGGACCAGCTGGCATGGGGCAGATGTGAGTTCAGCAGCTGGGCAGGAGGGGTGGTGACGCACGGCACTATATCGGGAGATGTGCTTTATCATTTTCTGTTTCAACCTTTGAGCCTTTGGATTCTGAGGGCCAGATCCTGAGCTCTGGTCACGCTCTCCCTGCACAGCCCTATCAACACTGGTACAGCTGTTGGTGATGATTCTCATCAAGAGCATGCACAGGATGCAAGCAAACCACTCATTGCCTGAGTGGACTATCCCTCAAAATCCTCCTTTGCATCAGACTTTGGAGCTATGTAGGCAGAGATGCCAGCTGGGATTTTCCATCTGGGACAAAGCAAATCCTTTCTGCAGTTTACCTGCAATACAGTGCCAAGGCTGCAGTTTGATATTTTCCCCACTCCAGTACGTGGTTTCTCCCTACCTACACGTTGGCATATTCAGAAGCTTTTGCAGCCTATCCAGAAAAAATACCCACCGCAATACGAGGATACTGCCTTTCTAAAACCCCTAAGTTAAAAAGGGCAAACATTTCCCAGTTTGGTGGAATCCCACTTCTGACTCAGGAGGCCTCTAATCTCAGACTGCTGGAAGGCTGGAATATATAGGATCACTCTGCACTTCACCTGATCCTCAGTCTCCACCAGTGGCTATGGCTAAAAACAGGGTACAGAGCAATACAGATTTTTAACCTAGCCCAGAAAGTCTGTCCTTATAACAAATAAAGGTATATATTTTTCTGCCTGGACAGCTGTTCGCTCCACACATGCCTCCCTATTTCAAAGCGGCAATAAGAAGCAGAGCTGAAAGGGCATCATGTCCTTTACTCTAGATCTCCAGCCAAGTCTGCAGGCACAGGTTCCACTCACAGACAAGAAGGAATGGTCATGTGGACACCCAGGATTTCAAAGCATTTGGGCAGCCACACATGTAGCAACACGTGAGAAATCTGCCGTGTAAGATGTGGTTTGCAAGCACGTGTAGACTGACATCTCCAAAACGTGCCAGGATAAACCACCTACCACCATGCACTGGATTCAGACTAATAGTTCTGGGTGCAGCTCTTCATGGGGTGCTTGCAGGATGTCTTCACCATGAAGGCACTTCACTGAACAGAGCATTGCTGTCTGTAGCCTGGAAGACAGGATGATGGAGGAACACAGGACTCAGCTCTACTCTGCCCTTAGAATCATGATGGTCATATTTGATGACATCCACCTCAGTCCACCATAAACACATAAAATCAGGACTAATTATTCGGCTCCTTCCCCAATGATTCCTGAGGGGACAGCCTTTGTTCTGAACATCTTATATGTCTACAGCAGTCTGAGGCAGATACTGTGGGTATTGTCTGTTGTGCATTCCCTGTACTCTATAAAGGCATATGTAGTCCTCTCACATGGAAAAATATTACTGAGGAGAAGGCAGTTTGAAATTCTCACGTATCAACAAGTCATGACACAGCCCAGTCTCCAACCGCCTGTACTTGGCTGGCTAACACAGAAATAAGAAAAATCTTTCTGTCTTCTACAATGGGATTTTAGCTCATCTTAACCATCTGTTTGATTTTTTTTTCTCATAACAACAAGTACTTTTTGGAAAATTCCAAGTGCATCTATCTAACCAGTCCTTATAAGTCTTTATCACCTTAATTTCAGAAATGGCATCTTTCCTAAAGGCTAGGAATAGTAATTTTCACTGATATAAAACACACAGTTTTTAACTGCTCCCTTGACAGCAAAGTTTAAAATGGTAGTTTTATAACAAATGCTGGAAGCTGAAATTAGGTTGCTTGTTCAATAAATATCAAGAGCAACCAACCTATGGCAGAGCAAGATTTCACAATTTTGTATTTTTACTATCAAAAATACATTTTCTTTCTAGCTCCCAGAAAAGAAAGGATAGAAGAGGAAGTCTGGAACTGACCTACTTTCATTGCCAAATCAGACTGTTATTGAGCCAAAAGTATTCTATCAAACTTCTTATTGTTCTTAGCAGAGATGCCATTTCTATGAATTCAGAATGATTTGGGAAAAGCAACCTCTCATTTTGTGACCTGCAAATTTTTATACAAGTCTTTCAAACAGTTCCAGAGCACACATACTTAGGAAATTGTCCCTGTGAGACAATTTCTATAATCTCCTTGATCTTTCCCACTTATGAAAGTGATACTGGTTACAGCTGCAGAATACAAGCTTGCCAAATGTCAGGCTTTTATCTATAGTCCCCTTACTATTTGATAGTTTTTCTAATCCCCAGCTTCTAATTCATGTGATAAACTGAGAATTTCTGCTTGGGTAAAGAAGGAAGAAAATATTTTATGTCTCCTGATTGCTGTTCAAGTGCAGCTTCAAGTTATGAACCCTGGAGGGTAGAACAGCAGACAATAAATGAAAATAAGTAAATACTCTTTACTATTTTTAAAATGTAAATGCAAATCTCACAATCTTCTGGAACCTTATGCATGATGCCGGGAGTGCTAGGAGTTGGGGGTCAATGAAATAAGCTCATTCCCAGACATCTTACTGAGAAAGAAGTTGGTTTTACCCATCCTGAATTGACTCATTTCTCAATTCAAGAGTTCACAGGCAGGAACTACTTTCCTGGTGAGATTATGGAGTTTGGAGAGCAGCCTTTTAGGCAAAAGTGTCCTTCTTACTGCTGCCTGGGAATGCCCATGCTGTGCCCGAAGCCCTCCCTGTCCCCACTGCTCTACCCTTTCTCTTTTATTCCAAGTTTGATCCTCAGCCTGGAATTAAAAATTTCCACCTACTGATGTCAACTGCTAAGTGAGTCATGAGAAGATCTGAATAGCAACACATGAGTGATCTTCTTGAGTAAGGAGGGAGAATTCAGAACAGTCTCCCTAACAGCCAGGAAAAGGAGAAGGCTCCCACCAAAACGTTGTGACACTCAGATAAAGATGGGGGGAAGGGAACGGAACTGGAGGTAGGATCACTTGGGAAGGTATCCATCTCTCTGAAAAACAGAACCTCAGCAGAACTTGGCCTTGACTGACCCCAGAGAGGCACATCTACAACTAGCTACACTTAGATGTCTCACAAAGATCAGCAGCTCTAAAAATTAGCAGCAATTTTAAAAGAGCACACACAATAATTTTCGCAAAACCTTTCCAACCCAAAGTGTTTCTTTACTGGTTTATGTACTACTTGTTTCTTAGGGGAAGATGTTCACTTCCCCTCCCCATGTCTAAGAAGGCAGTAAATATCTGACTGTGTCACTGCGCAGATCTCCTTTCAGGATCCTGTTCAAGTCTTGATTAACCCATAAATGCTTTGCTGGAACAATGAATGTGTCTAGCATCCTTCACTTGTGTCTTCAGAAATTTGTTTTTGCAGCCACTTTCCTTGCACATATGCACAGATAACAGGGAAAATGTACCTGGATTTTACTGTAAGAGAAGCAGAAGGGAAACGGAGGGTTGTCAAATGACATGTACAAAAAATGAGATGCAGATTTAGGACACTGTCTTTACAAGACCTTTTTTTTCCATTTCTTTTCCATATTTTTTCCATTTTGGCTTTTAAGCCAGGCTACACAGAGCACAATCCCTTTTAAAATCCCAGCAGGAACTTAAAAAAATTCAAATTTAGCTTGTTGAGACCAGGTCTCAGCTTCACAGACTTCTGAAGCAGAGTTATGCTCTTTGCAGGCTGTCAGATGCACTACACAACAAATTCAGATATTTAGGATTTACCAGGAGCATGAGTCGATTTAGTAGCAATCAGAACTGTCCCAATTTATTGGGATGCCTGCCAACTCTAACATCACATGTTCAGACCAAGCACGCAGCATAAAATGCATTTCTGATGGCCAGATCTTTCAGCAAGTGCTTTAGCATCAAGAGGAAAACACTCCTGTCCTCTCACAGTTTAGGCTACAGATGGAATACAGAAGTCTTTCAAGATCTGCTGGATAGACAAAAGTAAACTTGCACATCACATCACGAGCACTTGTGCAACCCAGCAGTCTGGGATGCTGCAGGAACACGTAGATCCTGGGAGTGCTGTTAAACAGGCTGGAAACAAACAGCTGAGAGGAATTCTCATTTGCAGTTACCTTAGTATTTGTAGGGTGAAATGCAAACACACTTATTTTTGCTCTGAGACATTTGTGAGCAACTACTGACCCCAGCAGAAGCTGCAGCTGTGCACTGCTGTGAGCAGTGGACAGAACCAGTCATTTTGTTTCAGCTCAGTGTTCCTATTTTTGTGCCAGGGCATTTCCAAAGCACCATTTTCCATTAAATTTTTCAGGGTACAGTATTTCTATAAATGAATGCAGAGCTCAGAAAAAGCCCGCGGGGATCATGAAGAACATCTTCTGTATCTTTTAAGTACTACAGACTCTTATTAATGCCAAGAGCCTGCACCATGAACCTGAAGAAAGATGGAGATATTGATGCTGCACACACCTACATCAAAAGCTCCATTTTTAGGCATATGTGCACATGTGCTCCTTTGGCACTTAGAAGAGCACAGGATTCCCAGGTCTCCCAGCTCAGTCAGTGCAGTTCCACCACAACTCAGTTACCTGATCCTGCAGCTATGGAGCCACACTTGTGCAGAAACAAGTTACAGGCCCAGGCTCCCACCAGGAACTTGCAGTGGGTGTGTTATGGCAAAGAAAAATGTTCTGTTTCTCCAGGCTAATTGCACACTTGTGATCCCCAAAAAGAGCAGCCAGGAGACAGCTCCATCACGCTGACTGCTTTGCACTTCTTTTTTTTTTTTCCTCCCCTTTTTCTACAAATACATAATTTACTCTGTTTGAGGGAGCCTACTGAGTGGGTATCTGTCAGTAACAAACTCCTTCTGAGAGCAGCTGGACTGGTACATGCTGAATGCAAAGGCAGCCCACCTTCCTTCCAAGCAGAGCAGGCAAAGGAAGGACCTTTGCCTGGTTCAGGGAGTTCAGCTGGGCTCTGGCGCGCAGTGGTGGCACCATCCGTCCCTCCTCCTCCTCCTCCTCCTCCTCCTCCCTGCACTGCTTGAACATTCTGTGCTGCTGCTGCCTGGGATGTCACCATGAATAAGTATAACTGTCAGATTAAATCACTGCTTGGGTGGGATCTGCTGAGCCTACGACACACATTCTGGGCACCTAAGTCAGTCCAGGGAATCTGTCCAAGAAAGAGATCTAATTGGAGTGGCTGCACAGGGCAAATCAGCTTTGGGGCTATAGGACCAAATATGTTCTGCCCTGTGTCAAAAGGGCTAGAGGGGGTAGGAGGAGGAGACATACAGACTCCTTTTGCTGTTAATGCATTTGTAGCATAACTATTTAAGTTCCCAGAGGATGAAGTGACAGCTATTGCTGACAAAGCAGAACTTGGTGTGATGGGAGCACAGTGAGTCTGTGGGCACTAAGCAGTGATGGTCAGAGCGATGGCAAAGGTTTGCTGCCACCCAAACATCCAGAAAGTGGCAGGCTTTATCTACTATCCCTTCCTGTTGACAGTCTCCACTGCAATTCCAGCTGCTGGGGAGAAAAGCCTGCATTACTTCAATCCAACAAAGTCCTCCCAGCTGCTGGCACTTGATGGTGCCACCCACGCGTCATCTAACCTAGCCTGAGCTGAAGGCATATTCTTCCAAACTGTCCTTCCATGGATTACTGGTGGGCACACAGCTCAGAAACTGCTCATTGGGCCCATCCTCTCAGCAAAGCAGACATATTGATCCACATTCCTAACAGTTTCTGAAAGGTTTGGCCCGACTTGTCTGCACACCATGACTCCATTTTACCAGTGGTTTACCAGAACTGTACCCCACATCACTCTCCCAGACATGTGAGATCTCAACGGGAAAAAACACAGAGTGGTAAGCAAACATACTTGTTAAGAGGGTAAGGAATGGAAAGCCACGTATGGACACTCTGCCTCTCACTTGCAGGTTGCTTTCATGTGAAAATATGAGCAAACTTATTCCACGCCTGCAGTGTCAGCCACAACTGTGTCACCACCAATTCTACATGTGCTAATGTCTGACATTTTCCACTGATCTCTTTTCCTCCCACTTTAAATATTTTTCCTGTCACCAAAGGTTTTTGAAAACCACGCTGGTTTGGAAACTGGATTTCTTACATACATTTGCCACCTGCTTGTGAGTGGAATGCTAAATTTTTATGAGTATTTACTGCTGTGCTGTACTTTAGTATAGGGAAAGAGAAGCTCCGCTTGCTCTTGCTCTGACCTTTGGTGACTGTGGCACCAGGACAAAGATCCACTTCTGAGTGGCTTCATTCATGGCTGACTGTTTAATTAGGCAAAGTGGCACAGTTTAAACAAACTTCCCTCGAATGTGCTCACTGAATGAATAGTAATAACCATAACACTTTATTATAATATTGTGCCTTTCACCCCACGCCTTGACAATGCTTCACAAGGCGGGGAGAAATGTATTTATCTTTGTGTTTATGAAGATAAGTGTGGAAAATGTGAAGTATAACAAGGTGAAACATTTCTGCAGAAGACATTGCTGGAGACAGTGGAGCAGAACCCAGTGGGAAACACTGCCAGGCTCTGTCTCCAACAACTACATGCTACTTCACAAGCTGAAAAAAAGAAAAGGATGCTCCCAGATCTAACCTCAAAGTCTGCTGCTCTCTTAGGAGAATCTAGACACCACTACTGTTCTCTTACTGTCACTGGAATAGAGTAGGGGCAGTACTGTGGTTGTGCCTGTTAGCCTAATCAAAATACAAGGTCCTTAATTAGGACAACTGAAAGGCTGACTGACCTTTCTTTAGTCCCCACTGCCATCCCACAGGAAAGACCTTCCCACCGAGAAGCTGCTTTATGCTCCCTAAAAGCCACTTAAGAACCTGTCTGCTTCTAGGACTAAGCTCCTGATCCACCTGGCAGTTAGTGGCTCTTGGAGGTGAGTAATGACACACATCCCCACGTTTTGGCCATGCTTCTCTGCTTTCTCTGGAACTGGTTCAGCAGCACATGGAGACTTGCCGTCGGCACGCTGAGGAGCCACGTGGTGGTTTTCTGTGAGCTGAGCCAAGTCAAGCAGTGTGGTGCTTCTCAAGGGAGGAAGGAAGGGAAGAAGCCGATCAGGAATGTGGAGAGAAGAGGGCAACAACAAAATAAAGAGGGATTTCTGAACACAGAAGGAAGGTAAAACTGAGATTAAAATGAGAGAGAAGTACAGACACAAAGAGAAAACTGGACACAGATGGCCACATCTGCACTAGGCACATCCCAGATCACAGGCTGGGCTTTGCCAAGCCGTGAGAATGAAGATCCAATTAAAATGAAAGGCAGAAGACTGATGCCTTCAGCAGAACACTGCTCCCTCCCTATGAGATCACTCAACACGCGCCTGATGCTGTCACTGACCCGGCATTGTCCCGACAAAGTCATTCTCCGAGACACCCTGCAGAGGAACAGTGATTTGTAACACACTGGGGGGTGAAAGGAAAATGATGGGGCAGGGAAATATTGGGCCTCACAGTGGGAGGCATGAGTAACAACAGACAACCCAAAGCATCCGACCTCAAAGAGCTGTGCACAGGGGACACTGGGTCTGCAATTTTTGCTAGGTTTACAGAAAGGAATGTAAGCTTAATTTGTGGCAGTGGGAAGCCACTAGGGATTCAGGGAAATTAGTTAAAGGAGGTGTTGCTGCGCTACTTTATAGGAACTTGACATGATGTTCAAATGCTGTCTGTTGGGAGCCTGGATTACTTTATTATTATTTTTAATAACTCCGGAGGGCTTTCTTTTGCAAAGGAACTCAAGCTGAGATGGTGGGTTTGTATGTTCACTATTCATTTGGAGGGAGAATTGTTTGATGGATGCTGAAGTTTATGTTTCTTTTGCAATGAGAATTGCTGGAATGTTTTGTGGCCCAGATCTGTGTTCTCATTTTCACCACGCAGTTATGTAAGACTCTGAAATAATAAAATAATGCTGGCTTTTTAAAGGAAAGAAATGGTTGCATGTGCTCTCAGTGTGATGGGCCTGTGTGTGGTATCCAGTGAACAGCACAAGTCTGATCTGAAGGGTTCATTCTGATGGGTTTCTTACACCCATCAAGGCTCTTTGTTCTACCGCTGGGAAATGAGAAGGAATCTGTGTTCCAGAAGCACAAGGAATTACTGGATTTGTGTATGTGCTCTAGACTGTATACATGTGAATTAATATCAAAGTGTAGATCTCTCATTGTTCTGATGTATTTTGGGGGAAAGAGAGATGGGACATTTCTAGCACTGAGAGGATCTGGTAATTTCTGCTGTTCACCTGATTTCCCACGTGTGCATCCATTCATGTTTTTGAACTCAAGGATATTTTATTTTACAGAGGACTGGACATAAGATCATTTAAACTGAACTGAAATATCAGCCTGTAATCTAGCCCAAAGTACTTCACTGTGCACAGCACAACTGATTTCTTTATCTCCCACTGTTCCCTGAGATGCTGATGTATAGCCAGTCTCTGTTCTCCTGTTATGCTGATTCTATATTGCTTCTGGGCATCTTGATACACAGCTGAAGTGCATAGCATAAAGGTTTACCTTATGTTTAAATTACCTTGCTACAGCCCAAGTTGATTAACTTCTCTTCCCTGACTAGCAAATATAATTAATGCTTCATTTGTTTCTCTCAGTAGCAACAGAAGGTTGCATAAACAGTTTCCCAGTATACTGTGTTGTAACATGATGGGCTAACTGGGTATTAAAATAAAGAGTAATAAAGAATTTAAGATAAGAGATTAATAAAAATGTACTGAAATGACTGGGAAATCAAGCAGAAGAGACTTGGGAAAACTAAAGGAACTAAATTCTGTTTCTGCCCTTCTTTGAATGTGAATTCAGAATGATCCTATTAATTATAAAGAAATTTGGGATGAAGATGTGCCAGGCCAAGAAACTGAATTAGAGTCTCCGCTGTTGTACGAAAATACACAGGTGATTTTTTTAAATGAAGCTTTGTTCCTTCAACAAGGTTCTACTCACTGCAGTTGGTCTGTTACTCAGTTAAGCTAAATGAGTATAAGTACATCCATGTAAATAGATGTACCAATCTACAGCAGGGATTTGGAAAATAATTGTGTTAAGTCTGTGTAGTTTTCCTCTGTAGAATGACTCTTTCTGTAAATGAGGCCCAGTGGCTCAGAGTACATGGGAGGAAAATCTCCCAGGGTTCTCACATGCAGTATCCACCAAATACATCCCCAGGGAAAGCAGATTTGCTGCTGCTTTCCCATACCCAAGAAGCAAAAATCAGCTCAAAGATGATCAAAGCAAGAATAAGCTGCTGCTGCTCCAAGATCTTGGGAGGATACATCCAAAACCAAGGCATCTATAATAATAAGGGGTTCTGCTTTTATGTTGTTTCCAACCATGCTGTGACCATCCCCAAGACCCCTTGCCAGTGTGGCTGTGAAGAAATGCAACAGATAAGATTTCATCTGCCCTTTTAAGCGAAAGTTTGAAAGCCCAAGGAGCTCTGCTGGAAGATAATGGGACACAGGCAGTCCATGTCTCCAGATGATTAAGATTAACGACAGGCAGATGATTAATTCAAACAACGATAAAAAATTCCATTGGATTGTTACAAGATTTTATAAATTGGCTTTTCCGCCTTTACAATCTAGAAAATCTGAACAGATCCATTCTCAGAAGCAATTAAGATCACAATCTGGTCCCTATCTTCAGGTTTCATCAGTTCGATTTCCAAATCTATTTGCACACAAATACTAGGAAGCCTGAAAGAGAAGCTGTTATATTGTAAATCAATCACCTACCCTGTAAGACAGGAACTGAAGCCTCTGCTTTTATTAGTAAAAAGAACTGAGTCACTTGCCATGATTACATGCTTCTGGATATGATTTACTGCTTCTGCAGTTCGTTAAAGAAAAAAAACCCGCAAACCAGTGCACAGAGCCTTCCCTCAATTTCACATCAGCATATACTGAGAACTAGAAGTGGACACAAACTGATTTTTGCATCTGAACACCCTTCCAAAGTTGGATCTCCCTTGATACTTTGCAGTACACATCTTCCTGAGCCACAAGAGAAATGTGAGAGACAGGTTGTGGCACAGACCCAGAGAAAGGGATGGTTTGTCTCAGAGATTTGATTTCTTTCTTTCAGACAAATAGCTCTTTCTGTACCCTCTGCACAATGATTCTTTATTTTTGCTGTGAGCACTTAGAAGAAGGACATCACATTTGCCCAGAATATAGCTATTTTTTTTTCAGAAATTCATGACAAATGAGTAGTAGTTTAGGTCTCTCTCTGGAATGACAGGGGAAAGAATCAGTGAACAAATGAACTGCCATGAAGAAGATTACTTCAGATCATGGTTTGGTGAATACAGTGGGACAGTGCAGAGCTGTAATTTCAGAAAAGGTTGTACTTTGACTAGTAAGTCAGTAATGTGTAATTATTGTTCGATTAGTGCCTATTTTCTTCATATTAATAGGGCAAATATTTTCCAACAGCTTCTTACAGTCATATCATGGAACTTATTGCTTATAAATTACATAAAATCCGGCTTTTACATCACATTCTCAAAACATGTAACTGAATCAGGCTGCTCATTCACACCTCCTGTTCCCACCTGTCTATGGTATTTCTTGGATACTGATGTCCTTGGCAGTTAAAAGCTATTTCGATATACATGACACAGAGGAAACACATAATATTCAAGTTGTCTCATCATAACCTCATCTGCTAAAGATGTTACCTAATGCTATCCTCCAAGAATTTGTGCTTACAGGACTCAAGGTGAATCATTTGCCGGCAAATTGTCCTTCTCTTCTTAAAGTGGGAGTCTCATTTTGGTGCACTCTTATGCTGAGATAGTTTTGGCTGGAAGCGTGAAATTTAGATTTGAATACAAACTTCAACTACATTATAGGTTGTTGAAATCCCCAGGTTAGTAGACAGCCAAGATGACTTGAGCTCAAATTTCCCTAAACACAGGGAAAGTAACAGGCTTGTGTAATGCAGTATGAGTTGTTGAAACAAATCTGGATCAAGCGTGCCCAACTGGGCCTGCTACAACTGTACCTAGAGGAAGTGAGTAAGAGAAAACAATTCCCCTGACGTGATGCTTGTTCCCATGCCCCCATTTTGGACTGTTTTGTGCTGAGCTTTGCAAAGCCAAACAGATCAGTAGCTGCCTAAGATCAGAGGTGTGAATTCTCAGAACTGATTCGTGCACTCCCCACCGCAGAGGCCAGGGGAGGAAAAGGAGAAGGCAATGTCCAGTACTCTACCTGCTCTTCAGCCATCCCAGAGGCTGGGAGAACACCAAGTCTAAAAATCTGCTCAGTTCCTTCAGGAGCTGAAGCTGAGCCTCCACTGCTTAAGGAACAGGAAAGGCTGGGTATCTTTGCTGCCTCAAATGAAAGCTCACTGATGTTGATGATCTGTTCTGTGGCTATTGTCTGAGCCCTCATCAAATAAGTTTCTCATCACAATCTAATGACCTTATTCAACCTAACAGAGAAGTATTGAAACTCATTTCCCACAGAATCTCACACCCAAACAGTATTGTTACAGGTCTCTGTGGATTTGCACTGAAATAATTTTTCCATGTACAGGGACATTGTTGCTTCTCCCTGCAGACTTGCATTGAAACCATTTTCTTGTTATATCTCACACAGTATAGTGCTGTTGGTCTCCATAGGCCACCACCCTTCAGAATAGCTTTCCACAGAATTTCACATTTAAAATGCTATAATCAATAACCTTCGTCTAACACAAAGCTGTTCCCCTTAAAATTACACATTCAAACAGCATCACTTCAGTTCCCTCCAGACTTACGTTACAATCCATTTCCCACTCTAATGACATTGCAAACGAGATGTTTTAGTTGGTGTTACATTAATGTTGCAGGCAATTTACAGCCCTATGACTAGAAATTGCCATTCAGAACCTTTTATGAGTGCCAGTCTAAATGGGCAAAATACTGACCATTTCAAAAGAATGTTCAGAATGATAAGGGACGTAGCTTACACAATAGAGCTGCAACAACCTCACTGATGGCATAGTAATGTACTGTTATTAACTACAAATTATCTCATTTTTTTCCTGCTAGAATTTGCCCTCTTTTTCATGTTGTTATTCTTTCAGCTTACTGAAATCCTTTCCCTCACTATGAAGCCTTTGGTTCCTCATTCTTGTTCTCTCTCCTGTGCTGTTTACAGCTAGTACTTTCTGCCACTACAGGTTTTCATTTCTCTACTGGAATGTAATTTTAAAGACACTTGCTTATGGCCTTCTCATTTGGCTCTTTGGCCTCTTGCCTTTCAAAAGGAAGGCTCAAATTAACAGCCTACCCTATAGTACAATCAGTTCTCACCTGTCAAAACTAATAGCATGGGCTAAAAATCAGGAAGTCTCAGATTTGCTTGTATGCTTTGTGTTTGTTTCTTCCCCCTCTTCAATCTGCTGTTACCCAGACCATTGAGGAGATTTTAATTCCTAGACTTTTCTCTGCAAACTACGGATTAGAAACTTTTTTTTTTTTGTGAATATCAAATGAAATTCAAAAATCACAGGAGTTATGGAGCTGCAGCTTTAAGGGCAACATTAAATATATTGAAAAGTGCAGCCTCAGGATGTCATGAGAAGTCACTATGCAGAGACCACAGCAGGCATGGTTAGGAAGTTTTCATCTATTTCAAACCCAGAGAGCACATCAAGTATTTGGCTTGCTCCAATGTTGCTACCTGCTATCTACAATTCTGTGAAACTCTGGACTTAATAACCCTATCCTAGGAAAAAAGCCTCAGATTGCTGGAGAGCAGGGAGCAGTAGAATGGCTGGTTTAAGGCTTGAAGTACGAAATACATGTCAGATGGGTGAAAAGTCTGATAAAACCGGTTCTTCTTCCTTAGAATCATCAGATTTCTCTCGAGGTGAACAAAACACCTCGTCTGCACTATCTGACATGTACCTCAGCATGTTACCATGTCCTTAAGGACATGCCCTTTGGAGTTCATTTGGACAGAAAAACATCCTGTTGACTCAGCTGTACAGCCACTACGATGGGTTGCCCTGTATTGAGCACGTGTCCTGTGAGCACTGAAACCACAGTTATTTGCAGAAGGTGTCGGTCCATCTGTTACTGTGTACATTCCTAAGGCTGGTGTTTGGGTCCATGCTCAAATCCTTCTCCAGATTCCATCAAATCCATGGTCCTGAAAGTGTAGGTCCAAGTCCCTCACCGATGGCAGGTGGCTGCTTGCCGGCAAGTGATTCCAGAGGGCAATGACACACTTTGCCAATGAGCTTCATTTTCAGCCAGAGGTCCTGATCAGGGTCAGGGTCTCATTGCACCTGACACCCTACAAAGAAGGTAAAGCAAAGCCCTTGCCTCAAAGAGTTACTCCTTGTAAGAGTTCAAAATTAAGCTGTAAAAACCAGGGCTAAGGGCCAAGAGGAGAAGGAAAACACCGATGAGCAGAGAGCTCCACCTGCTCAGTGCTTCGTGGGCTCACAGAGAACAGGGAAACACAAATTCAAGCCCTTGTTCTGCCTGAGTTATACCTAGGACTTTTCCCTGGGTTGTTCCAGTTAAATATCCCAACCGATTTTTTTTTTTCATCAGTATCTTTCTATTTGGAAATTTCTATTTTGTATAAAGAATTTAATACAAATTGAGCCAAAACTCATGTGTGTACATGTGAGAGCACTGATTTACAGCCTGGAAGCAAAAAGCATGAAGTCCCTCATGCTCACTGGATTTGAATCCTAGCTCAGTCCTGTTACAGGTGAGTTCTGTAGCACTTTTACTACCTAAGGTGTAAAGTAGGTGTAGTGCTGACTTCCACGTCTAGTCCAGCTGATTCTGATAAAATCAGCATTTTTGGAAGAAAAAAGTCTTGTCAGAAAGCAACTGAGGAGTTCATTAATGCTAAGCCTGCAGAGCCAGGCTAGCTACTGTCCACCTTAGTAATGTCATCTTATCTACAAATGCTGCTCAACTTCCTATCATTAGTGAGTTGATATCTCTCAGACATAAAATCAAGAGCACAGCTTAGGCTAGGGTTTTGACAAATCAAGCCAGGTCTTATTTTTAAAGGCAAGATAATTGGCATAATACATCTGATGGGAGAAACACTCTTACAGTCATTCAGAGACACGAGTCAAAGTTTTCCAAATCCAATAGATGTGCTTTAGGTAACCTTTTGTTTCATCCTGACCTATGCATCGAATGCAGCAGTTGGATCCTTTGATTTGCCCTCTCTTCCTTCAGGCATTCAATTTATCTCTCAGTATAAACTGCACCTGAGGCTGTTCTTAAATATCACAGCATGGCAGTGGCAGAGCTCTTCAAGACGTACATGTGAATGCCTTGGTCCCCTCCATTAAGATCACAGTTCAGATAATGACCTTCCCAAAAGCTCTTGCTGATCACACACTTTATGGGGAGAAATCTTAAAGACGATATTATACAGATAAACATATTAACCAAACGTATCTGAAATTATTCTATGAGAAGCCCTAGGGAGTACAAATGAACGGGAGAACCAGAGCATGTGAAAAGAAACCCCTCTCAGTGTCACTTTGTGCTGAGTATTCAGAAACCACACACAAACTGCATATAAACTGGGTAAGTGCTTCAAGGGGCACAATCACCATAAATCTGGGGCTAACACCCCAGTCTATTCAAAATGATTTTTTAAAATACTGTTCTGTTGATGATGTCTTTGTTTTATTTCATCCAGCTTAGGCCATTCTAGACTGGCTGTGTTTTTCTTTTGTTTACAGAGAGCATCTCAAAGCCATAAGTCTCTGACAGTCATCAGGATTATTATTTCTTTGGAGACACAGCTCAGATGTGGACAGGCTGAGTATACAAGTGTAAGCTGCAAGTGATGCACATATACCCCTCGGCAGCTACAGGATTCAGTTCTCACACTTGCATTCCTGGAAAACTCTTCAGTTTTAGATCCTGTTCCTCAGTTATTAAATGGGTTATAGATTGGCCATATTTTTATTTTTATTTTTTATTTTTCTATATTTATGTATTTATATATATTTATTATTATTTCTTTATTTAATTTTACTTTCCCACTAAAAAGATGTGGACATTATTTGTTCTTGAAATAAGACAAACAAACTCCCCACAGCCATCCAGAGCAGATTGAAACCAAAACAACACAAAACAAACTATGGAAGCTAAATTCCACTGCAAACCCTTTCCAGCAGCAGGTTTCCAAGTGACATTACACTGTGACTACACTTTAGGATAAAACCAAGCATGGACAGAACACGACACAGTACTGAACAGTGTCAAGTGTCCAACCCTAAATTCTGCAGTCAGTGGCTTGGGGAGGATATTAGAAGGCATGAGAGTGACAAGCAATATGTGGGAAATGAATCACAATTTCAAGGTTCTTCATGGCCATGAAGAAAATATTAAAAGTGTTGCATGAACTGCACTCAAAAATCAGCTTAGAAGAGGAAAATATGGTGTTTCTCTGTTTAAAAATGAAAGTACATATACCTTGGATTGCCTCTAAATGTAACTTGACTGTAGCATCTGTAATACCTACCACTCAAGAGCTGAGTCTCTCAGCCACAGGGGAAGAACATTAGGTGCTTTCTCTTCTTCATTATGAGGAGTTTATAGACAATTTTGTGATCATTTTTAACAACAAGAATGTTTTTGTAAAACACAGAAATGAACAAGAAGATATATTAATTGCACAAGTCCTTCCCTTGCTTGTGGATGAAAATGGTTTGGTTTAAATAGTAGCGATTTTTTTTTTCTGATATCAAATGCATAGAAAAATGGGACTGTAAATGGGGTCCTACCCACCAGCAGCTCACTGAGAGCTGCAGTGTTGTGTCTTATGGCAATCAAATAGAGCAATGTAGATGTAATATATATTTAAGAACACTTGGATGCTTCAGAACAGAATCAAGTGAAGAAGATAGAATAAGAGGGCAGAGGTATCTTACAAATAGATGAATATGGCTACAGAATACACCCAGTAAAAGCATGTGCTGTCTCCCCTACCCAAAGAGAACAAACAATTCCAGAGTGCTGCAATAGGATCACAAGTATTTTAAGGGAGCTGGTACCCTCCCTGCAGCACCCTGTGTACTGAGGCAACAGCAGTGTGATGAAAATGAGGGATATATTTGGAGACATCAGAGAGCAATTTGAACAGATACTTGGTGAAGCAAATGATTCCCAGGACTGATTGCCCCTCATTGGGAGTGCTCCTATTGTACTCGGGGAGAATAGAATTGGCCCTGAATGCTTTGCACCACTGAAAAGGAGATGTAATCTCCTCTAGCACAAAATGTAGCCTTCGGACTTTTTTATTGACCAACTGTCAGCCAGCATAGTCAGATGGAAAAGGCATTAAATGAAGGGTCAGGGATCCCTCCATCTCAACCACCTGTAAGAAGTGGCTGAGGATCAGTGAGTGAAAAGTGGTCATTTCAGGTATGATCTATGTGGGATAAGAGAAATGGTCCTTTGAACAGGAACACAGTGACATGTCTGAAGCAACATGTTTTAAACACTGTTGTAGAGGGGCATTCTTGACTCTTATTTAACCAGTGAAGTACTGAAAATTACACTGATTTTGTTTTTAACCAGTAGTTCCCTACATTTAAATAATTATCATTGTTATGTAATGAAAAGCAGCTGAATCCAATGCTTTGAAACAGTATACTTAAGATGCAGGAGTCATGAATAAAATGTCAGAGGAGTACAATTCAGGGGCAAAGACTGTGTTTGAAGTCATTATTTTGTTAAGATCACATAAAATTGGTATGCAGAGACAACAAAGCCACCATTCCTAGAGTTTAAATTAGTTTAAAACAATATTTACATTAAATATTTCTGCCAGCTGCTGGCAAACAGTGTTGAAAACAGACAGCAGTTTAGTAGAATACTCCCCTTGGTGTCTGAAATCATTCTCCAGCCCAAAGCCTCTGCTGGCCACTGCTACTATCTAAAAATAAATAAGAAAAAGAAAAAAAGGGTAAAAAAGGGCAGCTGTTCCCAGGGAAAACCAGAAAGTATTATATTCTTTGGTTATTCATTATTACTGAAATCTTAAATCAATCATAAATTGAGTTTTAATGAAGGATTTATCCCCTCTAAAGATTGATCTGAGTAATGAAATTAACTCCTATATTCATTTCCTTGCCTACAATTTCTGCAAATTTTAAGCTGGTCAGATAAAAGTTTGTTTGATTCCTAATAAGTATTGGAATAGTCCTGAATTTTCAGATCTGAATTCAAAAAGAAGTGTGAATTTTCCTTAGATCTGAAGTATCTGCATTTGTGACTACTTTGAAGTAAAAATCTACAGTATCTGTTTTCAGAAAAAGAGCTGTCCTGGTAAGTTAAATAAAAAAAAAGAAAAAAAACCCAACATTTGTTCAGACTGTAAGGTGTCAGTTCTGTGGAGAGGAGAATATCTTCAAGGAAAATGCAGCCATCCCTTCATCAGAACACGAAGTAATTTTCTGAGACAAATACAGATCAAAGAGCAAAGTTGTTCAACACTCGAGTTCCTGGGCACCAACAGAGCTGTTAATGCTGCAAACCTCATGTGGCCTGCGGGACTGACAGCTGGCCAAAGCAGACTGACTGAAGGGAACACTGGCCATCAAAATAATAAACTTTGTAGAAAAAAAATGGTAAATTTCTAGGTCTTAGATTGTTACCACCTTTTCCCCCTAATTTACCACTTTATTCTACTGCACTGTGTCTGTGTTTTCTCTCTCTTTTCATCTCATCAACTGACTTTTCCTACATACTTGCTATATTCAGTGCTGGAAGGTGATGGGATATAAGTGCTTCATCATGTTGCCATAAGATGGAGAAACAAAAGTTAAAGATCTGATGAAGTGTGAAGATATGTGGTCTGCATCACACCTATGAATGAAGAACTCCAGACAGAGTTTCTCGTGTATGTTGTTCCTTAAACATTTTCACGTCTTCTTTTTTTCCTAAAACCAAGATTAAAAATCAAATGCTGGACAATCAGCATTTTAATTCACTCTGCAAATTGTGCAGCTTTTTTGCTGTGACTAGATCCTTTTGTTCTTCACATGTGGAAAGATTCTGGAGGCCAAAAGTTTTTAAAGACAGCAATCCAATTTCAATGCCTTGAAAATAAACCCCATTGATACCTCGGTGGACCCAATCACAACTTAATAAGTAGCATTCTAAAGGAGAAATTCTGTCCAGCTGCCCTTACACTGCTTTGGCTTTTAAATAAAGAGTAAAGCAAAAGGAAGAAAAATATGTTTGCTTGTACTGAGCCTGCAACTCTGACCATGCCCAGAAAGTAGTTGAGGGGGAAGATCCCAATCTGACATACCCCTTTACAAAACAGCTCCTGACTGTAATTTGTGTTTCCCTTCAGCTGGTCTCTCCGAATTACACCTGAAAAGCCAATCTCAAACTCATCATCACCTACACATATACAAACACACCTTCAAAATTAAGATAGGCTCAGCTTTCAATAACCTTTATTCACAGATACACTGTGTTCATTTTCGCTGCTAATATTCTCACCACCAGATTAGTGTTATTTAAGACTGGAGAGTAATATTTTCTGTTTCTCTAGAAAACAGTGCACAGGTAACAGCAGTGCCAGTTACCTCACCTTCCTACCATTTCGACTGATTTTGATCTCGATTGGATTGCTCTAATTGACTAATATATTCCTATTATCTTAGGAAAATGCTTTAACTGTGCCATCTATTCGATGGGTTTTACTACAGTCACTGTTGCCAACAATACAATACACACAAACAGTGCCTTTACAGGTGCACTTAAAGTTCAGACTAGTCATGAATTACACCTATGAATGAGAAATAAGTAGAACATTCCTTTCTAAGTACTTGGAGTTTGGCAATCATTGCAGTAACAAAGATATTAAGCCTGAAGGATTTGGCGTTAAAATGGAACTTCTTTCTGGGGCAGAGATGGTTTTACTGAAACATTTGATAATTGTACTTATTATAAGCAAGGGTTGGTAGAATCAATTATTACAAAGGTTGCTTGACACTTCCCATTCATTACAAAATCCTCTTTTCAATTGCTGCAAACTTGCCAACCTTTAGCTAGGCACTCTGAAATTTTCCATGCTGAGTGTCTCTTAGGCTGATTCTGATTTGTTTATTTAAAGAAAAAATTTAGCCACAGCAATCTGCCTTTACCAAGAACGAAACTGTATAAAACCACATAATTTTGGCCATATCTAAAGAAAAAAAAAATCAAACTGGAAATCCATATACTTCAGAAAAGATCCTGAAGAAGTTGAGAGAGTTTTTATCATTCAAGTTGTCTTGTGCTGTTCCTGTGAAAGTCAGAAATTGTGTTTCACAGACTTCAATATTTCTTGAAGGTGAAATTATATCTGCAATAGTAGGTAAAGGTTTTTGAAAAACCCAGTATCTGTTTTCACTCTGTTTCCCCACAGCCTCTACATGAGAAAGAGGTATGTGTGTCTGCCAGCCCACTTATTCCTCTAAACTGAGCTTGCAGTACTCAGGACAAAGTTGTTGGAGCTGGTTTTCTTTTCCCTGCATACTCTCATTCCCACCCCATCCTGACATTAAAAGGCAGGGAAAGGTCCAGGACTTCCTTGTGCTTTTAATGGCCACCTCATTGCCAAGGCAATAGTACCGATGGTGAAACTGGCCTGACACAGAAGGTAAAAAGTACAAGATGAGTAGGAAGGGAAAGAAACTGGTTGAACTCTTTTTGGTGAGGCAAGGACTAGAAGATGGTCAAAAACTGAGTACAGGACTGTTGAGGATGACTGTGGATGGAGGGAGGGGGAAGAAGACAAAACAGCCATTGGGACCAGGAGCCTGGAAATGCACTGAGTGGGGTTTAAGGGCAGCTAGCAGAGATGGGAATGTAGGTAATTTACACTGAGTAGGTTCAGCCTAGAGAGGATGGTGTCCCTCAGGCCCCCCTAAAGTCAATGGAAAAAGCACTTGTCCCACTAGATTGTTGGTAATGGGGACTAAACTAAGCTCCTAATTTGAACTGCCATCTGGAAAAATCTTCCTCACCTGGGAAATGAGCCTCCAGAGGGTGAAGTTCGATTGTAAATGAGAAGCTGTGACAAAGGCAAAGACGTGAGAAGATTCATTGCCAGGTTTCAGCTGGAGAAAGGGGTTTGGGAATTCATCTGGGAGTAGAGGAACTCAGTTTCTTCTCCTTCTGCTTATCAGTCCAGGTCTCTCCAATAGATATATGAATGCAGCTCCTGCAGAACTATACTCCACCTTACCCTTCACCAGTGTTTGTATGAGTTGCTAAGCAAATCAATTAATCCAACTTTCCCAGCTTGTCAGTCATCCTCTTAGGGATCCAACAGGAGATCCTAGTCTGATCTGCAAAATTGTTGAGTATTCACAGCTAGAACTGAAATGGGTAAGAACCATGCTTTGCATATATAATATATTTTGCAGTGCCATGAAGTTGGAGAAAAAAAATACATCCCAGACAATCAAAAACCTTTGGCAAAGTTTTCTCTTCATCTTCATATCTCTATTTTCCATCTGCCCAAATAGGGGTGCAGTATCCCCTCATTTCACTGAGACGTTGTGAAAATAGATTATTTCATGTCTGTGAAGCGCCCAGATACAATAACAATGACTGCTGAAGGAAAGCTCCCAAGGAAATTAAGAATTCTGTATTCAGAACAGGCTTTGAATAGTGTGCAGTAAATAAGCCATGGGGTACACACTGAACAATGAAGATAAAAGAAAATATTAACTAGCTGCTCATTAAGTGAGCAATATCCATCCTGCACTTTAAACAGAGCAGAGATTTAATAGTATGTGAACTTGTGATTGAAGACAATGCCCTAATGCATACAGCACAAAGGCTCTAGTGAATTTGTAGCAAAAACTTAAATTCTTGCATTCCCCAAGTTTTGAGCATTTGGCTTGGCCACTTTTTGAGAATGCCAAACACTCTTAATTTAGCTTCACACAAAAAGGGACATAGATCAATAAAGATTAGAGAGGGGGGTGGGTTCCAGAACTGGCTCAACACAAAGTCCAAGGGTGTCTGGATTCCGTTCATATTAGAGAAGAAAGCTGACCACAGCTTTTTATCTGGATCCAAATGTCCTCAAATTTCACAACTAATCAAGTCTTGATTCTGCTTTGGCACCCTCTCTAAGATGAGAGAGAGTTTCTGTGGACCTCTTCATTATCTTGACCTTCAGAAATATTGCAATATAATCCTAACACTAAATTCTACTTATTCTTGGGAAGTAAAGAGGGTCTTATTTAGCAACACCATTAAAAAAGCATGAGGTAGGAATGGATCTTCTTAAGCAGCTTGGTAATACAGGACAAAACATGTATTTTTCACTGTGAGATTATAGTCAAAGGACAGGACAGAGGAGATACCACATCAGGAGCACAGGGCCACGAAGGAGCAGGAATGGATGCAGCCCTGTCAGAACTGGAAACCTCTGAAGTCTTGCAGGTATTCTCCTGTCACACTGGAGCTCTCCAGCCACACTGAAACAGTGGACAAGAGGAAACCCAACAAAAAGCAATGGGAGTTATTGTGCCACACGGAAAGGTGGAGGAGTATCATAGATGTGTATTCTGAGCTTTGACTTGACTGACACATCAAGAAGCTACATGCCATAAACTGCCACCCAACTGCTCACAGGGAATACTGGAAAAGCAGAGACTCAAAGAGGTAAGAAATTAGAGGGTGCAGGTAGAAGGTCTCCTTTCCAAAGCACACAAATCATACAGCTGCACCTGCTACTACAGCCTGCAGCATTGCCTTGAAATTTGCTTCAGCTGTAGCACGTGAAGCCATAGACAATCAAGAGACCATGTGCCATTTCACATAACAAAGCATTTATATTTGTATTGTCCTCCAGGCTTTTGGCTTTTAAACTTCCAGGTATGCAAACAACAGAACCTGCACGAAGGTCGTTGTGTACTGGGAGTTACACAGAGGTAAGAAAATGCTCTTTTCAGACACAGAATCACACCATTCCACGCATGCCTGCTCCTGAAGGACTGCTTTTACATAGTCTTTACTCTTAGAAACTTAAAATGTAAAGCAGCTGTAAAATTTTCTTTTATACAATAATTTATCTCAAATATCTTGAAAAGAATCTGTCAACAATAAAGATCAATTGCAACATTGTATTATAAAGAACTTTGTTTTACGATGGCTGAAAGCATTCGCTTTTATCCAGTATGAACTTGTCAGCAGTCAGGAAATTATATGGATGTTTGCTCTTAAGTCCTGAGATAGAGGTTAGAAGCTCCTGATCCACTTGTCTTGTTTTATTCACTATTACATAAAAGCTTCCCTATCTGTCCAGAAATGATAGAAACAGCACAACAGAGGAAAAAAGTATTGACATAACTGGAAAAAAAAAAAAAAGAAGACTAAATCAATTCTAATCTATTTGACTCTCCACTGGATTGTCAGCCAGAAGGTTCAATATTCTAATTCCTGGCCACTCAATCCCATTTCCCATAAGAGAACATGGGCAATACTGCTTTCTAATACCTGAGAGCCACATCTGCTTAAGACCTAATTCCTGCTCTAAGGAGGAAAATTTCTGTGTTTTCAAAACTGCAAACAACTCATGCCAGCCTCTGGAGCATGAGTAAGCAATAATCACACTACGTATGTGCACAGCAATGCGAAGAGCTCAGCTGTTACACAGCCATGGACCCTGACCTGATACTACAGGTATCACAGCAAACTTGAAAATCCATCCTCTTCATAGAGACATTTCAATTGGCATGTGAGGTCCTGAATCCTGCCTGTAATCCCACAACAACCAGCTGACACATTTTTAGCACCTCTTAGAGTGCCTTTTCATTCTCAGCATCTCCCTATGCCGTTATACAGCAAATCCACCAGCCAAAACACCTTTTCGATACCGAAGTCCTGCTTTTGCTCCGAGTGTCCCGAGTGAAGCTCCCAGGGCTGCAGGAGGATCGGCACGGACCTGACTCGGTACAACACCGTCACCTAGTGGAGGCCACCCCGGGGGGAACCGGTGCTCAGCTCCAAGCCTGGAGGGAGGTGTGGGAAAAAGTCACCCATCCCTAACTGAATATCACAGAATATTCTGAGTTGGAAGGGACCCACAAGGATCGTCGAGTCCGACTTCTGTATGAATGGCCCATACAGGGATCAAACCCACGACCCTGGTGTTATTTGCACCCCGCTCTATTAACTTGCTTCTTGGCACTTTTAAACTGCTGTGACTACCAAACAGGAATCCTATGCTGTTCTTTCATTCTTATTTTCATCCTCCCCATAAACCCATTTTGAAAAGGGTGCTAAAAGAAACATGTTTACTGCTGCCTTAACTGGAAGGTTCTTCTGAGCAACTGCTGGAGGTCTGTGATTCAACATGTTCAAGCACGAACAGTTTCCAGTGCTGGGATTCGGTACAGTAGGAATAGACAGTCACCAGGCTTTGCTGGGCAGAACAGTCCTGTTCAGACAAAACTCTGCAGACATAAAACCTGATTTTGTATAGAGGTCATGGAACGATCATTCAGTTCCGTAAAGATCATGCAGTTCCAAAGACCCTGCCGTGGGCTGGGACACCTTTCACTAGACCAGGTTGCTCCAAGCCCCATCCAACCTGGTCTTGGACACTTTCAGGGATGCAGTATTCACAGCTTTGCTGGGAAACCTGTGCCAGTGTCTCACCATCCTCACACTGAAGAATTTCCTCCTAGTATCTAATCTAAACCTACTCTTCATCAGTCTGAAGCCATTCCCCCTTGTCCTGTCACTATATGCTCTCGTAAATAGTCTCCATCTCTCCTGTACTGGAGGGCTGCAGTTAGGTCTCCCTGAAGTCTTCTCTCTTCCAGACTGAACAATCCCAATTTTCTTAGCCTTTCCTCATAGAAGAGGTGCTCCATCCTCCTAACCAATGTGGTGGCCTCTTCTGGACTTGCTCCAACAGGTCCACGTCCTTCCTGTGCTGGGCACACCAAAGCTGGATGCAGCACTGAAGGTGGGGTCTCATCAGAGCAGAGGGACAGAATCACCCCTCTCCATAAATGCGAGATGAGTAGAATATTTTGAAGGTCTTAAACAGATCTGTTCTCTCCCCAGATGGCAAAAAGGAGTACTAGCACCCACTTAGATGTGGTGAAATCCTGTTGCTAGGATCCCACTCCAGGTTCTTCAGAAGATTTGTTGTTTAACAATACGTTAAAGTTTGTCTCTTCAGCTTTCCAATTTGAGTAGCCCACTTGAAAAATTTCATAACACATCTTCAGGTTGCTCATTTCCCCCAACCCAGCTGAACATAAAGAAGTTGGTTTTTGCTGCCTTTGAAAGATTTGTGTGCAAATGTTTCATGGGGGCAAACCGAAATAACGAAGCCCAGCAACGGCTAATCAGTTTGCTGAAAGAGTGGTACTATTAGCAGAGTGGGTCCAACTCCTTTCTTCTGTGTAGCTATAGTGAACAGAGCCATATCTAGGTTTGTGCTAACCTACAAACCTCATTATATAAACATTGTGACTCCTGGTAAAATTAACCGTCCAGGATTGTCTCAAGTGAAGAGAAAACTTCATTGTCATACCCTTTGTTTGAGTTACAAAGTTCCTTTAACTCTGAGTGCATAATTTAGTTTTCAAATGCCAGTTTTATCACACTGATTCCTCAAGTCAGTTTAAAGAAGAGAATATCTCAGAAGGAATATCACAAAAATAGAGCTTGCTCTCAGAATTTGGGTTCCTCCTGTAGGCTTTACATAGCTTGTTTTAACAATGGAAGCTCAAAAGGATTTTGTGTTGTCCCCTCCTCTGCTTTTACCCCAGGGAAGGCAACATTGCTAATAAAACCCACAAAGATCAACCCTAAAAATAAATATCTGCTGTTGGTCTAGACAGTTCTGGCTCTTGAAAGAATTTGATCTGGGTGGTAATTACACGTCACTTTCAATCCATATATGAATTCAGTACCGACAAGATGTGTCAGACCTTTATCTTTCTATCCTCCCCTGATCCATCCATCAGCATTTACAAAGCATTCATCATAGCAAAAACAACACTGGAGATTGAAGTCCTTTGTTCATTCGCAGAGCAAACAGCACAGACAACAATAGTGGAAGCTTCTTCTTTACATTACCCTGCCATCATTCTTGCACCATAGGCAGACAGAACAAGTTTGGGAGAGAAAGCATCCCTTTTATTCATCAGCTTATGTTTTAAATTTGCCTACTTATAAGGTCTCTGCCAGGGAAGGCAGGAAGGCAGACTGCACATACAAATATCTAATAAAAGATCTCATCTCTCTCTGAATGCTGAGCTTCCATTCTATCCTTAGACCACCATGACTTCAACATGGCTATTACATTACTAATAAGTAGTAGACTGGGAGGTATCAATATTACAAGAGAATGCTTGTCTGATGATAACACCACCAAAATCTGGTGAGCACTCTGTTTAAACACAAGAAAAAGAAAGGATTCGTCTCCACTGCTACTCTAGAGACTGTTTCTGTGTTTAACTTACATCCTCGAAGAATCAGCTCAGCAGCTTCTTTGGTGGTGAACAGATTTTTGTTCTTTTAACTGATGGCCTTTGCAAAGTCCTGTCCTGAAGCTCCCAGATCTTGGTGCAAAAATAGGTGAACAGTGATTATTCCAGCACTGGAAACTGGAGAGGTATTCTTATGATGACCAGATTTCCCACTTTGATCACGATGCCCTCCTGTCTAAGCACTTTACTAGATTCTAATTCACCTGTTGCCAAATGATCAGATTTTTTTTTTTTTTGATACTTAAATGATTCTTCTCCTTTTCTCATGGTTTCTCTAGCTTTCCACTACCACTATTGTAAAAACAACTGAAAATGGGAAAAACCAATCTAAGTCTAAATCCTGCCTTTGCCTCTCCACAAAACTGGATTCTTCTCTTTCATGGTAAAGATCTTCATTAATTTCACTTCAAGGATAGAATTTCAAGGGAGGAATAGTATTACTCACTTGCCTGCTGGTTTTGGCAGGCAGTGACATGCACGGAGCAAAGCCACAGGTCCTGTTATTGCCTTCAAGTTAGAGAAAAATAGGAGAGAGAAACAAAGGCATTGCTGTTTCAGAGAAAGAGAAATGAGTAATGGGTATTTTGCAGGTCACACTAACCTGCATGGACACTTCTGAGCAATTCTTTGAAACCTGAGGTCTTCAAGAGGTCACTTGTTTCTCAAACAACCATTTACAGTAAACTTAGAAAACATATAGCTCTGGATAAAGTGAATCTCAGTTCTCCTGCTTTCTCTTGAAGATTGGTTGCAATCATGTCAGGACCACTTATCTAGTTTCAGGCTCAGTTGTGGGGATTTATACCAATATCAGGCATCACAGATTAAAAAAAAAACCAAATGTCTAAAGTTGTTTCATAAAATGAAGAGAATGTTTTCAATCTCCAGGAAAACATATTATCAGGAAAAAGCTGAACTTGAGAATGCTATTTTCAGAGGAGCTAAGACAACTCCTGTCAGTAACCCCTTACCTTTAATTTCCAATTTCATTTTGATGCTCCTTGCTGAACTCAAGACAGACTGAGGACACAAATATGCTCTGTGTGTGTTAGCACAGCACCTAAAACAATGGAATCCCAATCTCGATTTGGGTTTACAAGCATTACCCAAATACGCACAAAAATAATTAACGAAGATTAGCATGTTTAGGGGCCTTCTGACCAGACCTGCATATGACGACTCTAGCTCAGAGAATGACAGCCTACAGAGCGTATCTGACCTCTGGGATGAGTCTGGCCCAGTCAAGTGGTTTTGCACCATAAGATCTCTGGCTTATGATCAGAGGTGGATCTAGCCGTGGGAGCTGAGGCACTTATCGTTGCCATCTGTTTACACCATTTCTATGCCAGAGTTCGCCGGTCTCACCATGAAGAGGATTTAATGGTATATGTAGCCCTGTTCAGTTACCATGCAATATAGCTTGTTTTACTGACACAGACTCAAGCAAAACAAAAGTTAGCTGCAGCATTTGCTGACATGTTAGACTGGGAACTGTGATAGTGCAAGAAAAGAAAAGGCCAAAGTCAACGGGGAAGGCAATGACATAACAGCCAAACCTGCCTGTAACTGTAAAGCTAATCCTTAGTATAATATTACACAGTTTAGAAGTCTCTCCAAAAGTGCTATTATATTATTTGGCCAGAAACTCAACATTCTGTATATAGATAACCATAATTCTGGTTTACAATTCTTTCACTTGCACCTTGAGTAAATCACTTAATAGCCAGACTTTCACTTTGTATGTCAAAATTGCTTATTGCCAAAGCATTTAGGAGGGAGCTGGAAGGGAGATGTGAAGGTTGGTTAGTTAGAGTTTCTTTGCTGCTGGAGCTGAGCAATCTCCAAGGGATCCACGGCTGCAATGAACCTCCAGTCCCTCTGAAGTTTTGTGATTGATTCAGGGGAGTCAGAATTTTACGTGTAGAATTGACAGCAACTACAGACCAGCCTTGCTTGAGAATTCAGCCCTAGACATGCTGAGACAAGAGTTAGGGAGTTTAGGAAGGGTTGTGTGGCTATGAATACAATACAAAGGTTCATAATGCTACAAGCCACACCATTAGACTCAGATCAGAAGTTTCCAAGAACCTGGAACACGTGAGAATGTAAGAACAATCACGCTGAGCCAGCTGACAGCTCCCTCTAGCCCAGTGCATTGTTGTCAACAGTAAGGTAAAGAATATAAGAAACAGGGTGTGTATATAGAGCAATTCTTCCCCAGGGATGTCCTCCAACTCTCCAGCAATCAACAGTTTATCACTGAGAGATCACACAGAACTATTTTGCTTAACAGTCACAAATGGACCTACCTTCCATAAATTTTCCTAATCCCATTTTTAACCTACATCCACTTCTGACCTTCACACCATTTCATGGCAGTAAGTTAATAAATGTTATCAGGAATTGCACAAAAAAGTGTTTCCCTGTTACCAGCTATGGACACAAAATTGGTCAGTGCCATCTAGCTAGTGGCCAGAGCAATGCTTGTTACTGCATAAAGTACTAGATTCATTTACATCCTGGGTAATTAGAGTGTTTAAATCATGATTTAACACAACCTTGAACGAAAAAAAAAAAGGTATTTTCAAGAGCAAACAACGTTGGGTATCATCCAAAGTGCCTCCTCTAGCAATACTCTCTACCCACTGTCTAGACCAACAATATTCAGATAAGAATCTGAATCCTGATCCCTACACTGGAATCTTAGGCATGTAGATCATTACATATCCCTAATCAGAATACCTCTCTCTGTGCTACATGCCAGTGCTTTGAGAGCAATGGGACAGCATGCTGCAAAAAGTTATATTAAAATTCTGTAACAGATGGAGGGGAAAAAGCCTCTTTGCCTTCTGCGCACAATTGCCTCAATCTCTCCCCACCAGAACTGTTACGTCTCAAAGACAGAAGCCAAAAGATGGCTGCACAAGCTGTGTTCACTTCTGTGGCTGCCTGCAGCAACCCAGTGGATGAACAACAGCCATTTCACCATCTAAGTGGATTGCTCATTGGTGGCATTTCCAGTGGAGTGCAAAGTGTCACAGGATGAAACAAAGAAAAGCAGAACCTTCTGTAAATAGAGATTTCAGCATCTGCATAGCTCGCAGGAGTACTTCACATTCAGCATCTGTCTTTGAAGGTGAAACTTTCTGTACTGGTCACTGAGGGAACAATTACATGCAAATAAATTGGCACCGTTAACTCAACAGGGTCTGAAACATATGGGGACAAGCCAGTCGACATTTTTCTTCCAGAAATAAGCTGCTTCTCTCATGGAAATAATCTTAATGTTTGCTGACACTATAATTAAGAATTAAAGCTGCAGAAAAATGTGAGGTTTGCTAAAACACAATAGATATCTTTTATCCATACAATATATGGCACCAAAATATTCAGCATTCTGGGGAGGATAATTAATCAGTGTTCTCTTGCTGAAGTTCTTTTAATTGTCTATGATGGGCTGTGTTGGGGGGGACTATTGAGATTTAACAGGGAACAAGATCAGGCACCATGGGGAATACTTACATGAATAAAGATTGCACGATCAAGATCTTTGATCTGGGAATTGCTATTCTGTAATCATCTGTAAAGCACCAGGAGTGCCTCTGGCACTGTATATAAAATAATAAACTATTAACAATAAATCATGTAATTAAATCTTCACTTCGAACATTCTTTTCATAATTCTTGCCACAGATTTAAGTTCCCACATCAGACATGTTAGGTCCTCATAATATTATTAAAGCTCCTACACTTCAGCTTTTAAAATTCCCCTAGGGATCTATTGTTTCTTTGTTTAATGTGTTTATGAGCCAAAGGCCCCATTAAATACAATAGGGAAACTCACAGACCTTTTAAAGCTTTGCCACCAGAGACATTTCTTAGGAAACAGGACCATTTTTGTCATTCCATCATGTAACTATTGGAAAGTCTATTGATCAGAGAACTTCCAGGAGAAAAACAGAAAAAATACTTCACCTCCATGGATCATCAAGTCAATAAGGCCTCAAGGTTTGACAAGGCAGAACTGCTGCACACAGACAGCTTTCCTTCCTCCATTGCATCTGGTCATTCACATAATCCCATATTAAAAATATTTTTTATTGTGATTGCTTTTGATGCCTCATCACCTTTGTAGATCCTGTGTGTAAGGACAAGGAAAAGACCAAACCTCCTTGTATTTCCTTGGTCTGGAAGACAAGGAGGTGGGCAGATGATTATGTTCCTCTAAACCCACACTGTACATTGTCCTCTACAGACTTGAATGGAATATTTGGTCTGAGATATGCAGCCACACCAGTAGAAATTTTGACCATTAAACATTGACTTTTAAAAGTGAATTTACATCTACCTCCAAAGGGACTTAAATATGGTAAGAGACTCTACAGAGAGCAGGAGAGAAGGATGAAGCCACTGTCAGTGTGTTGAAGAAGCTGGAGTTGCCAGAAGCTCACTTCGTGGTCTGAAGCCTTGTTGAAAATTATTGGACATTGTTATCCAGTGTGAGTTCTGGTATATTTTTGAGGGGTTATATTATCCAGCTGCCAGGTTCTTCTCAATTGCTTGCCATACTTCTCCAAAAGTTGGAAATCAAAATTAATTTAAGTCTCCTTGGTGAAGCCACAGAGGATAAGCTGGGGTGCTGTGATTTACCAGTGCAGCCTCACAATTCAAAGAAGACACAAGTGTAGAAGTGCACCCAAGAGATATGCAGGGTTACTGTGTAAAAGCCCAAGTCTAAAATGAAAAATGCCTGGTATCAATCTGAGAGACACCATGCCAGTGAAGATGGTTCATCTGCAGTTGAGTTGACAGTTTCTCAACATAAAGGAGCTTAGAATGAGGTTAGTGTGAGCCACGGGTGAAATGGAAATTCCTTCGGCCTTGACTAATGCATTTTAAGTGACTCCCACTTAGGGTCAGAAAATTACAAGTTCTATTTTGTTAAACAGTTAAAAAAACAAACACAATCTGTTTTAGGCTGGAAAGTTCTACATTCCAGTGAACACGAGGGATGGCGAACATAGCCTGTGGGCCAAACACAGCCCACGCAGAGCTTCACACTGTTGAAGCTTTCATCTTCAGCACCCCGAGGTACAGCCCACAGAGACAACAGGATCTCAACATGCAGTGCTCCATCATGCTCCAGCCTAATGCATATCACATGCCAGGACCTGCACCTTCCGTGAGCCGCACTGACTGTCACACCACAACTGAAGAGGCTCGCAGCTCGCTGTGTAAGTATTCGGGAGGTGGAGGGGTTTAATTTGGATTTCAAGAGGACGAGACTTAAGTGCAACATCTGTGACCAGCATGGTTACCACAGGGCTGCTTCTCGTTCAGGAGTTAGTAATGGACAGTGGACATGTTCACCCACCAGTTTGCTGATTCCTGATTAACTCCATTCTACCTTCCCAAATTGCCAGTAAAAAGTTATTATTATAATTAATACAGATGTGGTATCTTACTATTAAAACTGTTGCAGACAAGTTCTCAATACCCCTGTAAAATAGCTGAGATCAGAGCTGGCATGCCAAGAGTTTCAATCAAGTCAATTTACTGCCCAGTGTAAATCCAGAGCTACCAGTACAAAAATCCTCACACAAACAGTTCTGCTAATGACAGCCAAGTTATTTAACTGTGGTAACAGAATAATAAAGGACTGGAATAGATTTGTAATTTCTCATTCCCAAATCTTAGACCAAATCTGAGGATCACATCTTATTTCTTAGTCTAGCATTCTGTTCTGTCTTTTGAGTCACCTTTAGCTGACTTGAACTTTACAGCAGTCTATCCACCATCAGCTCTCCCCTAACCACTATGAGCTCTCTGTAGAGAAAGAAATTAAGTTATTCAGCATAGATCCTTTTTTTTTTTAAGACTCAAGCTCAAAAATATATTTTCGTATTTTTAATATTACACCCACTTGGAAACCGGAAGTTTTTTTCTACTAACATTAATCACTTTCATTTGCCTTATGTATTGAAGGGAACTAAATTTTATTCTGTAGGTTCAGTTTAATTCTTTCTCCAATACCTTCAATATTGGAGATACCAGTTTCCTCTGTGCCAGCAGCATAACAGTGGAAACAATGTTCCTTGTACTCATGGTCCAGGCTGCATTACTGGGCTTTAGGGTTAAAGAGACCCTTTACAGAGAACAGCAGAACCCTGTCTGGAGTTCTGCCATGGTCTCAGCATGCAATCAATGTTTAATTGTAAAATCCCACTTTCTTTTCTTCAGATTAAAGAAATTAGATAATAATTTATAGCCTCCTTTTTAAATGCTCTCAGATTCATGAATGAAGCAACCCTCCTTCCCTTGCTGTTGCATTCCTGCAATGGCTTTCGGCCGGGAACAAAGGATGTCGGGTTAGAAGGGTGACTAATAAACAACCTAAAAACAAAAGGAACCTGGTACAGGGACAGCATGACCTGCAGTCTTTGCTTCTGCTGCTCTCAGACACACACCAAGGATTAGTAGTCACTCTACACAACTCCCTTGAACAGCAGAACAGTGAAAAAAAAAAAATTAAATAGATAAGAAAAAGCCTCTTGTCCCAAGTTTACTGCTCAAAGGACACAAAATACTAAGTTCATTCCTAACTTATAAAGAGTATTTATTTCGAGAAAACGCTGGGAGGGAATCCTATGGAAATAAACCCTTGCTTCTCTGGATGTTATTACTACATGCAGAACTCCCAGATTTCTCCCAAAATTCCTAGGCCTTAGAAGCAGCAAATGTTCTGATCAGTTTGTCATGTAACCATCCAGCCCATAAACACCAGAGCCAGGCTGAAGGGAACAGTTATGCAACAGAGCCTGTGAAAGAGAAAGACCTGCTCCAGGCCAATTGGCTGCTTACATCATATATTTTCACGCTCTGTTTACAGACTCTCTGTATAGGCATCTCACAATTCTGCTGTATAAGACGTGGATGAGTATCTTCTGATGAAGTAAGGAAAAACCAATCAACTTATTGAATGTTCATCTCAAATTTCAACTGAACGGTCTTTTAAGTGGCACATGTTTAACTGAAGGGGGGGAGTTTGTTTCTTTTTCAGTGTCTAAACCTTTAATAGGCTAAGCATGATGAGTGAGTGTACCTTCCATATCCCTTGGGAATTATTGCTTGAGATCACAAATTCCAACACATTCAGTTCTGAACTCTCTTGTATACGTTCCTGCTTCCTATCAGCACTAACAAGTTGAAGAGGGGACTCTAAAACCTCCACTAAGAAGATGCTGATGCTACTTGAAGCAGTATTTTAATGAACATTTTCCCCCAATTGCACTGCTGGCTAAAGTAGCTCTTCTTTCCCAGGGTGACCAGAGAATTGATTCAGGTAAAAGCTACATATTGTCTTCTGCCTGTGTCAGTTCCTCAAGCTGCTCAGACACTGCAAACAATTCCTGCTTGGGCCCTGCAAGCACTTTTATCAGCATGCACCAAACAACTTAAAAATTCCTGGAAATTCTCCCTCATCCATCACACAGACTTGCACCTATCAATTAGGCATGCAGGAGAAAAGCACTCAAGCAGTTTTGTAACAGCAGGTTTCAAGAGCAGAAACAAAATCAAAGTTCCTCCAAGACTTGAGTATCTCTGAGCAGAGCAAGGCAGAAGAAGGGAGTTCATCCCCACCTAGAAGAAAATACTACAAAGACCACACATTTTTTACATCTTTGGACATTAAAAATTTCAGAGCCAGACTCAAAGTTTTCTAACATGTTATGTACTTTTGCATACAAAACTCTATGGCTTTAGATATTTAGCTACCTTTTAACTTTCATGAGGATTAAAAATTCTGGGGATTAATTACTAGCATTAGCACAATGTTACACAAAAAAACAAGTGGGCAGACAAACTGAAAGGGCGCTCTGCAACTCACAACGTAACACCTTTTCCCTTCAGCACAAGTAGGGGACTTCCTAGGGTAGAAAACCTTGAACAGAACAAAAATGCTTCAGTGATGTACCTGCATGTTTTGAACAGGCCAAAACTTAAATCCTTCCTTACATGGCTAATAAGAATAGATGTTTTTGAAAAGAAAGTTGTGTACCTGACATTTCTCCTAGTAGTATGTTGAAATTACCATCAGGTCAAAACTGCAAATTGGGTTTGTAACTGTAGCTTAGAAAGAGTTTCAGAGATCTGCAGATGGTGGCAAAAGGCATCCACTAATGCCAGCCTTAATGATGTCTTCTATGAGATCAAAACAGTGTACAGTGTACAGAAGCTTCATCAACATGTAGATGTTTTAAGTGTTCACTAACATTTAAGATTGTTCCTTTTCTGTTTTTAAAAAAACCTAATACTAGTTAGAGGAGAACAGAAATTGAAAAACTATCAGTCACAATAAAGAACATACTAGAATAAATTATTTAAACTCAGAACTTAACTAACTATAGGCTACAAAAGAAGGAAAATGCAAAAGAGATTTGGTCAGTGATTTAATTGACACCGTTAACATGTAATTTTTGTGAACAAATGAGTCACTTGCATTGAATTAGATGTACACCTTGCAGCCTTTTCAAAAAAGGAAGGAAGACACAGAACAATACTGAAAGAATCCAGACAGTAGAAGACACTCTATCAAGAAGCAGCAGATCTCTGTTGCAAGTGTGACAATACCATTTCTCTGTCAGAGCCTTTCACAAGAATGAAAGCTTGTACCCTCTTTATGAGACAACAGTACTAAAAGACAATCCATAGGAAAACAAAAGTAATGGAAATTTAAAGTAAACTTCATATTCAACATCAGAAACACCACATGTAAAATGTTTTTTCTTAACTCGTGACACTGCACATAAGAGAGGGAAAAAATCATTGTATGGACATCAGAGTGACTCAAGAAAGAAATAATAGCAATGACAGCTGGCATTAGGATTGAGTACAGCGGACAGAGATCTTGGGTTACCCACAGGCCATTGTGAATCTGGAAGCTGCAAGCATACGGCACTGCTGGGTTTAGCTTGGTTTTCAGGGAATGAATACAGGACAAAGAACTTCTAAAGGCTTAACACTGAAACACAAGGAAAATCTCCATTAGCTGGCACTGAAATTAGAACCCGTGCTTTATGGATAGGGTTGCATTAATTCAGAATCAACTCTGAATGTTTTAATTACATCCACAGGCAGCAATAACGATCAGAAGGTTTGGTATAAGAAACTTGTTAAGAGCTGTGTTCAATTTAACTACAGTGCATCCTTCTGGGTTGTAGCGGGGCTTTGGATCTCTTGCCTATTATAAGCAGCACGTCAGCCAACAAGAATTTAGGTTGGAGGAATGCATTACAAATATAGAACAAATCAGATTAGCTCTCAGATGTTATCTGTTGATATCTCATTTCTTCCTCAGCTTTCTTCTAACCACTGGAACACAACATCTGGGCATTTGGGGGAGGCAACTGTTTTACTAAAAAGTACTAAATATAGGTGCTACAGAACAAATTAAAACATGCTGCATTTCCACACCACCTACAGCACAGAGTAAATCAGTAACAAGTTACTTGCTGCAAAAAAGATAATTTAGTCTAACAAGTGTCACCTTTACAGCATAAAAAGCCAACTTAATTAGAGCAATTATGTGTTAAGGATGAGTGACAAAGTTAGTCATCTGTTGCAGAAGTTATTTAAAGAAATCAAGATTTGAAGCACCATTTACTTGTTTCAAATTTTCCTCTGAAAATTTGACGGCTCCTGAAGAATTCAATAATGCATTCGATTATGACAACCACATGCTTTATACTTAATATTCTACATATTTTAACTTAAATTTAGAGTAGCATTCTTTCTTCTTTTTAAATGGAAATAGTTTGCTTTCATGAAAGTCCTTCATGATGTCCACAGAACAGACTGGGGAAGGAATCATGTGACTTGCTGGGTCAAAATTTTACAGAGCATTTCGCCCTGATCAGTGCTAGGTGACAAGCTCCAGTGAAAGGCACATTTGATGCTGTGATGTCCATAGCACTGGAGGCTTTACTGCCCAGCAGTTTAGGGGATTCAAGGAGAGCAAATGAAAGTTTACTGTAATAGAAGTGCCACAATAGTGAGTTCTATTAGGCAGCAATTAGATATGAATCATATAATAAACTGTGCTGTTCCCAACAAAGGCTTTTGCAGCCTCCCTTACCCACAAAGTGATAACCTTTCTGCGACACAGCTGAGTGCGGTGAGAAAGGAACAGGACTAAGTCGCCTGCAGCACTATGGTCTCCTTCAGAGGCTAAAGTTGACCTGCTATTGCAACAGAGTTCTTGAAATTCAGGCTTCCCATTGTCAGACAGTATAAAGATTCTGGTGAAAGTTCCTTGCTCAAATCATCCAGAAACAGGCTGAAGCACCAGATCATCTATTGCAGAGAGCAACTGCATACTGAGGTGACCTTTGGGTGACATGAACCAAGAGACTGTGACCCAAGAGCATGATGTGTAGCCAGCAGAGGTGCTTAAAACATAAATCTTCGTCAGAAAATTGATTAAACAACTGGTTCTAAAAACCTAGAGCAATTTTCATTGTTAAATTCAAAGAGGAACTCGTAGAATGGGCCTACATTGGAATATTCTGATCTCTTCTGAAGATTTCCTTGTGCATCTTGAGGAAGAAAATGTCCATGTTTACTACGTTCTACATGGAGCAAAACATTGCTAAACCCCCCCTTCGTGATCAGTGGTTACCCAGCCCTTCCAAAGGTTTATGCAGTGCTGTCTGCAATAGCCTGTCCACCCACACAGATAGTCAGCACGCCCAGTCCCCTGCTGTTGCAGGCAGTCACATCATAAACCGATCAAATGCCATTGTAAAATTAAATAGGCTTTTTGGAGTAAGTTTCCAAAATTTGGGAGTGGGCCTTTCTTCCATTCAAACTAATTTGGGTAACAATGAAAAAATTCACTCACTAACAGGGTTTCTGACTACATCTTTTTCCGTCAGTGGTTCTGGTTTTCCGCTCCAACCCACATCATCTATTCTCTTCCTTCCACCCATTCTTCCCCCCAGAAAAGGCTGGCTTGGAGACTGTGCTTCAGTTTTCTGTAGAACTTTCTATTTTTCTTTCCCATTCTTTTTGTTTAGTATATAAAAGGAGCTTCCTGTTTAGAGGCATGGAAGTCCTACACCCTCAGTAATGATGTATTCAGCCCATCAATGATCTTGGCATGAATGCCTTGAACCTTAATAAGGCTTAGGGGATTTTCTGCACATATCATCAGTCTAAAAAACAATGCGCAGCGTTTGTCCTCTTGCACTGAAGCAGCTCCATTCCCCGTCCTACAGTTCTAGTAAGAATTCCAAGGGCTTATAAGCTTCCTTCTATTAACTATTTCATAGATTTCCAATGTCTGCAGAACAAGAACAGAAGCACCAAGAGAAGACAACGCCATTGCAGAACACCCAACATGATCAATACTGTTCTGCTTTTCCAGCCCCAAGTCCCTGCAGCAGCTTGCCATTGCTCACACTGCTCAAGTCTTCCTATAACCTGTTATCCAAATCCTTGGTTTGTCCGGTGCTGGGGAATAGGAATGAAACACATAATGTAATCTCCTTTCAGCTTCAAAAAACCCCATCCCCCTCAACCCCACACAACTTAGAACAAAATTTCATCTTGTTCAAATATGTAGAATGGATCATAATGTACTTATATGGGTCCAAAAAGAGGAGTAGCACTGTTGAGTTGAAATTAACTGACATATTTGTCTCTTCAGGAGTTTAATGTACATAAATACCTAAGTGCAGGCTGTTCTCCCTGCTGAATTTTAACTGCAGTGAAGTTCTCCAGTGGAGGTATTAGACAGGCAGACCATGAGTACCTGAATCAGTGGATGCAGCAGCAGCCTTGTGTACCACACACAAGTGCTGTTTTTCTCCAAGCAGTGCTTAGCAGCAGAGTGGTCAACCACAATTTATTCTATACAGTGTAATTCTCCAGCTAATGCTCCTGGAAAAGTTGCCAGGCTGGAGCTTGTGCATCTTAAAATCTGGCAATGCATGGCACATATACTGCTTTACTTTAACTCTTGGGGCGGGGCTTGGTCTGTGCCTACATAAACATCAAAACATATTTTGATTTTTACTTATGGGTGAGCAGCAGAGTTAATTTAAAACTGTCAGCAAGTGCCATCCTAATTAAAAACAAATGACTAATTCTATGACCAAAGGGCCTGTTGACACAGGCTACATACATCAGTCAAAGCCAACCAGGGTTGAATTCGAGGAAAAGCAGCACCATCTAGTGTCCTACAGGAGTCGGAGATTCAAAAATCAAATTCACTAGTCCACACAGAAATTGCAAGGTAGCAAACACTCATACAGCAGTAAGACACCAGAGGCCTATCTATGTCAGAACTTTTGATAAAGGGAATTACGTAACAAAAATCTTGTTACAAAAGAGCTGCTGAGAATGAGCTGCTTGCAGGCAGAACAAAAATTCTGCCAAATAAATTGAGAAATTATTCTGCCATCTATAAAAAAAGATGCAGTTCAAAGGTCAAATTCCACCAGAAGACTACTATTGTGTATAAAAAGCCAACTTTCAATAAGTGGAATAATATTAAAAATTCTAGCAGACTAAAATCATAAAACAACATGAAAAGGCATTTACCAGACTCCTAAAAAGGTGTAGACTAATTAGTGGAAGATAAATCCCTCAGGTTCTGTGAAACATACTCTCTCCTTTCCCAGATGTGCAGACCCTGGGAACTGCAGGACTATCACTGTGTTCCCCCTAAGCATTTATTTGGCCTCCTAGAGTGGTAGAAGATAACAGACTAAAAATTACCTTAGTGCAATCACCCTTGCACCCTTCCAGCAGGGGAACAGCTGTAGCATCACTGGCTTTCTTGCAACATCAGGAGTTGTGAATGCACGGATCAAGAGTGGATTCTCCCTGAGCCCCCTCTTGCAGAGACAGCAGGCTGTCTGCCCTTCCAGCAAGGGCGGTGCAGTGAGGGAATTGGCTACAAACCCATTGCACACCTGTTCATCATTCAGATAATGTAATCACAGCAAGCTGTACAGGTGCTTTCTTCTTTCGTTTGCATACAAGGGACCAACATATGCACAGGTTTAAGATAACAAATTCTTGCATGTGGGTACAAGTGGAGTGATTTGTTCTAACAAAGTGCAAGAAATATGGCAGCAAACCTCCATGTGATTAATGATTTAAAACTATAATTGCTACTAACACATTAATTCTCAGCTTCACTCCGTCAGCGTCAGCTGGCACTCCTACTGTCCTCATACTAGAGGACATTGTGTGACAACAGAATATAGATGTCACCTAGAAGCCAGAGCAGATTTTGTATCAGTTCCTGCTTTTCTTGTTTCAAAGAGCATGAAGCATACATTCATCTTCTCGGTGCATATATTTTACTACCAAAAAACTTATCATTTAAGAAGAATCTGGCTTAGAGGTCACCAAGGTAGACCTTGCATTCCTTGCCACTGCCACAAGCTATGGACTGTCATGAAGGTTAACTGTAATAGAAAGCGCCAGAGCAAGCTGCTTTTGCTAAGCCTACAGAGGACCTAGATAAATTAAGTTTAGTAAGGCACAAGTCAAGCTTTGTAGGAAATGTTCCAGTGCAGACCTACGTGTCTCATGTGCCTCTACAACATAATTACAGCATAAGTGCCTTTTTTCACACAGGAAGGAGAATAAATTGCAAACAGGGTGGGCCTGAAAAAATAGGTACTAAAAAAAGAGCTTTGTTCAGGGTTCTAATGTATCTTCACTGCAGATAACTAATAAGCATCTTAGGCATCCAGCAGAATTTAATGTGCTCAAGAACTGAAACAGGCTACAGACAGTGAGAAGTGAATGCATGCAGCAGGCAGCTCAACAGCCTGGGAGCAACAAACTCAGCCTCTATTTATGGTCTTGCAAATCATAGCTCTGTTAATAAAGCCACAATAAAAACATCTCAAAAGACTGCAAAGAAGCCCATGTTTTTTACATATCTTTAGTGGAAGGTTTATATAAATCCTATTTCCCTGCTACAAGGATATGCATTAAGAATTTAAGCACAGAAAAGCTGTAGATTACAGCCCCATTTATCCCCCAGAACAACAATCTGCAAGACTCGTGTATCAGTAAGGACAGAAGTTAAAACAACACATTAAAGTTACTACTTTCTCAGGAAGTGAGGCTGCATACTGTAATAAAGAACTAGCTCTGTAGAAGAATATTTGTCCTCAACACAAAAACATGACAAGTCAAATCTGAAAGATAACCCAAAATTTATTTAAAACAAACAAGCAAACATAAAAGACGGCGCTATTACCAAGATTGAAAAAAATGAAGGATTCTTTTACTGATTTGACAAGACAGCCAATTTACAGCAGTTACATTAATTCTGAGAAAATCAGGTTGGTTTACACTGCTTCAACTGGCTACATGTACTTTCTGCCAGACAAACTAGTTCCCCTTCCCTCCCCTTCCCAAAAGGACAAAAACATCTTATAAAAAACATATAAGAATTTTGAGACACATGATTGAAACACAAAACACTGTCCACAAATCTGGAACTCTCCAAGAAGGTTAAATCCTTTGTTGCTTCAACCAACCCTCAGCGGGGGAGCTACAAGCACAACGCCATCCCCTCTGACAAAGAGCATCGGAATATTCCTTTTGGTAGACTGTGAAAAAGGAAAGAAGAAACGTTTACATTTATAAAAGCATAGTTCAGAAAACATATCTGCTAAGTATATGACCAAATTCAATCATAAAAACCTGACACAACTCCAACAAACACACAACGTTCTGAGACACTGAAGAGATCAATACAAGTAACACCAAATCTTTGGATATCCTGTGTACTTTCATAACAATTTGTCCCAAACATCTCTTAGAGCTTGATTCAAAAAATAGTCAGCAATAAACTACTTTAAAAATATTACAGTGTAGTTTTAAAAAAAAGAATCTATGGAGATAAGTACACTACATCCTTACTTTATAAATCTCTTCATAGGTTTCTTCATCAATCTCTATTGTAGTCACAGTTTCTTCCACATCACCCAAAATCATATTTAAGTGCTGATCATATGCCTGTAGGAATGAAGTTATTTTACTATTTCTTCCAAAATTCAAAAATGAGCTTACTAAAATGAGAATTTTAGCAGGTCTTTCAGACAAAATTAGTTCAGTCTGATTTTGACCAAAATACCTCACTATGTCAAAACAAAATAGTTTCAGTTGTAGTTATAATTCCAAACAAACATAAACAAATGTGTACTCTGCAGCAAAAAAAAAAAAAAAAAAAGAAAACATTTACACTTACTGAAACACTCTTCCAGGAAATAGCTCTGAAGCATTGTGTGAGAACACATACAAGAACTCAGAGACAGACACATTTCATTAACATTAAACCAGCTACACATTCTCTGCTACCAGTCCTGCCTCCTGAAATTGATTGCCTGGGGACAACTTAAAGGATATGAAAGCTATTTCACATACAAAGTGCTACAAAAACTTAAAATAAATGCATGTCCCAGAAACCTTACAAAAGCATGTTGCAAACTACAAATGTGCTTCCAGGATTTCTCATCTTGTCTGTGTTTCCAAAGGAATTGAGGCCCAGTTAACACATGGGGCAACTGGTTCTCTTCCCTAGCAAAGCACAACACTAAGGGAGGATGACTGACTTAAAAGAAAGCAAAAATCTGTTTCATCAAGAGACAGATCTCAGAAGAAAGCACTTACAAAAATGAGATTTACAGAGAACCCAGCTGAGAATATATCCCATAATACCCTCATTGGGTGTGCCTCAAGAGATACTCATGTGACAGTGATAACCTCATTAGTTCTGTCTTGAGGAGACCTCGGGGTACATCACAAGAAGAGGCTTGCAGCACTATTGCTCATTTCACAGACACAGAAAGAGCAGTGAAATGAATTGCTTGGTATCATTCAGGAGACAAGAAAATCAAAATACATCTCCTAACTTTCAAGGGAAGCAGTTAATAGCAGACAAAGTAGTGAACAGATCAGATTTTTTCACCTATCACATTACACTTCTGCAAGAGAAAATGTTCAGACCTGCTTAGTTAGATGAATTTTAACCTACCTTCTCTAACCCCTTCCACACTTTCAAACGTGAGATACAAATACTTGTGGTTCCAAACTAATTTTTTGAACAATTAATGGAATATTACTGGTAAACTTGTGTAACAGCCTGTTGTACATAAAAAATGGTTGCCCAGTACTTAGCTGAATGAGTATGAGTGTTGTGAATGTTTTACTTACGTGTAGCCTGCCTCTAAGCTCTCTGTCATTCCGCATTTTGACATAAATTCGCTCATCTAGACTGAGTCTGATGAGATCAAGTGGCTCCTCTACAGTATTTGTTGTTTGTTGCTAAAACAAAAACAAAACCAAAAACAAAACATAAGAGTTACTTGTACAGAAGAAGCCTGTGAACTTTTCCACTCCTCAGTGTTTGTGAGACATGGACAACAGAAGTAAGAACACAAATGCAAGTATTTCAAATCACGCCTTCACATCCTGATGAACCTGAGCGCAGCTATTTACCACTCTATGGATATTCACCAGCCTAAGCAACAGGAGCTAAAAGGCTTGTTTGATCCGCAGCAAATCACACATCACACACACAGAGGGGCTGAACCTAGGTGACCTTTAGGCCCCTTCTAACCCAAACCATTCTGTGGTTCTGTGAGACAGTTTTTCTTACCAGCAGCCATCGCCCCCGCTGCAGCAGAGAGCCTACAGGTGAACCAGCACCACAGCTGTGCCCATGGCACGGTGCAGGCCAGAACAGCCAAACCCAGGCTGGCACCTCCGCCAGCACCCTCAGTGACCCGGTCACACAGTGCCCCACACAGCCCCTTCTCTCCCGAGGCTTTGCTGGGCCCCAGGGCAGCCAGGCCAGGCCCCGAGGCTGCTTTGAAACCTGACCACACCGGGCTGAGGCCCCTTTTTGGGATAACGGCGCGCTTCGAGGATCCCAAGTGAAAAACCGCGAACCCCTCCGTGCGTACCCCGCAGCTTGCTCCCCCCGTCCTTCCTCCTCAGGCAGAAGGCACTGCCCTCGGCAGCTTTCCCGCATTTCCCTCCCCAGGCAAACGGGCCTGAAGGGAGCCTCGTCCGCGCCCCGGCGGCGGCAAAAGCTCCGAGACCCGGCAGGAATTTCATTCCACACGGAAAACGCTCCCCGCGGGGCTGCGCCCCACGGAGGGTGCCCGGGCGTGCCCACCCAGCCGGGCAGCCGAGAGCTGCCTCTCCCCTCCCGGCCCGGGCCGGCGGACGGAGGCGGGAGGCACCGGGAGCTCCTTCCTTCCCTCCGCGGGAGCCGCTCACCTGATCCACCTCATCCGCCATCTTTCGAACCGCCTCCCGCGCCCGCCCGCGAGACTTTATGGCCCGGCCCCTTTCCCCGCTCCTTCCCGTGCGCGGGGCCGGGCCGGGCCCGCGGCGGGACCGGCGGGCAGCGCCATGGGCAGGAAGCGCAAAGCGTCGCCCCGGCCCGCGGCTGCCAGAAAGAGACGCTCGGGGGGGCTGCGGGAGCAGGAGGAGGAGGAGGGTGAGTGCGGCACGGAGGCCGTGTCGGGCCGCACCGGGCGCTGCGCCATCGCCGCGGGTTGGGGCCGCTCCAGGCCGGGGGGGGAGCGGGGGCAGCCCCGGCAGGGGAAGGGCTGTCACCCCGGGCTGGAGGGGTGGGGGGGGATCGGCGGGGGGATCGGCGGTGTTACCCGTGCCAGGGGCGCACACAGAGCGGGGGTTAAACCCGCGTGTGCCGCGGGCCCCGCACGCTGCCCGGGAGCGCTCACAGAGGCCAAGCGGGCCGGGGGGAGTGTCTCCCCTCGCAGCTTCACAAAGTAATAAGTTACTGTGAGTGGCGAGCACGATGGCTGGTTTTCAGCCGACCCCATCGGTAGGACTCTAGGAATCTTCAGGTGCCTCTTGTGTCACTGTATTTTGTTGCTATTGCGTTACTATAAATATTTTCCTTAAACAAGTCTCGTGGTTCAAATCTTACCTATATGTTCACAAACTCAACATTGTGAGTGCTGACAGTTCTGTAGCTGCCTCTGATGAGGTCCTCTAATGAGATATTGTTTCTGGTTGCCATGGAGATGAAACTTCATCCTTCAGCGTATCTTCCCTTCTTCTGTCCCATGTAGATGATTTTGAAGAGGAAAAGCCCAGTATAAAAAAGAATGCCAAAGCTCCAGCTAGGAAAAAGGAAGAAGGTTGTGATAATGGAGTTTCCAACTCGGCAAAAACTTCCAAACCTTCAAAACAAACAGGGGCAAAATCACAAAGAAAAGAAAATAAAAAGAATGGTAGAAATAAAGAGAATTGTAGCAAAGAGGAAATGCGCAGGTAAGTTTGCTTATCATTCCAATCTATGAAAGCTTTCTCCTCATCTGATTTCTTTAGGTCCTGGTTCTGTGTGTTTGGTTGTGAGCAGTGTATTTTAGGCTCTCAGTCCAATTTAGTACATTTGTGTCATGCAACTGAGCAGAAGTACCATCTTATTCATTGCAGGGTCAGTCCTGAGGAAGATAGGCTGCATGGGAAGGAAATTTGTGAGCCTTTCCAAATGCAGTCATTTAAATATAAAATTTTATTTCATTTGTTTTAGTTTTTACATGGGACTAGCGAGTCTATGGAGTCCAACATGAATAAATGTTGTCCTGAGATTTGAACATCTG
>JAYRBT010000023.1:10209945-10225665 GCA_036023395.1 Myiotriccus ornatus
TATCACTCTCTGGTCGGTTCTTTTTAATACAAATGTAATATCAGTGCAGTCTACATGTGTAGATTGCTATAGTAAATAAATTAATAAAAAGAAATTAAACTGATTGGCCTCATTTCACCGGCCAGCCAGAGCCTTGGGAGTTATTGTAGGGAAACAGAAACAGCTCCAATTTCAGTACACAGTAAGAACAAATGATTCAGTGAACCATTTCTGCAAGGACTGGTTTGTACAAGCTGTTCTAAAGGACGGGACCTTCTGTAGGTTCAGGCATGGCTCAGGTTTAGGTTGTTTCCTTCTTAAACATCCATACAGAATCAGAACCTAAGTTTGCACTGGAAACATGTTGCTCCATTGAGCCCGTGGTTATTTATTTCAGAAATAGTTTGCTCTACGGAGAAGATTTCTGTAGTTTAATTGTCAAATACTCAATCTGTTGTTACTGATGCAGAGGTCATGCTTCATTGATTTCCCTATTTTTAGTTCTTCTGTCTCTCTTCTTCTTAAATAAACAAGCACCTACACTTCCTGGTGCTGAAGCTGTTTTGATAATTTTAGCAGTGACTCACCGAAGCCCCCTCAGAAGGAGATGAAGTTGAAGAAAGAATCTCCTGTTAAAAAAGAGATGGGTGAAGACAATACTGACAGTGATAATGATGATGATGATGAAAGTGAAGATGAATGGGAGGACGTGGAAGGTAGCAATTGCATGTTTATTAATTTAATTTTTTTTTTTTTTTAAGAATTTGATTTTTGAACCGCTCCTCAAATAAATTTGGATTCAGGTAAATGCTTATACCCTGTATACCTAAAGTGTGCTCCATGTGTATATCTGTATCTAAATGCTCATATCTCACAATGCTTTTAGAAAGGTTCCAAAGAAGAAAAAGAGCCACACAGTTCCTGACCTTTTTGGCTTAACGTTAAAATCACTCTGCCATGCACAAAGCACTTTCTCAGCTGCTTGTGTTGGCTGATACTGAGCAGCTAAAAATGAGTCAGTTTGAAGATTCAAAACTCTGAATTCCCAGTAGAGTGAAGATGAAACCACCTGAGCTGTTTGATTATGTGGCCATCAACAAACTGTGTTAAGAATCATGATGATCATAATCTTCTTATTTTGCTGCTACAGATTTGTGCCTTCTAAAGTGAAGAGCTGTCAGTTTTTCTCTTTGCTATTTTACAAGTACCCTTGAAATCACATCTGTGTCATTCACCTTTCTCCTGATTGAGTTTGCCTGTGACAGTCACCTGCCATTAAACTGTTCTGAGCTGATTCTTCAACAACAGGCGACTGGCATCCAACAGTTACCTGAAATAACTGAGCACACACAGTGTTATGGAAGATCTGGGAGCTGGTTATTACTGGGGATGTTCTGTTTATAGGTTGAGTACTTGAGAAGGAAAAGGTAGATTCTTATCCCATTGTCACTCCTCCCTGGGGATCTATTCCATGTTTACTTATAATTTAGTAGTATTTTATGTTTTCAGAACTCCAGGAACCTGCCATGGATAAGTTTGAAGAAGCTGCTGTTCTTCCAGCAGTGGGGCTGCCAAGCAAACCTGTGGAGATAGAGATTGAAACCCCAGAGCAGATGAAGAAAAGAGAGAGGAGGTAAGAATAGGGAGGCGTTGGAGGGCTGGTAAAGGATGAAGTTAAAAATGTGCTAAGTCTTGACTGTCACTGACTTGCTGTGTTCTGGGTGAAAATCCCCACTTCGTGAAGACCATTGAATTGGAATGATGCAGGGTCATGGGATGGAGAACAGTTTACACACTGACAATTTTACCAAAAATCTTCAGTGGAAGTTGGCAGGAGTAGAAACTTTTCAGCTTTCTTGAAAATCAAGCCTGTAACTTCATTGTGCTTTAGTATGTACATTTTCTAAATCAAGGGACAGCAGTAGATCTCTGCAAGGAGAGCTGTGAGTGACTAGCATTTTGTTACTGCAAATGTCTTAATAGCTCAGGTGGAAGCTTCTGTGTGCCCCACCTGAGGTGTGAATAAGTGGGTCAAATGAATGCCCTTGGCATCTGGGAACATTATCTCAAGGAAGGCTGGCTTTGGGTGGTGGCTGGAGGCCTAAGGATGAGAAAACCATTTTTCCTGTAATCTGAATGGAATGCCAGGAGTAACCTAAAAGTCAGACAATTCAGTTAAATATACCATGAAGCTGTCCAAAACTGTTGATAAGAAACTGAAGGCACTTGAAGTTGGGTGGAATTTAGACCATCTGAATATACCAAGCTCTCAGTAGTCAGGTGCATGGAGTTCACAGTCACATGTGTCCTGCTTGCCTATTCACATAGCCAGTAACTAAACTTTTCTGTAAGTGTGCCCAGAAGATTCTCTGGGATGGATTCTCTCTGTGAACTGACACAGTTCAGGAGTCTGGAAAGGCAGGCCCACAGAAATCCCAGAGCATCCATCTTTTTTGTAATCTTCTGCAGAGAAAAAAGGAAAGCCGAGTTTGAGACGTATCTTCGGAGGATGATGAAACGTTTCAGCAAGGAGGTTCGTGAGGACACACATAAGGTATTTGGCACAGAGAACCCTGGCAGAGAAAAAGTTGAGCATAAAGATTTCTGAACTGATTTGTAATAAAGAAGAAACTTAGTTTTGACCAAATAATATGAGGCCATGGCTAGAAGTGAAAAAATAAAAAGGCTGTAGTCCTGACAAATGATTGTTAGGCTCATCTAAACTGAGTTGGAAACATCAGTGTCTGCATTAGTAAAATTCTAACTCAAACCATGTGCATGTAGGATGTATATTTCTCCACTGAGGGATATCTTTTCATTCTATCAGGGTTAAACTGCCAGTCATGTAGAGCAGGAGACACTAACAGGGACTTCAAGGCTTTCCTGTCTTCTGAAGACAGTGCTGTTTCCACCCCATGAATGCTTGGGAGGCTTCACTGTTGCCTGTCTCTGTTAGAAGAAGCAGTGAAGTGTTTGTCATCTTTACCACGGACAGAAGTTCCACTAAAGAAAATCTCTTGAGAACTCACTATAAAAACTTTTCTCTCAGGTTCACCTCCTGTGTTTGTTAGCGAATGGTTTCTATCGGAACAGGATCTGCAGTCAGCCAGATCTCCTTGCCATTGGTCTGTCCGTCATCCCCATCCGCTTCACCAAAGTGCCAGCAGGCAAAGTGGACCTAATTTACCTTTCCAACTTGGTGAAATGGTAAAACTTTTCTAGAAATCATACTGTCATAGAATGTAGAGTGAAAGTTCAGGGAGAGGGGTAACTAATTACCAATTTTCAGTTATTTTTTTAAAATTTTAAATACATGGGTGAGAGTCTGTCCTTTTTACAGGACAGGGTCAACTCTGAAGTTTAAGAATAGTCACAAACACTAAACAGTAAGTAGGTGTCTCATATTTCAGGTTTATTGGAACCTTCACTGTAAATGATGAGCTTTCCACTGAAAAAGGAGAGCCCCTTCAGTCGACCTTGGAGAGGCGCTTTGCTGTCTATGCTGCACAGGATGATGAGGAGTTGGTTCATGTAAGAGACTGGGAAGTGCAGGGTTGGTTGCTGAGTTTGGGTGCTGGATCAGTGCTGTATGTCAGGTCATACACAAAGTGGTTGTGAGGGTTGGATTTGGAGAAAATACATTGGTCACGTAGGTGATTCTGTGGCTTTTTATTTTATTGTATTTTGATCTGGAGTCCTGTGATTAAATTCAATTTAAATTGTTTTGCAGATATTTTTAATTATTCTGCGAGCATTACAGCTGCTGTGTCGCCTCGTGCTGTCTTTTCAGCCTATTCCTCTCAAGGAGACAAGACCAAAGGTAGTTTCTTTTGTTTGTGTGGAATAAAGAATAGGTCACTGATTTAGTAGGATTAAAAAAAACTTTCTGGCTGTTGCAACTTGAAGCGAATCACTTACTGCATGAGCTAGTGTTCTGTCTATAGTGCACAAAACTGCAAACTCTGAATTTTTAGTTTTCTCCTTTAAAAAAGCCACGCATTTTTATGTTTCAGCAAAGACATCTTATGCTTCAGTGGTTTTACATTTCTTTAAAACTTAACAAACACTTGCTGCATGAGTACACCTCTCTTCAGCCATTTGCCTGAAGTTTTCAAGCCCCTAAGACATGCCAATTGACCCTGCCTGCCAACCTTTGGTCTGCATGAACCTTGGGATGATTTCAGTCTTTTTTTTTCACATTCTTAGCCATGGTGATAAAAGTGACCTAGCCTGCTTCTTTGCAGGGAAAGAGCTCTTCCAAGAGGCCGTCTCTCAGCAACACCTCTGAGAGACAGGAGAGTTCTGCCACAACACCCAAAGCTGTGGCAAAAAAATGCCCCTGCAAAAAGGCCAAGCAGGATGAGAAATCCCCAGAGAGCGAAGAAGACATCAAGGAACCAAAGAAAGCCAGAACTGCTCAGACCAAAGGGACACGCAAGTCAAAGCTGGCTAAAGGCAGCCAGGAACAGAAGGAATCAAGTAATGAGAGCAGTTTAGCAGAAAAAGATGTGTCAGTCAGGCCCAAGAACGATCGGCGGAGACGAGTGGCCTCCAAAGTGTGTTACAAGGAAGAGAGTGAAAGTGATGAGGGCAGTGTTTCGGACTTCGAGGTTTCAGAGGAGGAGAGTGATTTCTCTGATGAGGATTTTGAAACTGTCTCTAAAAGGCGGAGGAGCTCACTGGCCTCTCAGAAGTCAAAGATGACAACTATAAAAAGCCCTAAAACTGAGACTTCAGAATCAAGACTGTCAAAAAATTCATGTGGATCTGAGCCTAAGCCAGCAAGAAGTACAGCTCCAGCCTTGCCTCTGGGACAGAAAAAGAGAAACAAAATCATTTCTAGTGATGAGGAGGATGGACAGCAGGAGGTGAGGAAAGCAACGGGCACAGACCAGTGGCTGGAGGTTTTCCTTGAAAGTGAGGACAAATGGGTTTCTGTAGACTGTGTTCATGGCAACGTTGACCAGCCCCAGCTGTGCTTCACACATGCCACAAAGCCGCTTTTCTACGTGGTGGGGTTTGACAACGACGGGAGCGTCAGGGATGTGACACAGAGGTATGATCCAGTGTGGATGACTGCAACGAGGAAGAGCCGTGTGGACCCTGAGTGGTGGGAAGAGACGCTGCAACCCTATGAAAGTCCCTATGTGGAAAGAGACAGGAAGGAAGAAACTGAGGTAAATGGCAACAGGTTGTTCAAAACATTTAGTGCCAGGAGTCCAGTCCTTGGGTTCTCATTCAGGGAAAAGTCATTAGGAATCTTTCCACAAGGAAGGAGGTTTGTATTTGAGCTTGAAATGTTGAGATGGAGCATGTTTTAAAGGGGATATACAATAGTAGATTAAAATAATACTGATTAGAGTCTGTTCAGAGAAATTTGCTTAGCCAAAGTACTGCACAGCTTATGCTGGAAACGTAACGATTTCTGTATAGTTCAGCATTACCCTGCTCAGAGTCTTTGAAATACGAAGATCTGAGTACACATATCTTTGTACCAATTGGCAACAAGAATGCTTTGGTCTGTTGACTCATCTGATTAAGTTTCTGGTGTTTTTTTCCTCTGATCCATACTATAGTCATAGTAGTGCAAGAGAGTTGTGAAATCACTCTCCTTTGTATAACTCCTACAGTTTCAAGTTAAGCTTCAAGATCAGCCTCTACCAACAGCAATTGGAGAGTACAAAAACCACCCTCTCTATGCACTGAAAAGGCACCTCTTGAAATACCAGGCGATCTATCCTGAGTCAGCTGCTATCCTGGGGTACTGCAGGGGAGAGGCTGTCTATGCCAGGTGAGTTGTGCATGTGTTGTCACCTGTGTCTGTGACATTCGTAACAAATTGAAGAGCTAATTTTCTTAATGGTATCAGGAGTAGTCTTGGGCCACAGGCATAGACAGGTGAGACATTTGACATTTTGCTGCTCAGACAGCATTTGCCTATCACTTAAGTACAGCTTTTCTACTACTCCTAACATTTTGGAAGATCTTTTATAGATCACTTCAATATTCTTATGTTTGCTTCTTTCTGGCCTTTTTAGAGACTGTGTACACACGCTGCACTCAAGGGACACTTGGCTGAAGCAAGCTCGGGTGGTGAGGATTGGAGAAGTGCCTTATAAGGTAAGAGTGTTTGACTTTCTCCTGTGCAATACACCTGCCCCCTAAAGCTCAAGCTTTCTCTTTTGTTTTTTCTCTTCTCTCTGTCAGCAGATGCAGATTTCTCGCTTGCGTGGCTTTTGGCTGCACTGTGAATCTGTCCACCTGCTGTGCCTATAGTTCCTACATACTACCCAAAGCCTAGTTTTCTTTTCTTCCCACCCCAAGGGTATCTGGCAGAACTGCTCCCTTTACATCTTCTTCAAAGACATCCTAGTGTTTAATGTGCACTGCTGATGTGGCTGCCTGTTGCATACAAGGTGCTGTGGGTTATCATTTATAGGCAGTGGATACTGAATCCAGGAAATAGCATTTCTGCTCTCTCAGAACCTCCTCCTTTGATGTCCTAGGAAAATCTGAAATCAGTGTCAGCTTGTTGTCAGGTGGTGTTACAGGCTTGGTTGTTGTTTTTGCAGATGGTGAAAGGATTTTCCAACCAGGCGAGGAAGGCGCGCCTTGCGGAGCCGGCAAACCGGGACCGAGAGGACCTGGCGCTGTTCGGCCGCTGGCAGACAGAGGAGTATCAGCCTCCTATAGCAGTGGATGGAAAGGTAGCTGGGAAGGCAGAGGGCTGGTGTTAAAGGCAGTGTTTGTATGGAACTCTGGACTTTATTTTTCTAGACGTTGCATGTTTCAGATCAGTCAGTAGCATCTGGAGTCAGGATTAAGAATTTGGGGGTAACTGTACCCGGGAGGAAATGGTCAAAACTTTAGAGATCTTTCTTTCCTGAGTCCAGGAGAGAAAAGAGTATCGTACTCTTTCATTAGTGCTGGCAGTGCAGACTGCTGGAGTTGTAATTTCATTGGCCTAATTTTCTTAGCCCATGTTTGCTTTGCCAATTCTCTGCATTACAGCCTGAATAACAAGGCCTGGGCAGAGGACATAGCTAGGAGATAACCATGCAGCTAAAATCTAGGCTTGTGCCTTGTCATGTGAATATTAATTGAATACTGGAGTAGAATGCAGGAGGTCAGAAGGAAGGAGAGCCCCTGAGTTGCAGCAGGGATTTTCACCTCCCTCCAAAATGCAGGAATATCACCATCTGTCTTTAATTTTGCAATAACAGGTTCCTCGGAATGAGTATGGAAATGTCTATCTCTTCCTGCCCTCCATGTTACCCGTTGGCTGTGTGCAGCTGAAGCTTCCAAACCTGAACAGAGTGGCACGGAAGTTGAACATTGACTGTGCTCAAGCTGTCACTGGATTTGATTTTCATGGCGGCTACTCGCACGCAGTGTACGTGAAGCTGCTTTGTTGCAGCTGCTAGATGTTGATGTCCTGCAGAAGTTGTATACCCTGTGTTAAAGAGTGCATATGACCAGTTACACACTTAGATCTTTCGAGACAGGCAGTTCTGTCAGTGTTCAGTAGCTTTTGGGTTGGCTTGGTCAGCAGGCATTTGCCCCCTTTCTTTTTTCTCGTAGCTGACAGAGGATTGTGTTCTCCTTCCTAGTACCGATGGCTACGTGGTGTGTGAGGAGTACAAAGAGGTTCTCATTGCTGCCTGGGAGAACGAACAAGCAGAAATAGAAAAGAAGGAGAAGGAGGTGAGTTATTTTTGCAGCTTCCTTATTGTTACATGTATTAAGAATGTTACTGAAACAGTGGACAGTCAAACAGGGTGGGCTGTGTAAGCGACAAGCACAGAGTGTAGTGAGTGTGAGGGGCTTGGTGCATCCCACCAGAGCCCCAGTTTGGACTTGCTGTCCAGACTGCAGTGGGATGCAATACAAGCGTGTAGCAGTATCTGCATACTCTGGAATGGTTTCCCACATCTGCTGGGAAACCAAAACGAGGAATACACAGGTAAGATTAAAGTTTTGGAGGTAGTTCTGCTGTAATTTGTGCACTCATGGTGTACATTAGAAAGTGACCATAATTTGTGTACTTTGGTAATTGGACACAAGCACATTTTACACTTAAGAATCTATTTGCCTGTAATCTTTTTCTGTAATCTTGCCTGTAATCTTTTCCACATTTAAATGGGGGTTGGGGTTTTTTTTGTTAGCAGTTTTAAAAAAAAAAAAAAATTCAAATTTTGGTCTTCTGTGAGCACAAAGACATTGAAACTTGTAATAGTAAATTTTTCTCTTTTCAATCCCCCACAGAAGCGTGAGAAGAGAGCTCTGGGAAACTGGAAGCTGCTGACAAAAGGACTTCTCATCAGAGAGAAACTGAAGAAACGCTACTCCGTCAAGGTATTCTGCATTTCTATTAGTGAATTCTTTTTCAGGATGCTATCTTTCTACTAGTAGATGTTTTTCCAGTCTTTCCAGTATGTTATATTTCCAACTGTAGACTAGAATTTTCAAAGTAGTTGTTCAAAATTCTTCTTCTTTCCCAGTGGTAGCATGTGACTAGCACCTAGTCAAAAAAACTACACCAGGAATTTGATGTGATCATGTCCATCAAAGATTCATTATTGTTTAACAAGAGGTTATTGCTTCCCAAAGTGTAATTTTTTGGTATTATTTTGTATTTTGACGTACACCCTTCCTAGATTTATTCCTCCAAGCATGTAGCTAATGGGCTGAGAATGGGATGCTTTTTTGTTATGAAGTCAGGTATTTTAGTTCTTAATATTTTCCCCAGTGAGAAAAGCAAAAAGCCTGATCTTTTTCAAGCAGGTTTGGTTTTATTTATCCGTAATTAAAAACATTTTGGTTGTTTTGAAGGAATATTTGATGTCCAGAAATAACCCCAAACCAGAACAACCAACTTCTGTAAGGTCACTCTGTTACTGTGACAGATGACAAGCCCTTTTAGAAGAGGGTGGTTATGAGTGTTTCCTAGAACAACTTAACGATTTGAATGCCTGTTTTTTCCAGATTGAGCCATCAGCAGCTGAGACAGAGAAAGGGGCGGGATTCTCTTCTGATGAAGAAGGAGCTCCGAGCTCAGAGAGTGCAGTGGGGAATGTGGCCATTTCTTGGCCCCAAAATCGCCAGTTAGAGAAAAAAGAAGGAGAGAAAACAACCAGAAAGAGCAAGCGAGAAAGGAAAGGTGAAGAAGCACAATTGTTCCCTTTTGAGAAATTGTGATTAGAGCAAGTTTTTTCCTTGACATTTCCTGATGCAAGAACATTAGTCATAATAAAAGTATCCTTTACTAGTTAGGGACTTAGTCTTCCTGGGCACTTGTGTTTCTGAGCTGTCAGGGACCACCCTAATTCAGTATCCAGTTTCCTTTGATAACACAGGTAATTAGATTCTTCCTTTTATCCTTAGACTTAGGAGCAGCAGACATGCAGTTGTACCTTCTGAGAGAAGATCACTTTGCGGTTTTGGGGGTTTTCTTCTCTTTTGAATCACTCAGCTCTAATAATTCAGTTTCCAGAGGTATTTCTTTCATTAGCACCCTCTTTTCCCATTTTTACTCCTTTTCATTTTTCCCTGCTTGCTCAGAACTAAAGCATCAAGCTGCTCTTTTAACTGTCTGTGGAGAGCTGCCCAAAAGACTGCTGATGCCTGCTTTGTTCCATAGCTTATCCAAATCCATGGTGAGAGTTCTGGCCCTTCTGTCTCATAATCACAGAAGGGGATATACTTCCTCTAAGGTCTAAAAAAGTAGCCAATCAGGAACTGGAGGAATCAAAATTTACTTTGTAAGAATACTTGAAATTTGGGAACTTGGATTTGGCTTTTCAGCCTACTGTCTTTCTTTATGTTCAGAAGTATTGTGCTTTGGAAGGTAGAAGTTCTGTCATCATTTCAAAATTAAGATTCAGTATGCCTTCTTATGTAATTTGAATATATACATATTTGCTTCTGTTTCTTACCAAGATCCTGTTCTGAAGCAAAACATGTAAAACTGGCTGAATGTCACTGTCAGAAACAAAATTCACTGAAACCATAGAGTTCTTGTTATTCAGTACCATAGCATTAAAAAACTGTTGAGAGAGGAATGTAAAATCTACACAAGCTTTTCCTGCACTTTGTAGTAGAAATACTGATCTGTCTTTTGCAGTATTATATATCTAAATTCCACTGACACTGTCTCTTCAAAAATAGAGAGGAAAACAGTTTAGTCATTGCTGGACATTGTCACAGAAGAAAGATTAAAATGCAAGAAAATGGCTTACATGTAATTATGTTCAGAAAAAAAATCTATTTTTGTACTGTATTTGTAGATCAAAATAAAGTTTGAAAAAAAAATCTGTTGTCTGTTACACCTCCCCTCTGGCCAGCTTGCTGTTCTGTAAGAAGCTGTTTCTGTGGAAGGACCATGGATAAGAACACGCTGTAATATCCTGGGTCCCAGGATATCCCAGAACCAGCTGCTTGTGAATTGTTCTAGTGTTAAGGGTCTTCATTCTGAGTATTCAGGTTTTGCTACCAAATTCCAAATAAATAAAGACCAGCCTAAGCTGGAGGCTGGGGGAGCAGATAAAGCTTCAAGAAGAAGTCTGTATCTTGCAGGAGCAGGTAAAACTGCACTGGGCCCAGAGGGTGTATTTCCTTCTGAGTTAGTGTGGACACAGGATACACCCTGAGATGAGTGTGCTCAGTGTGGGGCCCATGTCCAGCTTCTGCTGGGATGGGGTAGCTGTTCATCAGCTTGAATCAGGAGCTGGTATCAGCTGTACCAGAGCAACTTTGTGCTGCCTCACTTGGGACACACAGGGATACACAAAGCTGTGAGTCCAGAGATTACTTATAATCAGCTGGAAAAGAGACAAGAACATTTTCAGATGGCAGGATGCTGCTTTGCAGCCATGTAGACAGCCAGTGCTCCCAACTCAAGCGTGGGAAAGATGAAAATGTGCTTTAAGTTGTTCCTATAGAAACACTGTTTATGTACATGCAGTGAAAGTGAGTCTTGGCTTCACCAGAGCACCTGGCCTGGGGAATGTGAAGTTCTTGTGTGTGAAAGGAATCTTAATTTATTGTGTCTCATTCTGGTGCACACACTGGGATGCAAGACAAAAGTATTTTAGACTGCTGAATGGACAGTCTCCCAGTCTCTTTAAAAATACAAGAGGCTGTTGCAGTCAGGTTGAACCACCATATTTTTCAAATAATCTTGCAGAGGCAAAGAAGTGACTGATTTCAGTAGTTGGTAAAGGGGAGTAAACCATGGCAGGCTGTACACAAACCAAAGAGCAGCTGTGCTGTCATTAGCAACTTGCTTCCCAAAATGGGGAAGTATTTGCAGGACAAACAAAACTCACCTGTGCATTTTTCGTAACCAATAACAGAAAACTAGTTCATGTGGAAAGTACAAACTAATCCTCACATACCTGGACACTATTCCTGGACATGTAATGTGCAACACTTACATTTAATAAAAAAGAAGCCTGCAGACCAACCTTCTGAAAACTGTATTTTATTAAATAAACAAAAGCTCAGCACTTCTGTAGAAAATTGTATCTTTTTCTCTAATATGGTAACGCTGGTTAGTGTCCTGCATCACGGGCAAAACAACAGCATTCCAACCCCTTTCTCTCCCCAGTGGAGCGCAGTTCCTAACTGGTGGAGCACAAGTTAGTGTTGGTGAGCAGCAGGAAGGCTCTGGAGTACCACTAACACAGGCCAGCTGCCTGCATATAAGGCCAAATCCACTTCCTGTCCTTTCACTCACTGCTCCTGCTTTTACCAGCAGAACCGAGACATGAGACTGGACCGACAACATTTAAATACCAAAAAAATTAAAGTAATTAAGACTGATAAAGTAATGATGACTTCTCAGAACATTTATGATTTGTAACTGATTTCTCTGGCAGTACCATTTCTAGCAAACATTTGCTTTTATGTATGTTCAAGTCAAGTTCCTTTGGTACAGAGAACACTCTTCTGATGGTCATAAATAGATTTCGTAAATGAAGACATTGTTTTTGTACAGAATTGTACGTACTTACGGAACCCCTCAAAACACTGTAGTGCAGGAGGGCCCATCTGGAAGCCAGACCCCATCCTGGTGGAGAGACTTTAAACAGTACGAGAGTGTCTCCAGTCTCAAGTACTGGTTACAACAGAAATATGTAAACATGAGCCACCACAACACTACAAGAAGGCATTCCTCTAACATGATACAAAGCTCTTAATTTAGGCTACTAAAATCTATGAAAACTAATCAGGCAAAAATGTTTCCATTACTTAATTTCATGGAGTATGTTCATTGTCCTTACTAAGTGAAATTCAAAAGAAACGGTATACACAGAAAAAAAACCACAAGTATTTTAAAGACTATACATCCAATTGTAAAAGTTAATGCTGTTTCAAGGCAGCAGGTTAGTGACCTCAGAGTATCCCTTTAGATGCAATTTGAAGTTAAATTTTTGAAATGCTTATGCAATGGTATAGTCTGGGCTATCATTCTGGATGCTTAACCAAGAACAACTTCAGAGACTTTTAAAAGGTTGGGGGAAATCAACACTTCCTGATAAATTTGCCTGACCTCAGAGCACTGCTAACCTGGCCACTCATTACACTGAGTTACTCTGAAAATCCCCAGTCCAAAAGCACATGGTTTACATGAGTATTGTGTGGAATTTGCCTAAGCAATTTTCCCTCTGAACACACACACTGCCAAACGCATCAGCCAAAGGAGTGTACCTGACTGTGCTACTAGAAAAGGCAGCAGAGGGAGGGTCTGTCAGGGACAGGTACACACACGTATTTCCTAAGGATATCCAACCATGGTCCATGGGATCCAGCTGGCACCTTCTCCAAAACACACAAGGTGCCACACCTGTCAGTGAGGACTTGCCAGTTCTCGATCAGGGGAATTACTAAGCAGTAAGAGGCACAAAGCTGCTTGTTCACTAACTTATCATAAACACAGACACTCCAAATTCCTTTTTCCCCCCAAAGTTGATGTCACTGACTTCCTACAAACAGCATCCTATAGTCCTACATGTATCAGTAGCCCCATTCAAGCCCCCTCCCCAGCTCTTGGTGCTCACTGCTGAGCTGTGATTTGCTGGAAGCACAGTGCAGGAACCAGGATAAAAAAGCACTTGAGAAGTTTCTAACCAGGATTCAGCTCAAGACCTGACCACCTCCTTCTCACTGCTGCTTCTTGGGTGGAACACGAGATCTTGCCACCAGGACGGGAACCACGGAGAGCAGCCCGATGAGCAGAGCCCAGAGGGGGCGGTAGAAGAGCCACCCCACAGAGATGGTCAGGAGTGACAGCGAAGTGGCTACACAGAAGGCAAATGCTTTTAATCCGATGTTAACCAGATCTCTCACAACAGGAAACCAGTCCACTGCAGAGAGAATTACACATGGGATAAAGCAGTTGACAGGATGATAGTTTAAAAGAAAGTGTGCCTAGGACCTGCACACTAACTACTGCAGGCAAAAGACAGACTCAAGTTATTTATCATGAGCACTGGGTAAGGCATTCCAGGCATCCTCAAGGCATTTGATAATTAAGCAGCAGCTAAATATATAAGGCAAGGCTACTGTGATCTCTTCAGACAGGAAGTAACCCAAAATGAAGTCTGAAGACTTGTCCAAGGCTTGAGAGGCAGAGGAGATAAATAGCCTTGCAGCTCTGGAACAAGTCTAGGGCAAGTGATACAAGATGCTAGCACAAAAATTAATTTGTGGTAACAACAGATCTTGCAGCAGCATGTACATGGATAAACAGATCAGAAAAAAAAGTTACCAGCTACAAAGCAAATGATATCTTTGATGTCTGAAGTTTATACAAGTTTGGGGCATTGTCCTACTTTTTTGTTTTCATTCCAACATTTTTATAGGTTAAAAGGATAAACAAAAAATTTCTTTGCTGTTGTTTACAATAGTGTAGAATAACCAGACATGAAGACATACTCCTATAAAACTACTGATTAGGACCTTTTGAGGGGGGACCAGTTGTATGCGGGTACAGAAAGTCATTGTCTTGCAGCACCTTTTGAAAGAACCAACCCAACATGTGCTTTGGCTTCTGATTTTGGTAAGCACTGGGCCTGGATCTTCTGAGACTGGCAACAGATATTTGCATGGGCTTTTTTAGTGTTCATAAAGCAACCAGATGGTTTCGGCATCCTGTTTACTTGTCGTTGCCTACAGTGACTTTCAGATCAAACCAAATCTGAGTTCAAACTAGATTCCTCCTGGTCTCCAAACTAATTAACTGCATATGGGAGCAAAAGAAGACTCTCTAGAGGTTACAATCTTACCTGTAGATCATTTTACCCTTCTGTAAAAAATCTTACCTAATGTGTAAAAGATTCGGGTCATTAGGCTGATGCCTACAAACATGGAGAGCCAGCCTGCTCCACGGAGGGCCCAGGTCTTCATGGTGTTACTCTGATGCTCCTTCTGAAACACCTCCTGAAAGCAAACACCATGACGTGCAGTCTGTTCCTTGATTTCTCTCAAGATCCTCTTAATTCCAGTACATTATGAGCAAATCAGAGCCGACAGCATTTTAGGGGTACAATTTGTCTTGTGGAAGGTTCATTGCAGCTCACTCCACAGGGTTTGTTTGTGCAGTGTGGCAGTGCACTGCAATAGATTGCACAGTGCAGCAGGAGGGAAACTGAATTTTTTCCTGAATTAAGGGCCTAACAAGCACCATTTGACACTAACCACAGGCAGAGAGCACACAGGTTTTGCTGCAGTTGGATACATTCAACATTACGGTGGAAAATAAGATACCAATAAGTAACTGTACTATATACAGAAGGATCTGACTTCACTGTGCTTGGAGGAAGAGAGAAAAGGCAACACTACCCACTGATGGCTGAAGGAAAGGTGTGTGAAAAAGAGCAAGCAGGATGCAGGGAAGAAAAGATAAAAGGTATTTCTGCATTTCATCAGGCAAAGCAAAGCAAAGCATCTATCTGCAAGACTTCTAAGATTTCTTTTTTAAATGGGCTGTGTGATGCTCTGGCTTCAGAAACATTCATATGAAGAGGGCTGCGACATAATAAAGCACTAAAACAGTGCATTGATTACTCGTACATACAACTACTCTACAAATTATTTATTTGGAGTGAGTTAATTTTCAATAAATTAAAATTCATTCTAATGAAGATTCAAAGCTCACAGCAGAGAGATTTTAGTGGTACTAATTCAAGTCAAAACAAAAGCCCTTTTAACTGCTTTTGGGAGCTCCTGTAAACTCTTGACATTTGGGGTTTTTTTAGCAGCAGGGCATGATACAATCACTAATGGAAACAAACCTACTAAAAGGAGTAAATGAATCACCAAATTGCTGGAGCATGCAGGATTTATTGGAGCATAATGCTCTGCCTGAAGGTTCTTTCTCAGCCAGAATTGCAATGAACACTTCAAACAAGCCTAAAGTCCTGTTGTTAAGAGCTGAAGAGAGAATAGCTCCTATAGTTTATTTAATTAAAGCCTGACTTTTACTATTTTTACACAAGACCTTTTCAAAAGTATGTGCTTGAATGTATAAGCAGGAAACTACCAAGGAACAAATAAAAGTAAAATAAGAAGACATGGAAACAGTCTTTAAAAGAAAAGGATGTTCAAAAGCATCACAGGAGAATTTAAAAAAAAAATCAGAAATTATTATAGTAAATTATGGAGTGTTACTGGCCAAAGCATGGCATTTTCTGCAACACACTGAACATGCAGAAAGCTGGAAGGCAAACACAGGCTACA
>JAYRBT010000023.1:10229959-10342031 GCA_036023395.1 Myiotriccus ornatus
TCATACTACTGTCAGTGGTATTATTAGGAATAGCAGAGACGTTTTCCTTATTTGGTTTGCAACTATTAGCAGAGTAAACATCTCATTAGTTTTGTTAATTGCCTTGAAAAAGTACAAAGACTTCAAAATTGCCTATGATGAACTAACCCGAGTGTTTCTCAAACAATTAAAATTTGCAGTTTACTTTCAGATCTAGAAATTAATGTTGGTTTTTTGATTATTAAGGTAGCAGAGTCTTCTAAAAATCAAGAAATTGTGTCTTGGTTTAGTTAAGTACTAAGGAAATTAAGAGATTGAATGAAGATTAAAAAAAAATTGCGATGGGATCCTGTTAATACAACAGCTTCGTAAACAACTTCTAAAGATTACTTTCACTTACTTGGAATCTTCATATTCTACCCACTGGTACATTTCCACATTACGCTTAAGTTTGACAGCCTGGATGGAGAGCCCATAGCTGGGGTCAAACAAAGGCTGTGGAAAAGTTAAAGAAAATACAAGTACAAATGCTGTATCAAACATAACTTTAATTGGCAAAGAGTTTTACTTCCCTCCAAGCCTGAAATACTCACATCTTCAATCTACTGTTTCATTTACCTTAGATGTACTCAGAGCACCAGACAAGTGCACCAATCTCCCTTCATTCTGCTGTGAGATACTGTGGATGGTATCAAGAGGAACCACAAGAGAAAGTCCCTCATCAAGAGATTTAGCTGTCCTTAAAGCTCGTCCCTGCAAACAAGAAAACCAAAATCAACTTGTGGAGAATCAATGGCACAGCAGTATTTTGTGAAAAAGGTTAGAAGACAACTAAACTGAGGACCACGAGGAATGCTTGTGTATTCAGACTCAGGGCATATTTTCAAAACACACTTGTACTTCTCCACTCTCTCTAACACAGTTTGGGGCAGTATTTCTTGCCCACACAGCAGGACCATTAACACTGACGAAGCTTCTCAAACATAAATTATTCCTACAAGGGTCCAAAGCTCTTCACCTCTTTTGTTCATCGTTCACGAATAACTGCAAAAATGACTTTTCCACAGACCCAGGAGACTTCTTGGCAGCAGTTTCCCCTGCCTTGCCATCATGTCATGGTGCGCTTTTGCCTGGAAAGTCATTGAAATTGCTAGTAGTTCTTTTTCCTCATGCAGAGGTACAAAAGGAAGTCTCAGGTGAAAATTCAGAAAATTATGCTCTCCCACTCCAAAACTCTATATTTTCAATGGTAGGGTACTAGGATTCCCTGCTTATCTTTATTAAAATCTAAAGCCAAGACATAAAATAACACTGAGAATAAATGAATAAATAACACTCCTGGTTTTGCAACATGGGATATGAATTCCTTCAACACAATTGTAACAACACTAGAAATTAAGGCCTTTCGCTATCCCAAGAAAAGAGAAGGCTGGAACGTGGGTAGCTCATGCAACCCCCTTACAGCAATTCCACAGACTGTTTATGCATCAGTCTCTTACCTTCTGTCTCACCACACACAGTCACTGTCTCTACTACACTCAGTTTGACAGAAATACTATCTGTGCCCTGTGATTTCACTCTTCTCTTATATCCAAGCATAAGGACCAGGCTCTCTAGACATAAACGTCTCTTCTCATGGATGAAGTAATAAAGCCGTATACAAACACTGACAATATTTCACTTACTTCATTGGTAAAAAGAAGGTAGAAAGCCAAAAGAAATGTCACAAATCCCAACAACATGCCTCCAGAAGTCTCGCTGAGCCTCTCCAGGAACCCTGGTTTGGACTCACTTGTGATTTTAACATGCTCTTTTCTGCTGCCAGTGTCAGAGAACTGTTGGAGATAAACGAAAAATGCAATATCGGTGTGAAAGGGGAAAGCATTCAGTTTCAAAACAACTCTGTTTGCTTTGTTAATATCACTGCTCTACAGAGTAGCACCTCTCGCCTTGGACCAAAATTTTCCCACACTTTTTAAATGACTCATCACACTTTTGAAATCAGAAATACAGTCAATAAATAAAACTCCAGACTGATGGAAAAAACCCTATTTCTTTCATAGTGGTTCAAGCTTTCTCTGGTCTGTCTCTAGGTTCTGTATTTGGTGTCCACGCCCTGCATTCAGGCCGTGACAAACTGAGTAATAGTCCTGAATTCCAGGCCAGCTAAAACATCGCTATAAATAACAAGTTACATCTCACCTCACCAGCGACAGAGCGCCCGCATACTTCAAAATAATTACATCCAGGGCAACAAAAAGCGACAGCTTAAAACAAAACCGCTGCCGCTGTCCTGCGACAACACGAGAGCCCAAGGGTTTATCTGTGCGTAGGCGGGCTGTGGGGGGATTACGAAGATGCAGTTTTAGACCAGAACATGCATGCGGGCAAAGCAGGGGCTGGGGCTTCTCTTGGGCTCCTCTGGAGATGCCCGGAGGCTGTGACCTGCCCAGGCCTCTGGCCCCAGCCAGGGCACCTCGGGCGGGGACGGGCCGGCCCGGGCGGCCGGTGCGAGCAGCACTTACGTTCCTCGACATCTTGAGCCCGTCGATCCCTCCGGGTACCACCACACAGGAGACCGCAAGAGCCGCGCTCCGACAGCCGCGCCCTCCTCCGCCTCAGGGCTCTCCCGCCCCCGCGCCGCTCCCCGCCCGCAGCGGCGCACGCCGGGACGCGTAGTTCCCGCCGCGGCCGGGAAGCCCTTCCTCCGTCCCTCCCTGCGTCCCTGCCTCCCTCCCTCCTCCGGCGGGCGGGCGGGAGCTGTAGCGCGGCGGGGCCGGGCCTGGCGGGGCCGCTGCTCCCTCCTCAGGAGGTGCGTCAGCGGCCGCCGGCGGGCAGCGCAGGCGCTTCCGGAGGCGGGAGGGCGCGGCGTGGAGCGGCGCTGCCCGGAGCGGTGCGGGCCGTGCGGGAGCGGCGGGGCCAGTGCGCGGCGCGCTGCGGGGCGAGGCACCGGCCGGCTCCGCCATGTCCTACTGCAGGCAGGAAGGTGCGCCCCGCGTGTCCTCCTCAATGTCACCCCGCCGGGACGGGCTCGCCCGAAGGCGGCCTTGGGGGCGGGTGGGTTGCCGGGGCGCCGAGGGGTGACCGCTCGATCAGGAGGGGAAGGCGCGGCCCGAGCGGGGAAGAGGCGCGGGGGCCGCCCGTGAGCTGCGTGTGGCGGCGGCGCTGCCTGGCCGGCCCTTCCCCCGCGGGCGGCGGGGAGCGCGGCGGGGCCACGGGGCGGGCAGGGCGCCGAGCCCCGGGCGCGGGGCCGGGAACGGCGGGAGCGCGGCGGGAGAGCCCGCAGGGATCGCGCCCTGCTGCGGGCGGCTCCCTGTCCTGGAATGGCACCCGCCCGCGGGGGGTAAATCTGCCTCTTCTGGCGCGGCTTAGTGGCCAGAGGTGTCGGGTTTTGCCGCCTTACAGGAGAACGCGGTAGACGGACAGGGCGGGCAGAGTGTTTCTGTATCGTGCTGTAAGGGTTGTGGTGTTTGTAAGACTTGACTACTTATAGTGGGAGGTATAAATCTATATACATGTTTCTGTATATATATAGGCATATATGTATATATCCTCGACCTCTTAAGTAATGCAAAGTGGATAAATGTAAAGTTTCAAACTGAAGAACAACAACAAAACTAAAACAAACAAAACATCAAAACAAATAAAACTAAAACAAACAAAGCCTTTCTGTAGTTCTAAATGTAATTTTTAAGTTACAAGCTTTGGCAGAATGAATGCTGGTTACAAACCGCAGTGAGGCCATCATAACTTACGGACCTCTTTTATGCTTTATGTTGTGCTTTATTTAGTTTTTCAAGATCTGTAAGTTGCCTTATGCAACCCTACAAAATTGCAGTGGCGGGGGTTAGAGTTCACGTGTTTCTAGTTCCTTTTATATAAGAAATGACTTAACATTCCATATCTTAAAGTTTGCTGGAGTACAATGCAGAGCTGCCAGAAAACTGTTTCCCTTTTTAAAAGGTTTTGGATTTATCTGTTTCTCAGAAAAGTTTAAATGCATGTTGGTTACTGAGCAAAGTAAAGGAGGTTACTGAACATCTGCTGGCTGAGGTCACATGGAGGGTCCAGAAGACCCTAATTCCTAATGTGCCGAGTCATTGCAGTGGTCTTTATGAATTGGGAAAATTTTCGGGGAATTTACCATTTTTTCCCACTCAATAAACACTCAGTTGTGCGTTGAGAAGAGTTTCAGGTAGCTGTTCTTTTCTGCTTGTGCCTGCCTTGGGAGTGTTTGTTACAGTCTTACAGAGCTGTTAGAAAACTACTCGGGTTTCCAGCCAAGTCTCCACACCATGCTATGGAACTTTTAGTTAAATCAAGAGTGGCCCAAGAGCCGAGAGTGTTCTGTGTTGGGTTTCTGTCTTTGGGAGTGTTCACAGCACCTCTCAGTATAGTTAGTTCTTCGCTGTGATGGTTCTCTTAAGTATTTAATTCAGATTATTACTGTAAAATATTACACTAGTCTTTAATGAAGAGCACTGTTATTAATAAGTATCCTGTTAAACAGTTATTTAGTGTAGTTTTTTCTTTCATTCTTCATTTTTTTTTAGTCTAACTCCTTCATCTGTGTTAGTCCTGGTAACAGGGTAGTTTGAGCTTGTTTTGAAACAGGTTTTTAACTTCACAGTTCAATGCACTGTACTGTGATCTGCAGCCATTACAGGACGTTGCTGTGAAAATGGGAACTTTAGAAGAATAGAATTTCAGTGTGCACAAGCTCCTCTGAGCCAGTAACTTTTGTAATTGAAGGTGATGGTTAAGTGCAACAGAATTCAGTCTCCATTAACATTAGTGCATCACAATGAATATCTCATTACCTCATGGTGGTTTTGTAAATGACTCTCTGTCTCAGATTTATCTGAACTTTTGCTTCTTGTTTCCTATGTGGTAGGAAAAGACAGAATTATATTTGCGACCAAGGAGGACCATGAGACACCGAGCAGTGCTGAGCTGGTTGCAGATGACCCAGATGACCCTTATGAAGAACAAGGTCAGTAGTGAGCAGAAGAACGGAAGTAAGGAGTGGTACATCACATGTAAAACCAATAATAGAAAACAAGCCTTGTATGAATTAGGTAAAAATTATTAATTTTTAAACACTGAGGGCAGCTGGTTATGCAACAGATAAACACTCAAATTCTTGGCAATTTTAAGTCCCAGATTAGAATATCACAAATGACATCCTTTCCTTACAGTGTTTTTTTTTCCCTACACTTGTAATGATTTTTTGTAGTGACCTGTTCAAATAATCAGTTGATGGCTTTTAGTCTTGGATAGTAGCCAGATGTATCCAGAAAAACCTTTTCCTTTTATTCTTTTATTAGCAAAGTTAGAGCTGAGTCAGTGAAAATGATGGTATTTTTTCACTGTTTTAAATGACACCACACAATTTTTAGAGAAGCTGGAGTGAGTTACATACCAGTGCCATTGATGTGAGTTGTTCACCTGCCTGTGTGCACCTGAGATTGTGTAATACGGTGATCTCTGGATATCCGATTTTAGGCCAGTTATACCTGGCTAATGCTGTACTATACTCATAGCAATATAACCAATAATTAGTGTTAATGTCTTTCAGTGGTACGTAACAGGTAAGTTCAAATTAGTGAGTTTTCAACTGTAATAATCTTGCCTTGAAAAGATGGAAGTTTTCAGTGAAGATTGCATGAAGTAGATCTAACCTGGAAATAAAGATTTAAGAGAGCAGAATACTTCTGAGACCAAGGCTCATAATAGTCTGCTTGCACAGAGTTTATTTTAGATTGTTTCTAACGGGTAAATGAAATAATCCTCCTAGCACGATGATTATATAATCTTGCCGTACGTTAATAACTATCATGAACATCTGTGAATTTAGGTTATTTTTTTTCTAATTGTCTCTGTTTGCAGGTCTTTTAGCCTCTTCACTTTTTGTAAAGTGATTTCATTGGTTTCAGCTTAACTGAGATTGAAGGAAATTCTTCACTCTCTTTGAAATTTTGTTAAAGTGAAAGTTATGCCAGTGGCTCTGAGACCTTTAGAGGGCAGCATTTAAGCACAGTTTAGCAGCTGGAGCGCACAGGGTTTCTTTTAGCTGATACAGTATGTAGTGTAATTTCAATCACATCTTCCTAAGTCATTAAAATAACTTTTTTTCCACATAGATTTGTGGTGAAGTGGTTTTCCATTTATCTGTCTATTTTGGCCTCGTTACAACTGTATATAGTCAATTGTATAACTATCTTTTTGCTCATCCGCAGTGATTAGTCTGTTCAGTGTTATAATGACCCGAATGAGAACAATGAGAGAAATTCAGTTGCAGAAGGGTGTTTAAAAAATGCAGTTTAGTATCTGTCAGGAATTCTGCTTTGTGTTGTCAGGTAGGTTGCTTTGCTGGCTAAGATCCAATACCCAAACTGCCTATTTGGTGGAAACAATCTATGCTTTGGTGTTTGTCATCACATTCACCATGGGAATGGTGCTTCAGCACCTTAAGATTTTGACTAAAGACCCCTGCAGGCAGTAAAATCAGTGTGACACTTGTATCTGTTACTGCCTTGCCCAGAGTGGAAGACAGAACCTACAAATGAGTCACGTAAAGCGGTTCATCCTTAGCTGGCAAACAGTGTCTGAGGAGAGCTCATTTTGAGGAGTAACTTGTTCCTGTCATTAATATATGTGGAAATGATACAAAATTTGAGTTTTTAATTCCTGTCTTAGGCAAATTTCATATCCAGTATTGGTCTGTTAAGTGAAGAGTTAACAGCCTCTAATGATCAGATGGTAGAATTAAGTTCTCCATTCCTTTTCTGTGGCTTTCTGTTTCCTCTGAAAAACTGGAGACTGCTTGAAAAATAAAGATACTTTTTTCTAGATATCACATCTGGAGAACATACAAACCCGTGCAGATTTTACTGTTACTGTTCAGTCACTTTATGTGATGTACAAGTGCACAGAATGGCCTGCTCTTTAGCTAATACAGTCATGTATGCAGCACATGGATTCATCTTGGCCCTATAGGTAAATGTCTGTTTTTGACACTGTCTTTTAAGAGGAAAGGGAAAAGTGTCCGTCTCCAAAGGACATAATAGACATAGCATAATGGCAGACATACTACCAAAATTTGGAATGTGAACACAGCAAACAGTTCTCTTTGTACCTCTAAAGAGGGTTTGTTTTTTGGTCTGTCTCCTGTCCCACCTCTCTGCCCTAAATGACTCTTTTTCCTGGTTGTACATACACCACAGGGATATAGTCCTGTGCCATGTATTTGGGTAATAAACTAGTCAAAATTAAAAGAGCCACTTCTTGTTTGAATGCCACACTCGTTGATTCCTTTCATATGTATTTTGCTAGGTATGAAAAGGCTGTGGTGAAGAGGAGAGGGTTTGTTTCCTAGCAGTCCTCCATTTACAGCATGTTAGGTCACTTTCTTCCTCAGCAGTAGAGAAGAGAAGAGAGAAAGCCAGAAGCTTGTTATGTCAGGGACACCTTACAGTGACAGTGTGTGTTTGTGGGATTCAAAAGGAGAAACTAAACTATATTTAAGTTCTGTTAATAAGTTTGGGGAGGGCGTGTTGTTGCTGGGTTTTGTTCGTTAGTTTGTTGAGGGTTTTTTAGCGTGTGGTAAGTTACTGCCATGTTTTACATAGTCTCTGAAAACTCACTTGAATGACCGAGGGCTATAGTGGATTAGATCCAAATGGAGAAACAATTGACATTTCACAGAAAGTGGCTGCATCTAATGGGAGTGAAACCTGGGGGCAGGAAAGACATGGCCGAAATGGTTTGGAAGAGGTTGAAGTGCAGCAGCTGTGGCTTGCGTGGCTTTTATTTAAGTGAAAATTGGAAAAGGATTTGCTGTACATAACGTAATGTGCAGGCTTTTCTGATTTAGCTTCTACTTTGAATAGAAAACCTGGTTTCCAGTGTTCAAATTCTGTTGTATAATTAACTGTAGTGACTCTTCTCATCTTTTCTGCTGTGCTATACAGACCAGTCATATCTGGGAGAGAATAGATTCATTATATAGATTCACCATAATCTGCATTGTTTTCTAAAACATCTGAAACTTTGTTTAAGGTTTTGGTTTTTTGTAGTGGCCTTTTTCATACTTAAGATAAACGTGTTTGGTATTTTTTTTTAGTTCTCATTTTGCCCCAGATATTAACAGGCATTAATCTTTGAACAGTGTACTTGAGTCAGTAGATCATTCAGGAGAACTTATGTTCTGTTTCCCTTGGGAGAAAATAAATTTGTATAGTATTCTTATTTCTATCAATATTTTTTGTTGTTGTATCACTTAGGAGATTTTGGTAGCCAAAATGCTAATGACTTGCTTTAAATCAAAAACATTGAAATTAAGCCATGTGAAATGGAAAGGCAGTCAAACCAGGGTAAGTTTAAGTTAGCATGTCATATTGCATTGTAGCTCACAGTTCACTGTATGTGCTTTTTGACAGCTGTGGCTGATGGAAACAAATTAAGAATTCATTTGCAGCAGTTTGGAAATAGCATTCTTACTGTGAAGCTCGTTTCTAGTCCTGTGTGTTGCAGATGGTGGAATTTAAACATGAAAGATCCCCATTTTCTCTGAGATCTTTGCTGCCTTCAGTTAGAATACTTTCTTATTAAGCTTATATGAAGAAGGCACTGATGAGTTTTATGCATGCAAAGTAATTTTTATTAGCATTACAGCTGTGATGGGAAAGTTGGCTTAAAGGACTTATGGAATTAGACCTCAGACACAGATTGTTGCTGGTCTTTCCCTTCTGTTTTTCCAGATTTGTTCCTGTCATCTTATTTTAGAGACAGTTTTAATGTGGTTTCTGCAGAGGAGTGATGAAGTTATTTCTTTTAAGAAATAACTTGATGAGTGATCAGATGTACAGGACTGTTTTTATGACTGGTGGTGTCCTTTCATTCCTGCTTCCCATGTGTCTATCATCTTACACTCTGAATCACTGGCAGATAAACTTGTTACTGAAATGTTTGTCATATAACAGGAAAGAAACTTTTCTCAGAACAACAGTGGGACTTCATTACAGCAAGTCCAAAACAAGTGTTGACAAAGATGCAGATGGACCTGCCTCTATCCATGATGTTAACAGATTCCCTGAGCCATGAGGGACTAGTTTATGTGATGCAGCAATTGATTGTTAACACAAACTTTGATCTGCTGTGATGTAAACAGGGTTGCTTTTCTTCCCCAAGTGCAGGCTCAAGTAGATTACAACCCACTGAATCAGTGAAGTTCAGGCTGCATTTGAAACAAGTTTTAATTCAGTTTTACTTTAAAATAGTAATCCTGTCTATTGCAGGCTTGCGATTCAGGGAGAGCAGCGGCTGAAATCTGTTTCCGATTTAATTGTGCTCTAAGCTGGCTGATACACTTACTCATTGACGTGTGAACTCTGCTGTGACTGTCAGTGAGGAAATGCTTGCCTTATTCATCTGTATTTTTGCCTTTTTTTTTAAAGCGTGATATTTGTGCATATAACATCTGAAACTGATGCTGTTTCAATGATCAAATAGGTGCAAGTGAATGCTCTTGTGATATCGTAGAATGTATTATTTATGGGATAACTCTTACACCATTAAAATTTGTGTGCTTACAAGGCAGTTCTGGTTCTAAAAGGAGAAATCTATTTAACAAAGCAAGTTGTATTTCTTCTCCACTGTATGATTAACATCTTTCTGCTTTATGTAGTCTCTTTAACAATGAGGAATCTGGCACCAGCCACCCATTTTCTTGTCTCAGAAGTGCTGCTTTTCCTCCAGGCAGCTAGAGATGCCATGATGCACTGGACTAGGTTTTATCTTCTCACTAAAGTGATTGTTAGAGATACTTTACAAAACTCTCTTGCCAAATAAAGCATGATCTCTGGAAAAAAAGTCAGTATTACTGTAGTTGACTAAATCATGCTAAGGAGGCTTTTGCTTTCTGTGATGAAAAACAAGTCTGAGCAACATCGAGATTTGACTGACTCAGTGTAATTTTCTGCTGAACTGCATTGGCTGAGTTAAAGCACATCATTGATGCATTGCAAATCGGAGTAAAATGTTCCTTCTAATGTAGCAATAAATGATTGAGCTGCTTTTGCTTGAGGTTTATGCACGTGCTGTCAGCTTCTGCAGAAACACAACCTGGAGATGAAGTTAGGAAAGTCTACTAAAGAGGAGGAGAGCAAACTGTTCAAGTGGAGAAGAAACCAGCTTGGATCATAGCACAGTGTTTCTCTTGTTCTTCTTGGATGAAGAAACCTGCATGTGTGTTCATGTAAGACAGAAAGAAAAAGATGTGTTGCCTTGAAGAAATCTAATAAAGACTCTAGAAGCCCCCATCACCAACACTGTTATATTGAATTTCTAAAACTTACAGAAAATAAGTCCTCTGGCTTGCTCTTCATTGTGCAAATCAGTTGATATTTCAAAGAACCTAGAGCCTTAAATCTTCACTTTGCCATTCCATCAGTGAAGTATTTCTGTGGTGGCTTTAATTTTTCCAGAGCATAAGCTGTTCCAGTTTAGAGTCTTAAGTAAATCTTAATTCCCTTTCAGTTGTGATCTAAAGTGCAGTTTATTTTCTGTCAACCAGACAGGCTGGCATGCTCTCACTGTTCCTTGTGTTCTGTTTTCACGTGACTTAATCTGTGTTTTACAGATATACTGATTTTTATTTTTGTAATTGTGGTCTTCCACTTCAAACTTGATGGGGGAAAGTTGTGGGTTAGTTTTTCAGAGTTCATTAAAAACAAAGAAAAATTCATCCATTCAACTTGATTTAAAAGATTTCTAGCCTTAATTTAAATTCTTATTACTTGTATGGCACGATTCTAATGCTTTCTTCTTCCCCTGACAGAGTCTGCCAAGTGGATTGACTTGACTTCTATGTGTTTTGTAGCTCACTTAGAATAGTCCCAGTTGCCTGTAGTCTAGGGAGAGACTTAATTCAGAGATGGATAGAGAACTAATCTCACTTGTGCTTATGAAAGGATTATACAGATCAGAGAGAGATACAGACTGTCCGGGAAGTGAAAGGTGTTTATCGCCCTTAAAGCTACACAACTAATGTGTTATTATTAGTACTTCAGTTCACCTGCAGCCTAGGAGCTGTCACTAAATGAAATCAATTTTTGGAAGTAGCTCTTAACTTTTCTTCTCTCTTGTTTGTTCAGGGTTGATATTGCCCAATGGAGATATCAATTGGAATTGCCCGTGTCTGGGTGGAATGGCTAGTGGTCCCTGTGGGGAACAGTTCAAGTCAGCCTTTTCTTGTTTCCACTATAGCACAGAAGAAATAAAGGGATCAGACTGTGTGGACCAATTCCGTGCCATGCAGGAATGCATGCAAAAATACCCAGATCTTTACCCTCAAGAGGATGAAAATGAAGAGAAGTCCAGCAAAGATTTGGAAGCTACTTCTGTGGAGGCCTCTGCTGCCAAAGAGGAGAAGGGATCTAGCTAATGAAGATGCAAGGAGGCTCTCGTCTCCATTTCTCATGTTCAGAGACATGGACTTTTGCAGTATGTCTGTCTTCTGAGTAGTGAGGAAATGTTTCACCATGTTCTGTGCACTGTATCATAATAAATAATTTATTGCAGAAGGAGAAATCTCAGAGCAACAGCCTTGCAAATAAATACTGCAGAAGGAATGAGTGTGTGTATGTACTGTGTAACCTGCTATCAGACACACTTAATACTTTAACAGCTGTTTTTTACCCTCAAGTTTTCCTTGAGTTTTGACTTGAATAATGTCTTGAAATACATAGCTTTCAGCTAAATTTCCACTAGTACACCAGGTCTGTCTTTCATTTCAGTATGTTCTGATCAATAGCTGCTCTTTTTGAATGTATTCTGTTCCATCAATAGAAACTGCATTAAAATGATTGTTTTTCCTTAAAGATTTTTTTTTTCCAGAGTGATACAGGACATTGAAAATGGCCTAAATCTAGAATTTCTCAAATAATTTCAAATGGTCCTACTAGATTATGGTTGCATTTTAGTACTGGCATCAGATCAGGACTGCCAGAAAAAATGTTGAAATGCACATCTTTGATTTCATTTACTTATTGTGATGGGTTTTGAATTTTTAAAAACAGTGTGTTGTGCAACTGATGATAAAGATGAATGGAAAGAATGTTGGTCACTGGCTTTATTTTTGCTCTGAAACCACAGGGTTTGGGTTTCTTCAATACCTGCTCCTTCAATGTATAGGTGGGCACTTGTAAAATACCTTGAGAATACAATAAATTGTTACCTGGTGTAATGATCTCAAAACAGATACTGTGACATAAGTGCATATTAAAAAGCAAATACTTTTTACCTTCATTGGAAGTTCCTGTGTCTTTGTGGGTTTTTTTGTTGGGTTTTTTGGGGGGCGAGGGGTTGTAATTTTTTGAGGGCTTGTTTTTTTTTCTTTTTGAGAATCATCCTATGCTGTAAGCAGACTTTGAATCAGTTTGTGGGTTGTATAGATCAGTTGCTCCAGCTCGTCAGACTTTTATTCTTGTCTCATTCTTTGCTCCCCAGCCCCAGTCAGGAAGGCATAAAAACCCTGAAACATTTAAGCGTTTTCAGTAGCTATACTAGACTGATTTATGAACCAGCACTACAGAGGACCTGAACTGCTATTAAAATATTTGAAAATTACTTAAGAGGTACAAATAATTTAATAGTAATTCACTATAGTTTAATACCTTTGGATAAGGGAATTGTTTATCTTTCCTAGCAAAACATGGGCTGTGAGAATTGTTTTGTGAAAGAAATTGTACCTTTGGATTCAGCAACTGTTCATTACAAAGTTGTTTGCTTTGGGTTTGTTTGGGGTTTTTTTCTCCGTATGTGTTGGTTACCTCAACCAAAGCATAAAAAGCTGTAGTGTCAGTAATGCAGCCCAGTAAGTCCAGCAGTGTTTAAACACTTGCCTGTCTCTGTGGACAGCAGTCTGAAGGGCTCAGCAACAGTACTTCCACACAACTTTTTGGTATCTTCTTTGCATAAGTTATTTTGGTGCTACTGATGACATTTCTGAATATTTGAGGGGAAATTATGTTAAGTTTTACAGTGTATTTGAGCTGTTTGTATTTCAGCACAGCTGTTGGATCTTCCAAAAAGATTGTGGGCAGTTGAGCAGCTGACAAATACTCGGTTCTGAGGGCAGAGATAGCAGGTACTCTTGGCATCTCTTTGCTTTTCAAAGAAAAAAAGTGTCACAGAACTTCTCAGTGTGACTCTCTCAGGCGTAGGAAGCCAAATGCCAAGTTAACCTGAGTAAACAGGCACAAAAGCAGCAGAGATAAACTTTGGCACTTAGGCAGTTGGACCAGGAAAATGGAATCTTAGGCAATAGATAAACACTGGGCACCAAATAAAAAAAAAAAAAATCACATCCACCCAAGCTTTTGGTTGTTCAAATGGAAATCCAGTGCATTCTTTGTGAGGAAGCAAGAGCTGTTTGTGAAGGGGTGCTCTGTTCTAACAATGGGTTTCCTCCTCTTTCTTTTTTGCTTTTCTTTCCCACGTTGCCTCTGTGTTCTACAGGGTTTGGATTTATCCTCTGTAAAAGTATTTACAGCATCTGTGTACAAAATGTAAAATGCAAGGCTCCTGGACTACAGTAGGTAGGGAACTGAACCTAAAACTGACAGAAGGAACTTGCAGCATAAAATCTGACGTGTTTGAAGGTGTATTTAGGATGGATTTGCTTCTTTCTGACTGCTGTGGCTTGGCAACCTGTTGTGCTGCATCCAGTACAAATGTGAAATATGTGTAAGGGCCTTACATCAGAAACTGAAAAACACTATGTAATGTGTTCAAAGTGTTTTGAGAAAGGAAGTTATAGCTCTAATCCTGAGGAGTTCTTTGTTGAAATTTTTTTGGTAAAATGCAATTGTCAGTGTATAGATAATGTAACTCCTATTTCTGTTTCCCAGCATTGCTTAATTTGCGTGATTTTCCTCTTATAATTGCATGCTCAAATCAAACAGTGGTTATCTGAACATATAATAAAGATGATAAAATGATCCTTGGCAACATGTGACGAACTTGTGAAATAAGCAGATGATAGTAGTTGCATTTTTATTTTGTGGATACAAAATTTAGGGCAGCATACTGCGGTCTTGTTCTAATGTGTTTCTTATTTCATATATATATATATTGGGTAAATAATGTCTTGGTTCTCTGTCTGCCATCAATGAGCTACTGATTCTTGGAGAGAGAGTAGTAGATTCAAATGTTTTTGACAATTGTGTTCCTGGAGTTGTTTTGTAATAATTCTATGCATGGTGTTGCCAGGTACCGTTGTCAAGTCAGAGGTGCTGCTGTGTCAAGTCAAAAGTAGTCACTGCAGGGGGAGAAGGGAAGCTTCATTGGGAAAGAACTGCTCTTTAATTAAATTTATTTTATTTAATTTATTTAATTCTGTGCCTCTTATTTGATCTATCCTTTAAGAGCTGATATGCTGAATGTGGTTAAACATTTATTAGAGTTTAGCTAAAAGAAAATTAAGCACTTCTAGATGTGCTCCCATATTGCTATGTAATAATTCAGTTTTTCAGTTTTAACCACTCTCCTTCAGGTTTTGCACACCATTGACATTGTGGTGCATGCCATGGTTTTGGAGGCTGCGTAGGACTGTTGTCACTGCCTGGAATTCCCTGCTTGATGCAGTCCACAAATTCATGTATCATTTGTGATAAATTGCTTGTAAGGATGGGCTTGTTCCTGCAATCCACTTAAACTTAAATCAGTGGTGCATGTATCACATCTCCTGATGCAGATAATGATTGCCTCTAAAACTTGTCTCTTCTAGGTGATGCTTTTAATATAAAATATACTCTAAAACAGAAACAAATGCTGAAAATTAGTTAAAATTAGATAAAATCACATTTTCAGAATTAGAAGTAACTAATTAATTTTTTCTGCTATTCTGTGCAGTACAACCTAAGTAAATTTCAGAGACCTGACTTGAGCTTGTGTGTAGTAACTTTCCTAGAGATGTGAACTTGCTTCAGGTGCAAAAATAACCTTTTTTATTCCTTCCTTCCTGCAACAGGAATGATGAACGCAGTGGTGGCTAGAGGGAGACGTTTATCTTGCAATTTATTCTAAGGATCATTAGATCTGGGGATCTGGCAGGGCTGTGTTGGAAACAAGATCTATATCCTCTGCAGTTCTGACGGAGAATGTCCTTGTTAAACCTGACAGCGATGTCTCCTGTTCATCTGAGGCACTTATCTGATCACACGTCAATGAACCTACTTTCCCATTCCTAGAGAAGTAAAAAAAGCATTATATATGCTCCTTAGACTCTTGTTTTAACTCATTAAAGTTCTAGCAGTGTTAATTTGGGACAGTGTAGAGAAGCTACCAACAGTTTGTCATTTATTCTTAGTCAGCTCTCTTCATTGTACATTATTCTGTTGAACTGTCTGCTGTTGTTTTACAACTGCTCCTAGCCCCTCTGGAGCTGATGTTTTGTTAGTGATACTGGAACTTGAGAGAAGACCCACCCAGCAGAGGAAGAGTGAAGTTACACTGAAGCAATGAATTTCACAGCAACGTATTTGTTTTTACAAATGGCTTATTACAAATTGGTATTGATGGTCTTTGAGCAGACAGCTCAGGAAGGCCCTGCTGTAGCGAAAACAAAGTAGTGATTGCACAGTGCAGGTTAACCTACAGTACTCAGGTGAAGGGTACATGGACAGAGGATTTGTTGTACTGGATCTGGTGGCAGGCCCTGTTGATTTGTTTGTTTCTGAATTCAGCCACAAGACAAAAGAATGATGGCAATATTTATTATGTCATTCATGTGTGAAGACTCACTGTAGAGGTAGAGTTTTCTCAATAGTTCAGAGCTAAGGTGAGAACTGGCACAGTGTGCACCTGTGTAAAGAGGATGTGCAACTATAATGTAGAGTTGCAAATAAATACTAAATATTTAAATATAATATTTAAATATAATATTTAATATTTAATAAAATATAAACATTAATTATATATAATAAATAATAAATAAATAAAATATAAATATTAAATATTTAAATGTTTTTGTAGACCTCATTAAATCTCAGACCAGCAGAACTTCATGAGTGTATTTCTTATGGGAATTAAGCACCTGCAGTACCTATGTATAAGATTTTGCAGGCTTGGGGTTGGAATAGTTATTGAATTAACATGCCATTTACAAGAATTAACTGTACTTGTTTTGTGTTTTTCATTGTGCACATTTTCATACCAAATACATGTTTTTTGGTAATTTGCTCAGTGAAAAACTAATGTATCATGGTTACCTTATTAGCTAAATGCTTTTTTCCATTTGCCTGACACTCTGCTAACTCTTATCAAAGCCAAGACACTGATGTTTGGAATATTTGTGGTTTACTAACTTAAAAAGAATTAATGTGCATGTGGTTTGAGGATTGCGTGGTTTAAAATTTTAAAAATAGATCCCAAACCTCACATCAGTTTAAGTATCTGAATATTTTTAATTGGAAGTTTTAATTAAAAAATAAAAAGTGCTACAACACAGAACAAGGAACACACCAACTTTTCCAGGCCTGGGGGACTTGAGGGAGCACATCATGTGAATTATATCAATTAAAAGGAACCTTACATCAAGCAGCATGAAAAAAATTATGAGACATGCTAAGTTCTACAGAGAAAACTTACTCTTTATAGCAGTGAGCCCCTCTCAGCAGTGCACAAAGGTTGTGCATAGGTACCTTTTCCTTCGTCGCTTCTTGCCCAGAGCAGAAGCTGGAGAAGCATTATTAGCAATATGTCAGTATGTTGGAGTTAGGGCTCAGCACTCACAACGAGCATTTAATGAACTACTTTGATGCTTTAAGGATCCACACTGCCAGAAGGATCACGTATTCATGGACACACATGCGGCACAGCTGTTACCGAGAGCTACACTGACCTCCACAATCCTAAGTTTGCTGCTTTCTGAGAAGTTACGTGTCCTGCTGCTTCAAACTATCACCTGCCCTATTAGAAATTCTCCTCAGCTTTCCAGACTCCTTGTCTTGTGAGTAAAGGCTTTTTATTTCATCCTTGTGCAAGATTTCCAAATGATAGATCATCGCTGCTCTTTGGTATGTGGTTGCTGTATTTGTCTGTTAGGGTGCTGCAGGTGGTTCATATGGCCTTCTTTAAAGGCAGGCTCCAGTTCACACATTTTAAAAGAAGCTGCCCAGCCACTTCGTACTGGCCAGATTCATCCTTTTTTCCACGTTAGTATTCTTTGTATGACTGTGCCAGCTAAGCCACAAAGTCACAGGGAGGATCACAAGCACAGTGTACACAGATCCAATCTTTTTTGATACAGGGATACGATGCCTTCCATGGTAGTTCTTTAATTTGCTATGTATGGCCTGCTGGCTTGTTCTGAGAAATATGTAACAGCTTCTACAGGAAGACAGTTGCCATCTTGCACTGTTTTATGCTCACTTCATTTCACGTAATAGTACACAAGAAAATAACTTTTTTCCTTTCCAAAGTGTCATTGTGATCAATTTAAACTTTCTCATCTCTTCTGTAATCAGTAGCTGTTATAATTTGATCTGTGTGGTTAATTTTTATTTACATTCGTATTTTCAGGCAGGCTCCCTGGACTGTAGCACTGCAGAATAAAGATTGCACATGATAGCTCTGTGTGACTTGAAACTTTATTCTTTTATTTTTCTTCTCTGTGAACTCAGAGGTGCCTGATCAGCACAAGTAGCAATACCAATAAAAAGTCAACTTACAGTCAGCTTTGAAGAAAAGTGTGTACATATTGCCTACTTTTGAGATATCTGAAATATAGGATATATTGATGACTATCTTGTTTGCATACAAATGCAAACAGTGATTAATGACTACTAATTAATCATTAATCACTGTATTATCCTAGGCCCTGAGAGAACACACCAGGGTATCAATATTCTTGTTCCAATTAGTATTTCTACTAGCAGTAGCTAGTAATGCTTGTAAACGACCGTGTCAGAAAATAACTGTCATCCACAGAAAGGAACTGTGCAGATGTTTACCCTCCCCACAAAATCACCAGTCTGGCACAAAAAGTGGAATAGGAGAGCTTGTAATATGGGATATCCTCATCATCATTAAATAAGATCCCCTGCAGGTAGCATGGCCTCTGTTGAAAAGAACATTCCTTAGTTTAGTTCTAAACACACTTGAAATTCGTTTATTTTGAGAGGCCTTTTGAGAACAGACTATAAATTCATGTGCATGTCTTTATTGATATTTTAAAGAGAACTAGTCAATCTTTTTGTTAAGAGACAATTTCTGCAGGCAGGAAAGAAAGCAGTAAACTGACATTTCAAATTCTGCCAAGTTCCTTGGTTGAAAAGTGGTTTATTGCATTAATGAAATGGCTTGTTGGAGATGCCACATTGCTGGATACCACTTTAGGTAACAACTAATAAATAATGAAGTGAACGAAGGAAAGCAGTGGAAGAGGAGAAATTTCCTGAAAAGGAGAGAGGAAGAAACACTGTTTATACACTGTTGGGGAAGAAAGTAGGGCTTTTCTTTTGTAAATATCTGCCTATAATCCATTTCCAAATGAGCTGAGGATTTTTCTGCTGTTCAATCAATATGAAATTAAAAGTAAACCAGCAATAAAGAGAATGAAAGAAGCTGTTTTTTCAGGTTCCCAATAATAAGAAGAACAAACTGGTCGCCTAAATTGTAGGCTGGACTTCCATTTTTCTGCATTAGTATTGGGGTTTTCTAGATAACTCCAGTGCTAAATTAACATATTTCCTCTTACCTAGGAGGATTAAAAATTACAGACATGGAATTGAAATATGCAAAAGTAGCACGTGTGCTTTCTTTTTCTCTGTAACCCCCTGAAAGAATATAGATTGATTCATTGTAATTTCTGCTTTGCTTGAAGAGAGAGTGCTCCAACCAGCTTAATTTGATCCTTAAACTTCATTGTGAGTCCTTCAAACAGGGGACACAGGTCTTTAAACTACAATTTCCTCAAAATATTGTGTTAAGGAAGGATTTAAGTAGCTACCTCTTGATTACTATAGGATAGGGTGAAATTGGTTTGGAAAGAATACTTTTGCAGAACAGAACTAATTTTACCTGGAGTGCAGATGTGACCACTCCTGTACTTCCGTGGAGGGAAAAATAATCCTCAGGCACAATGGGAGGGAAACAGAGCTTCAGTATCCTAGCCTGAAGTGTGACCAAGAGAAATGAAGCACAACGAAAGCACAAAGTGCAATCAAAGGCCAGTGGTCTAGAGCACAGTTGGAATATCCAGGTTGCTCTCACAGAACTGTATCTACCTCATTTAATACATGGATCAGCCAAGCCATTTACCTCCTGCTTTGTAGCTTTTGTAGTGTTACAATCTCGACATTAGAGCAGCTGCTTGTTCCTCACGTTTTGACTTCTTCCTAGCATTAAGGCTTTTTTTTGTGGTAATTGCTGTGAAACCTTTGTGGTGTTGCAGACTAATGTACTACAGCAAAGAGCTGAATTTGGAATAGAGTTTGAACCCAGGTGGTTTCTGCAGCAGAGCTCAGACTAAGCATTGGTGATAGCAAATACACATCTGTAAAGGACGTTGTCCCAAGATAAATCACGTTTGTTTCTGTTCAGCAAAGGGATAATATTGTCTTCTAGAAAGCAACCTGTTATATTGGCATAATTGCAGGCTGATGTTAAATCAGTCTGAGCTCTTTTAAATATGTTTATTTGATATTCTTCTTTAGTATTATGCCACTTGTAAAGCTTAGAGAAATTGCTGCCTTTTAGTGGTCACTTATAAAGAAAACTACATCCCAGTAATGAATGCATTATGTAAGCAGTTTATGCATATTAATGTCAGACTCTGACCTGAAGTACGAAAACACTAATCCACATCTTTAGTTTTGCCTTGTAAAATGATTCTCTGGGTAGAATCAGGCTCAAGTTAAGAACCGACTTGTAACCTGTATGTGATGCACTAAATAATCTTGTATGATAAGGCTGTGCATTTTTTGAAAAAAGTAGTCATGTCCTGAGTTTCCTGTCTAAGCATATGAAAGGAGAAGGGATGGCAAGTCTGCTTTCATCACCTCAGCTAGGAGCACGTTGAGTGGAAACACATGAACTAACTACACCTTTCACTGCAGTGTTACTAAAGGGCAAAGTCCAGCGCTGTAACTTCTGAAGCAGAAATTATTTGCACCCAGTTCGAAGAATATCTGATACTTGTTTTCCCAAATGGGCCTTCCAGGGCTTCACCAGGCTGTTCATGTTTACAAGGAGTTTGCCAGTCCTAGAGTCCTCCTGGCCTGCTATAAGGTAGTCACTACCTAATTTAAAAGAAAAAAAAACAGATGGTCTCATGTTCATAAGGAATTGCCACCACTGTTTACAGGGGAAGAAAAACACCTGGTGAGCATTTTGTCCTTACCAGGATTGAGAATGGGACATGTGCAGCCCCTGTTGGTCCAGGATTCTGGGTAAATGCTTCTGTTGCTCCGAGCAATTTTCACTTTGCCTGATTTCAGGACCTTCTTTACTTTCACGACAACTTCTGCATGGGTCCCTTTGTCATGAGCAGAGAGGATTCTTGCTTTTATCACTGTCCGGATAGAGATCAACAACGAATTTCTAAATTTTGGTTTATTCTGCTAAAAGTTAGAATTTTAACACCCTAAAAGAAGATGTGAAAAAAACCACCCAGAACTCCCAAAACTGCAGTTGTACAGAAAGTACAATGCTTCTGCATTTCACTTGTCATTCTTACAGATAAATTTGGAGAAGGAAGACTAGATTTTTCTTTTGAAGTAAATAATTCATCCTTTCACCGTGTTATTTAGCAGCTATTTTTAATGGGCTGATGTCAAACACTTGGAAATCATAGGAAAGCACTTGTATGTATACATAAGGAAGGGTGAAAAACCCAGATCAGCAGCTACCTGTCTGATTTTAAGTGCATTGATTATATTTTCCAGTTTGAAAACTTGTTGAGCTTTAACGCTTGGCCTCTTAAAAATTTTGTCCTCTGAGAAGGAACTGCCTACTCTACAGGAAGGAAGTCAGGAAGTTTCCCATCAGACTGCAGGCACGTCACATGGCTAAAATTCCATGATTGCACAACAAACCAGAAAAGACATTTTTGTTTTGTGGTCCAACATCTGGTTGCCATGACAAATTTCTCTTCCTTTAGTTTAATAGGATCCCATAATTTTTTGGCAGGTCAGCCCCATCTAGATCAGCCCCACAAGCAGGCTTTGTTGTGTCAAGGCACAAGCACATAACACCTTTGGATCCCAGAGTTTTCCTTTTTTTGCTTCTTGTGATGACATGAACCTGGTGCTCATAAGCAATAGTATTAAGTACATTCTTGGCAAATGAGCATGGCCATTTGAAGCTGCATAATGAGTGCAAAAACAATGGCAGTTTAGATGTGAGATTTTTATCATCTAGTCTTGATGTAGAGAGCAATCATTCCACTGAGCACCTCTCCTGCTGTAGAGGGAAGCTGACTGCGTGGGAAGGAGACACCGTGGAGCCTTGCACGGAAGATGCTTTTCAGTTCTGATCAGAAGTTGGACATGTCACTAGATGAAAAAGGGAGAAGAAATCCTACCTCTCATATGACTTAACCAATCCTGTTGTTTTTCATAACTGTTGGCTAACAACATGCACAGGGAGAACACTGTGAACTTATCATACCTTGAGAGCATGTTACCCACTTACCATAGGCATATTTCATTTGGCAGAAGTCAGCGACGCTCCCAAGCACCTTTTCTTTGCACACACACTTTTCTAGCGGGGAATCACCAGAACACAGAAGGTTGGAGAAGAGCCAAGAGAGAGAGAAAAGAAGGGCAAATGATCCTCAGTTATAAAGGTAGGTTTCTATAGCTCCCATAATCTGTATGGACCTTAAGAGAAAGTTTGAGAGTGAGCTCAATTATTTACAAATGTGTTTTTTGTTATATGATACAATAATTACTCTGAAATCTTATCAGTACTGTCAGGTAAAATACAGCTGCATGAGGTCTATTGTACAGTTAATAAACTGATCCTGATGAAGAGATTTGTAAGAACCAGATCCAGATGTAAATCATGTAAGCAATGATACCATTGTCTGATCCCATGACCTAAGTAACTCTCATCCTTTCTGTATTAAGGGCAATATGTGTTTCAGAAGAGTCAAGCCATGCAATAAATGGTATTACCTCTGTGTCTTACCAAGCCACTGATGACGGTAAGTGCTGATCTTTATAGGGCAGGCAAAACAGAGAACTATTCAAGTATTAACAGTGCCACCTCATTCCTACTTTGTAACATGAGCTGGATACAGTATGCTTTACTTTCTCTCCTGAGCTGTTGTGCCATGAGGAATATCTTACTCTTAAAATCACTGGATCCCACCCCAGAGGTGGTGCATTTCAGTGGTGGCTGACACGAGCTTTTTACAAAGAGCATTTGAAGTTCTGAACAGGAACCAAATGCTTGAGAAGGAGCTGTGTAAAATCGTAAGCATTATGACTATAACTGTGAAAACAAAAGGAGAGTATTTTTTCCACACAAAGTTATTCATGACTTACCAGTTTCTAAAACCAAAGTTGGATCCTACAGTTAGTTTGGAAAGTAACAGTGCAAGTGTGATGACAGCCTACAAACTCAGATTAGTGAAGGTTGCCAGCAGATGGGGGACAGACAAGCTGGAGGTGAGTGGGTGGGTTTGAGTCAGGATGGACAAAGAACTGGCACTGAGTGAACTCAGTAAATGTTCCCAGACTCTGGGCTATACCTGGATGCCTCAGTGCAGAAAATCCCTGCTCGTGGTCATTCCATTTCCACTCCTCTTCGCTCTCGTTGGTTGGTGTTTGGACAAGGTCAGGAATTCGTCCCCCAATGGGGATGTTAAAGAATGGCTCACTCTCATAGCTGGGGACACATAAAACAGAAGAATTGGTTAGGACATGACATGGGTGGAAAGCAGGTGTTTGTAGCACGTGGCTGTATCCAGACAAATGAGCATGCTTTCTTCAGACTGGGAGCACAAATAAGAGCAAGATTTCATGCCAGACAGAGATCACAAGACCTAGGCTTTTATTTAGGCCTTACCACTGCTGACTTAGCATTTTTAAAGTACCTATAAAGCATGCCTTTTTTGCCTTCTGTTTGTTTGTTTTTAGAGAATTATGTAACTATAAGTTAGTGACCACTTGATGTCACAAGGACCTGAGAACAGCTGTAGGACCCGTAGAGCTACAGTAGCTCAGCAAATCACAGGATTTCTGTACTGATTTATACCCATCTGGGGCACAGATGCCTGCCCTCTAGAAACAAGATGGAGACTTTGTCATTCATTTTACCCTGGGCACAGATGAGAGGGCAAGCTCTTCAGACTCTTCCATCTATTTCCAAGGCAAACAGGTATATTTATAGATGGTATACATATCACAGAGTTGTGAAATTGCCTATTATTACTGCAAAGAGTCATCATTTCAAGATTGCTTTGGCTAACACACTGCTCTTAAAAGTGTGCCAGACACCAAATGTAATCTAAGAAGCTTCTTATGATTTCCAGCTGCCTTTTCAAATGATCGTGCACCCTCCAAACAAATACTGCTGCGGCATTTGTTACTCTTTGCTTCGTTTCACAGAGAACCCAAAGGAGGGTTTCTTCACCTGTTGAAGCAGCGCCCAGTGTGCTGGTCGCAGTCTCTGGCGCAGTCGCAGGGGCGACAGCCGCTCTCTCCGAAGCCCCAGTAGCCCACGAGGCACCTGTCGCAGTTGGGACCCGCCACGCCGGGTTTGCAGTAGCAGAACCCCGTCCGGGGGTGGCACCTCCAGCTGCTGCTGAACGTTGCGTTGGCTGAGCCCATGGGCTGGCAGGCACAGGCTGTGGAGACAGGGCAGCGGGTGAGTCACGCTGTGTGCCAAGGGGTCATCTGGTTAAGTGGCATTTCTGCAAGGCTGATAAGCTTGTACCCTCTTCCTTATGCTCGGTGGTTTTAAGTCAACTGGTAAACACTGCATTTCAGCCTACATTCACAATATTATTTTTGCTCCTTTTTAACTCGTTAAACACAGCAAAACAAGCGCAACTGGAAGCATTTATGCGTGAAAGTCAGTTCTTCTCTGCTACACAAACCTTGACCGTACAGGGTTTTGAAGTGGTACCAGGAAGACTCCCTTGTGCGTTTATTTTCAAAGGGGCCTGAAGGTCATTCACTTTTAAAGTGTTTTGCAAGAAGATTCACTAACACAGACAAGGTAAAAAATTATAAGTATTGCCTACATCACCTTTCCTGTAAACACAGAGATCATAAAACTACCATTTCCTGTGGGGTAGATGCAGCTTATACAGGTGGTTCAGATGACCTGAAACATATTTTTTATTTCTGCCTCCAAAAAGTGCACAAATTCCTTCAGTGCAAGTTTTAAGGGACACATCTCACCCTGCAGTACTGTATGTGTGTAAAGAAGCTGATTAATTTTTTAATTTTTTTTAATAAATATATGAGCAGATCTTTTTCAAGGAAAGCAAACAGAATTAGAGAAGACCTCTAAACTCACTAGACGTATTTTACATGTAGCTGAAGATGAGCAAAAAGGAGGAACACCCCCCTGCCCCCCAAATCTTTCTAATGCTGTTGCCAGTTTGGCACCAGCCTGGCAACTCAAGACAACTCGGCAGTAAAACAGATAGTTCCAGCTCCTGTGGGCAACTTGGCCTCCACAGACAATAAATTGTCATTATCCCACAGCATCAGTACATTCCAGATGTGGCAGCATTAGGGAGTGATACACAGAGAGTGGTGCAAACCCAGCATAGTTGACTCTTCTCGATCAAGGTGGAAGCTGAGATGGTCAAGCCTAGTGCTGAGAGCTCTGCAGAGGTTAAATACAAGCAATAAACAAACCTACTCTTTTCTGGTATTCAAAAAAGTTTGATTAAAATGACAGCTGAGCTGAACTCCAGGCCTTCATATTTCAGATCTTTTTTGTATTAACAAAGCAGCGTGCCCTGGCTTTTGCTTGTAGCACAGACTGAAAAGGTAATGCATCACTACTTCATCCATCTGGAAGAGGGCAGAAATAAAAATCTTGTGGCTAAGAGCTGCTTTAACAGAGATTTTCAGTTAAATGTTGGACACCCAGCGTGTTTACATAGCTTGGATCAGGGGACAGCGTTATGGATACTTATCTGAACCAAACATGATCTCCAAAGCTTTTGAAGTTTGCCCACCATGGCTTCTGATCAAACTACTTTTCTTCATGATCTCACAGATAAGAGACCAAATGAACACTGATTCCACACATTTTCCAAGGGGAAGGGGCAAGTATGTGACTATAATGAGTTGAAAGTGTAGCAGGGACAGAATTCACTTTCATCTCCAACCTCATATTTGATACTTAAGAAAACATCCTTTGAAAATTATACAAGAAAGAGGGTGAACAATTCTGTATTTCCCTTATGACCTGCTTACCCTACAGTTATTTTTTCCCCCATGCCCTGTGTTCTTTATGCAAATAACTTTAATAATATTATTACGCTGCTGTAGACAGATCTTGGTCTGTTGTTTTCAGGGGACACTGGCACAATAGCCTAAGGACAGAAAATAAGCGTGCTGTCGTGGGCAGCGTGCTCGGCACAATGAGCTGGTTGGCGGGCGGTGGCAGCTCGCCTGTTTGCCACAGAGCAGTCTTGACTTCGGGAGCAAACCCAGGGCTTGTGCTGTCAGCTCTGTAGAGCAGGTGTAATACTGAAGTGCTCATTAGCACTGACAGTTTCAAAGGCAAGTTATGATTTTTTTGCCCCTAAACTTGATTTTTTTTTTCCCCCCCTGATTTTTGCAGGGCTGACTACATCACCCTAGGAAAAGAGACATTTAGTTTGTCAGTCACTTAAAAAAGTGAATGTCATAGATTTGGGGATAAAGAGAGGAAACACACCTTTCCTTTACTGCAGATAAGTCTGAGTCACAAGGATGAAGAGGCTGCCAGCATCTGGGTTGGTTTGAATTCAGGTTTGTTTTCACTGTAATATCTCTACATGTAGCATCTACCTGTGGAGTTTTCACCTAAAACATCTTATATTTCTTCAAGGTCTGGGTCTTTATTCCCATCTTATTTCCAGTTTTCAGGTTTCATCAGTTAGAATCACGTAACAGATGGGTAAATCACATCAGTAGACTACCTATCCCCAGCTGAGACTGGATCCTGATTCAGGAGGGTGAGGGTGTCTCCCATCCTATCCCTGAAGGAAAATATTACAGCACAGTGACTGACAGCATTGGTGAAAGCTGATGAGGAGGTCAGGAAAAAGGGCCTTTTTTTGTTTTGAGGCTACAGTTCAGAAAACCTAATGTTCCCAGATGAACTGTGGGGCATATTCTCAAGTTAGAAACTGGGACAACTTCTGGTCAATCAGAAAGCTGAATCAATACATGTACAACACTTTCAGATGAGTTATACAAGTGGCTTGCAAGCGCTTTACTCAGTCTGTGTTTATTTAGCATTTCAGCTTGGGTGGGTACATTGTCTGGCTTCCAGAGTATTACGGCCAAAATCCCAGTTGTGCATCTAAGGTAACTCCTAAAATAAGAGCCCACATGTCACATGCTGAAAGGGCAGCTGTGGATGACTGGGTTTTATCTGCTTAACAGTACCATGGATTTGCAAGTAAACCTCACAATTAAAGAAACATAAAAGCAAGTTGCCAAAACCTCACCCTTTTAAATTTTCCAATATTTGATAACACTTTTCCTGCTGATTTTTACTTCTTTTCTCTTGGCAAACCCTATTTTTCTCTCCATCCGCCTCCCTGACTAACAAAACACCAGCCGACGTGACAATGGCCTTGTTTGTCAAAGGCATCATCAATTATGTTAGAGACGGTGTGCAGACAGTTCTGGCTCAGAGTTGGCTGGTTTATTTGGGTTCTCTCCTTGACAGTAGTGTAGTGAAAAATTTAGAGTTGTCCTTTAGAATTGGCTATTGGTCACAAAGGATCACAAAGCATCCTCTTGTCTTTTAGTCTCACTCTCATACTAAGTTTGTTTTGTCAAAAAGTACTGTAAAAGGGAGGAGACAAGAAAATAATGAAAAATGAATAATTCATACAGCAGCCTCCACTCAAGTCCTCAATAAATCTGTCTGTCCTCAGCACAGCTGTCTTCTCCATTTAATTAGACAGAGATTTAAAATATAATATTGGTTGTAACAATATGGTCCCAACTTACAGGAAAACAGCAGGTGCTCAAGTAATTCAATGGCCTTTGAGGTATCTTGCCTTAAACTCTGTCTAATAATAACGTGTAAGATATTAACAGACACAGGCAAAATGAAAAAAAAAAAAAAATCAAGCAAAGCCTTTTGAATCTGAAATATACATACGTGCATCTCTGGAGCATTTTTTGGCAATTTTTAAAGCAAGTCAGGTGTTGGGGATTGATTCTGCCCATGTTCATTCTTAAATGAAGGAAATAAGATAGACAGCTCTGTGTGTGGTCAGGGCTGATTAAGACAGACTTTGAACCAAGATGTGATGGGGCCTTTGTGATATTAGAATTAAAAGTTCACTCCCTCCGCTCAGAAGTAAAGGATGAGAAGCAGAGCCTTTCAGACCATGTGTGCGTGCATGTGCATCTGTGCACATTTTAATTTTCACCTCTTGTTCTCCAAGTAAAAAAGCTTGTTTTCCTGGAGACCCTTTTAAATGGGTCTACATGCCTGCATTATTTTTCAGCTAAGCAAAGGGTGAGTACAAAAGATGGTGCCATTTCAGAAGGATCCCTTAAGCCTCAGCATAAGCCACAGGAAAGAGGCAAGGATACAGCAGCTTTGCTAACCATTGGCTAGGAAACGATTAGGCTTCTGAGTCAAAGCTTCCATACAAGTCTATATCCAAACTGCTTAATCCTGCGTTGTTATCACCCCCAATAATAGCCAGGTGTGTGCCTTGCTCTGGGGCTCTTTTCATGCCCTCCCCCTCCCCCCCCCCTTTTTTTTTTTTTTTAATATGAATCTAAGCAGTGTCAAAACAAGGCTCTGCACATGACCCAGCTCTCATTCATCTCAGCTGCTAGGAAGAGGAGAAGCAAAGGGATCAGAGGCAGGCCACCTCTACAGACAAAAAGGAACAGCAGATTCACACTTGCATATCAAATTTCAACAGATTTTTTTTTTTTCAGGGGAATGTCTGCAGTCTCCCATTGGAGGGTCAGCAAAGGGTGGTTTAGATAGTGCCAGGAGATCCAATTGTTATACAACTTTTTTTTTTTCCTAGCAGATTAGGAGAGAATGCTATTCATTATTATGACTAATGCTTAAAGACTCTTTCTGGGCCTGGGCAGTGTCCTGTTAACTTTCTGGGAGCCTGAGGGGGATGTCACAGCTGAACCTAGACTTCGCTCTGGATGGCAGAGCACTCTTCAAGCGTGCTTTCTCAAAGGGATTAGCACAGCATTTCATTCAGCTTTTTCATCAGATTTCCTTTCCCAGCTCAGTATCTACTGTACACAAGGGTCAAGTTTGATCTCCCATTGAGGTTTTTTTTTTTCCTCCAAGTTCAAAATGGGAAGCTGAGCACCAGGTTGCTCTCACTAAAACCATCCATTCAGTCTCCTGTTTGCAGTTTATTAATGCTTTTCAACACTTGCTCAGTGGGTGGGTTTTCCATTTGGTGTTGTTAGTCTGGGTCTGTTTGAGAAAAATCACACAAAGTGGGATGATGCCTTGGAATTGGTACATTTAAATCCTAAAAAACATTCTAATCCAGAAGTGGCAACTCTTCAATTAATAATCAGCAGGGCATAGTATGAGAAAAATGTACCTGGTGGTGTGATTGTCTAATTTCTTATGTATTAGCAATACTCAAAAATAGTAGTTGTTTTTTTTTACTGAGTAATCAAAGTTGTTTTTTAGGATCACACAACCCGAACAAGTTAGACCAAACCAGATTAGGTTTACTAGCAAGGCAAGTTTTGCAACCTAAAAGATAGAGAAGAGGGTCTCTTTCTTATATCCTGCATGAGGCTTTTCAGTTTAATGTCAGCTCTAGGCACTTGCAGATGATGAAGATCCTGGAGGTGAAACCTTCCCTCTGTCACATTGAACCTGTTCTAACCAGAACAACTCCAGTTGCTCCATTGGTGTTTCTGGTTTTGCTGTCACATAATAACCAAAGTAGTGAAGCATTCCCCAAAAATTCTGTGTAAAAGTACAGCATAACATGAATTTCACACTGATATGCTGCCTGCAATGCACATGGGGAAGTGCTTGGGGGTCAGGACTTCCATCATACAAAATACTACCGTAATAAGCTAATTTGTTGAGTCTTAGTGTGGGAATTCTCTTCTTTGCCTTAAATAGAAGGGGAAAGGTGCAGATTAACCACCTCCTTCCCAAGTTTCTCTTAACTCTGTAGTTATATCTAGGGTACCTTGTATTCCCACAGAGGCACAAGCATCGTTCATACACTGACAGTCTCTGGAGTGAACTGCAGTGCCCTTTCCTTATATCTTGATATGGCAAACGTGCCTTTACACACCTGGGAAAGGTCCCATTGACTTGAATTGTGCACAGAAAGGGTCCTGCTTAGCTCTGCAATAATGCTGAATCAAACTATTTAGATGCATCTCAAGCAACAGAAACTCTAGTGCAGGCTAGTGATCCAGAGTAGCTCTTAAGGAAATAGATATGCTTTAGAGGGCAATTCAGTTCATTTATCTCAGGCATCTACCTTAGACTGCAATAAATAATTCCCCAGAGGTCCCCCTGTTTCTCCACTGACAGTACAGTGAGCCTAGAAAAGACATATAACTTTCAGGTGACTAAAGCAGGATGGCAGCTATCTAGGCATGAACATGCAAGTCAGAGTGGAGACAATTGTATTTGGGGGCCTTCTGCTGGCAGCAGCATGTCCCCAGGTGAAAAGAGCATTATTGTGCTTGACCAGCATGACAGGAATAAAGCTCTTTCAGCAAGGTAAATTTCTGAACAGTTTTTCTTTTGCTGAGCAGAGTATTGGCAGGGGGTACTGAGAGACCTGTAACCAGAGCAGACAAAAGAGGCAGAGGTAGAGTCAAGGTCTGATTTCATCCAGGCAGACCGTTCTAGGGTTTCCACACAGATAGGCTGTATTTTCAAACAAAGTTTTTCCCTCTTCACTGCTCTCCAGTGCTCCTTGACTTTAACAGTTATCTAGTATTACACATGATGCTGGTTACTGCACTGTCACCCTGCGGCTTGATACAAGAGTCCATACCCAGATTCTTTTAGGTACTAGGAGATTGAAAGCTAATCTTCTGGCACAACAATTTGTTCTCATTACAATATTTCCCTGTAGCAAATGTGCTCAGAGTAGAAACAGGACTAGAAAGGGGCCACCATAGAACACTGAGGGATGCAGGGTGAGTCAGATAAGCTCACCCTCAGCCCTGTCTGCTGATCAGTGTTCTGTGATGAGCATCGTGAAATTGAAAAGAAAGGGTTGTGTGGAAGCAGTCTGGGCTGTCACCAAGTTTCCAGCAGGAAGAATGCAAAAGAGCAGAAGCACTGGATATGTTGGGCACAGAAAGTTTAGCCAATATCACAAGCCACGCAGTCCTAGGCAGAGGAGTGTTTGTAACCTGAATGGTAAAGAGGAATCATGTTGAAGAATATTAAAAGGGTGAGGAAAGCTTTAAAAGCTCATGATGTCAGTGGGCATGAGGTTAGATGACAGGATGAAGTTCTCTGTGCTAGCAGCTGACGTCTGAGCTATGGGGAAGGAAAACTATCCAAAGGGAAAAAAAAAATTATGTATATTATTGGAAGTAGCAACCTCCCAAATGGATGCCAGATGCAATCAGATGTGTGAAGCCTGGCAGGATATTCAGGAAATGTTTACACTGAGTAAGGGAGATTTGGGCTTTTTTCCAGACTGGCTGGGTGCAAACTACCTTGATCCAGAGGTTGTACACCCTCTGTGTGCAACCATTAGTGCCTCTGTGCCAGTCACTTCCTAACACATTCTGCTGAAGTGTTAATGATGCAATTAATTTGGGCAGATCACACCATAATACACTTGTGGAATCCAGAGGTAAGTCTAACTGAGCTCTCATGTATTTGTTTCGAAGTTAATATGCATGGTCCTGTGCTTCCTACATCTACTATTATATATATTGATGTGTACTGATGTTACACAATCAAATGGAATTTGACAATAGCTTGCACATAGGCACACAGTCTTGAAGAGTGTAGAAAAAAAAAACCCAGGTAAGTATGCCTCAAGAAAAGGGGACCATATTAATTTAAACCCATACACAAGAATGTACCTTTCCCCAGAAGGCAACGCATTATTATCATAAAAAAGCATGTGATACCAGGAGGAGACATAGACACAAAAAAATCTGGATGATCATCTTGGATCAAAAAAATGTAGGTTAGGAAAAGAATACAAAGAAAAGATAGTAATACTCATGAGTTACCTCTATGGGAGTTATTGATTCCATAGAAATTGTTTGTTTCATTCTTTTAATGGCTCTTTAACCATTCATTTGTCTTCACCACACGAAACATGGTCACTTACGTTTGCAGACCTCTGCAGAGGACATGGGTTTCCCCCTGTCTCGGTAATACCCTGGTTTGCACCTTTGGCACCGATGTCCCTCTGTGTTGTGCTTGCAGTTGTCACAGACTCCCCCGCTGCGCTTTCCTGATGCCAGCCAAACACTCAGGTCAAAGTGGCAGCTCTCGGCGTGGTTGTGGCAGCGACACTCTGGTGGGGACAGGAGAATATCCTTCAAGTTTATATAACACACACAGCAACACTGGTCAAATGGCATCATTTTCCAAACCAATCTGATGATATCTTAAACCCTGCTAGAACCTGAAATGTGAGGGGGCATAGCTGCATGAAAACTAGATTTCTGGCTTGTAGATTCCACTTCCCAATAGCCCCAGTGGGTCAGCTGCAGAAACACAATGTGCATACTGAAGCTCTCCATCAATGACCAGCAATTTATCCCCAGTTTATGTAATTGCACCATTAGTGTAAATCGACAGAAGTCTTTGTTAGGGAGCTTTGCCTGCTGGCATGGTGAGTGCTCATCCTGAAAGCCTGGATCAGTACCCTCTTTTCCACTTACTTCTGCATTCATTTGGGGCCCCTGTTTTTCCATCCCCTGGCTTCCAAGGCTGATCATTGTACAGGGGAGCACATTTCTCACAGTGATCCCCTGCCGTGTTGTGCCTGCACACGCACTTCCCATGGACCTGTCAGGGAAAAGAATACAGTCAAATAGCTACAGGCAAGAACGTTGTGGAGTCCCCAACAGCCTCATGAGGAGGTGAGACTTTTCCTGCACAACTCTCACACAGCTGCCTGGCTCTCTTCAGAGACCCACGGAGCCTGGAGCTTGAACATGTAGCCTTATCTCTTTTAATTTAATTTTTAATCATGGAAATACTCCATTATATGTCAGATTTTGGAAACAGGTATTCACACCAGAAACCTGATCTTGGAAACTGAGCTAGTCCAGACTTCAAACAGAAAGTTACTATTGAAACTGGTTCTCTGACCAACTAATTTCACACACCAGGAGTATAACAGCCAGTTCCACTATACACTGTAATTTGGTGCACAAGATTCTGTAGTATCAAACCACATTCAAGAAGGGCCTTACAGGAGTGTTTTTATGTTGTTGTTTGGGTTTGTTGGGTTGTTGTTTGGTTTTTTTTTAATGAAGAAACTGGATTCCAATATCTGTTTGCAATGCTTCAGAGAAAGGATTTTCCAGATAAATTATTTGAGGAAATACCCAGTATAGGGAGTAGGAGAAAGGGAAAGGTGGTACCTTACAACATGTTATATACTTATCACAAGAGAGGTTGCTAATTAGTGGTATGTCCTATGCAAGGAGACACTTGTACTAGAGCAGGAAATGCACAGAAATCAGGAACTAGACCTCCATGAGCTGTTGAGGATGCTGAGCTCTGTAAGCACCAGCACATCTCTGACCCACTGCACATTACACAAAAAACAGAGACTGAAGTTTCATTTTGACTGGGGTGTGAATTGACTCTAATCCTTTAATCTCACAAGTAATCTGAGTTACAGTTTTCCACAGTCTTTCCTGAAGGTCAGACTCTCCCTTTGCAGTTACCCCTTCCCCATCTGACAGAGCAGGTAGCTTGGGATCAAGAGAGAAGCATTCAAAAAAAGCAGTTGCATGAATGTGCTCCCCTGCCCCCAAACTCATGTGCCTGCAGCAATTTGCTGTCCGCTCCCCTGGTTTCTAATCCTCCCAGAGCAGAAATGTGATGTAGCAAGCAGAGGGATAGGCTGCAGCTGATGCCATCGCCCCTCCATGGCCAGCTGGCAGGTTTGCTGCCTCCTCACGGAACACTGAGCACAGACTTCAGGGTGCGCGTTTGTCAGTCAGAGCTCGGCACCAGCAAACCTCAGGGGGATGCAGCACGGAGCACACTGCATGATGCCCCTCTAGACCTCTGCACGAGAAAGTCATCCACTTTCAAAGCACTAAATAGTGTGACAAATTACAAAGGCAAAAATACTAATAAGCAACAGTGTTGTGCTTGCCCCTGTTTGGGTTTAGCATTTCGGGCTTAACATTCTCCCCTGTGGACACAGGGACTGCTTTTCAGAAGCCAGAGAAGAGGAAAGGGCCAGGAGTGAGAAAAGAAAGTGAGCCTGACACAGAATCATAGATTTTAACATCCCCAAACTTCAACTCCACCTGAACTTTGCAGCTCATTCCAGAATGGGTCAGAACAAAATCTTGGATCCATTCACTTATTAGGAAAGTGCTTTTTGAAACGTATTTCAATCCAAAATCTGTAAGTTGGGCCATTCATTTTTTTTGGAAACATACACAAAAACTGTACATTCACTGCTTTAAAAAAGCCATGAAAAATGCTGAGACTGTACAGCTGGGAAATGGCATAATTAAACTGTGCAACCTTGTTATAGCCTTGAATGACATGATCAAATATTCATTATTCTACAGGACCTGGCACTTACAGTGCACTGCACAGATGATGTGAACACTCATGAACAATTATTCAGAAAACAAACAGGAAAATTCGGTGAGAAAGGAAAAGTCTGACTGGTCTTTGGAAAGTAGATGTGTTAGTTTGCTCATTGTCCACTAGTTTGTTGTGAACTGTAGTTTGTGGCATGTTGTGAGTAGGACAGAGGCACAGAGGAAGCTGCCTGCTTGTGATTCCTCCTATGGAACCGTTTACCAAATGCGTGTGGGAAGAAGACTGACTTAAAAAACAAAAGGGCTGAAAAGCCAAGCAGCTGACAGGAGAGCCACTGAGCAGGCAAGAGGAAACAGGGGAGCTGGCATGGAACTTCTTGTAGAAAGTTCTCATAGACAGCATTTACAGGTGAAACAGATAAGAAACAGAGTGCAACATGTGGGGAGAATGAATTACAGCAGGAATTTGGGTAGGAGAAGAGAGCAGAGACAAACATCTCACACAGAACACACAAGAAAGATGATCAATGGATCTCAGTGGCTACTGCAGAAAACTGGTTAATGTAGTAGAAACTGAGCAGTGGAAGAGACCTGTTACATTTAAGTGTGAGGTGAAATAAGGGTAGGCGAGGTGGCTGCAAATAACAAGATGAAACAGTTTGTTCTGTTCGAGAGGAAGAGATAGGAGAGGCAGCCAGAGACTAAAGTCCAGGAAGGAACAAGAATGAAGTACAGGAGACTGTCAGATAAAATAGGAAATGAGATATCTGCTTAGGAAAGGGAGAATGTGAGAGTCACACTCAACACCAGCATGAGGAGGGCAGGTATGTCCCTGACTTGTTATTCACTGATGAAATAAGGCTGCATGTCTCTCACAAAAGTGCACCCAAAAAAAACTAGAAAATTGTGTTCTCTACCAAATGCAAGACCTCAGGATGCACTGACTCTCACTGAAACATAAGGATTATAGTGCCAAGGTAACAAAGTAATCAGAGAAGTACAAATTCAGGAAAACTACAATGATATTTATCTCTGCCCTAAAAAGCAGGTCAGAATTATGAAGAAATTATGATTAAGGAAAGGATTGTCAGGAAGCAGCAAGGACCAGTTGCTCTTTAAGGGTTGAAAAGAACAAGCTGAAGGTTATCACAGCACAGGTTGTGCCCTTACTGAGGGGGCACCATCCCAAGCACAGGGGGCAGAGCAGGGAGCTGGTACCACAGAAGCAACAAGGGGATGGACCAGGGCAAGACAGGAGCAGTGAGAGGCACAGAAAGAAGCTCCCGACGTGGGTTCAAAGTCCATTAAGAGGGCAGAACGAGAGACTAGCTACAGCACATGGCAGGGGGATTCCACCACGACAGAAGGTACCTACAGCATTGACCCCGGGGGTCCATCCAGGAGCCAGAAGCAGAGATACACACAGACACACCCAGAGCATACTTAGAGACTAACCCCCCAGGGCTGAGCTTAAATAGAGCAATGGACAGAGAGCATGGGTACGAGACCCAGGTGGGGCTGGTCAGGGCTGTTAAAGTTCAATTAGTGCCTTCAGGACACTAATACTGATAATACTTGGATTGCCTCTGGATTAATGTCATTGGAAGCTTTAAGATATTTGATTACTAGGAGGCATTTGAGGAAAAAAAGTGCTTCAGCTTTCTGGATTTGGAGCTGGAAATCCAGGTGGAGGAAGCTTGAAAGCAGGTTATGAGCAACAGAGGCTTACACAAGATTCACGCCATCAGCTGGGAAACTAGCCAGCTCTCATCTAAAGCCTGAGTAGTTTATGACACTCATTTATACGAATGCATATAAATATATCGGTACAGCAGGAGAAAAATTGAAATCCTGGGGGATTTCTGTACCACATCTCTCATATTTCACTTTATTTCACTGATCCCTAGATACTAAAGTATTTAGGCCTCTATGGAGTTCTCCACAGTGGTCACTGCTGCAAAAATTGAGTATTTCAGAGATATTATGGAATTTTTATGACACCTCTGTTATCTGCTTCTCCTCATTACTCTGATAACTCTAGTTGTCTCCAATGCTCTTTCCCATTCATTGAAGAATCATTGTATTGAGAGTTCAGTTGCTCTGACAATAGTTTTTAAAACTGTTTTTAAGCTATTGTGGGGAACGGATCAGAGAAAAAGATGCAATGGCAGGCAGACAGACTGTGTGATCATATAAACCTCCCCATTTCAAAACACCAGTCTGGAGTACCATGTGCATCACCTGTTAGAGATTGCATTCTCACAGTCCTGCACTCTGAGTGCATTCAGCTCATGTTAATAATGCAGGCTATCAGCTTTGAAAGATGAAAACTCCTGCTTCCAGTTTTCTAATCAATTTTGGCAAAGGGTAGAAGTTTAGAAGCTGATATACTTGCAGTTAGAGGATATTATTAGTCCAGGAAAGGAACACACATGTTTTGTTATAGTCAATCACCATCATATTTGCTTTAATGGCCATGTGAAAGCTCTGCTTTTTTGTTTTGATATAGCAGCTAAGTTATTAGGCTGTGGTTTCATGATGCAAAGTTTTTTGGGGCAGTCTCAATTTGAGACATTTATGCTTTCCTTACTAGTTTTTCCTGTGCTGTCACCTGCATCATGTCCTGAGTGATGTGTAAATTGGTCTATGAAACCAAACCATGTTTAAAAAAAAAAAGGTAAACCATGCTTTTTTCCCTTGGCACTAGTATTTTTAATCTGGATTAATTCCCTCCTCTGCCCCACAGTACAGTCATGCTGTTACAAGTCTGGTGTTGCTGCCAAAGGCTTTGATTTTTACATCTACCACCTGAGCAGCTTTGAATCAGGACATAGAGGAGATTATAGCTTTGTGGATTTTAATGCCAGGATGATCAGTTCGAACCTGCTATACTAAGCCATGAATTTCATCCAGTAGTTCTTCCATGAAGCTCTGTAACTTCTGGTTGATTTATAGCAAATAGTGTGATAGGACCACATCCTGTTTTCATACAACAGTTCCAAGAAATTACATGATATTTATTCACCTTTGGCTGCACAGAGGTGCTTCACCTGAATTCTGATCTACAGCTGAGAAAGTGAGTGAAAATTTTCCATCTGTTTGTCTTGCAATTTTTAATTTTTTCTACACTCTTTTTATAATACCTTTTTATAAGGTATATATACAAATAATATATTCCTAAACAGCTTTGTATAATACCTGGAGCCTCTTGTTTTCTCTCTGCCCATTTAGTTTCTTTACCCATTATCCTTTCAGTAAATTCAGTTGTGCTCTTTCTCCTGGGCTGTTCTCAGTCTATTTGGGGGCTTTTTTCCTAATCAACGAAGGGTAAATTTGGAAGTATTCCAGATCAGAGCAACTGTTGCTGATTCAGAGAAAATGTTTGTCTTTGGATTCTGTATTCACTCTGTAATGTCACCAGAGAAATTTTGGATACAGCAGTTTGCAATGACATCAGAGGCTTGTAGTACCTGCTTGTAGTAAAATGAGAAGATGTGGGACCCCTCTGGCAAGGCCACCTCAGCCCATACAGGTTTGGAACTCCACAGCAGTGAGTGAGTGAATGAGCTGCCCCTGCTTCCAAATTCACTGAATAAACAATGGTGGAGGAAAATCAGTGATAGTGTTCAGCTGAATGTTCAGACTGGCATCACTAAGACCTTTTTGAACAGTAACAAACGGGCAGGATAAACAGACCAGAAGAGGTATAAAATTCATGCTACCTGTGAGGGGATGTAACTCAGCCTGTGACAGTTCCAAAACACAACTCCATCCTCTGTCTGAATTCACCTCCCTCAGGCTTTATCCGCAGCTGGTTGTGCCTCAGTCCATATTTCACTCTGCTTTCTTCCTGTTTTCTTTTTGAATTCTAGCTTGGTTTTATTGGTTTTTTGAATAAGCTGTCCTCTTATTTTTGCCTACAATGCCAAAAGCTCCATTATTAATCTGTAACAAACTGCACACAAATAACAGCTGTGAGGCTTAAATGCAGCACCTGAGTTACAGCAGGTCACCAGCTCCTGGTGAGTGTCTTAAAAACGGAGGAAACAGAAGGCGGAGCGAGACTCAGTATTTTATCAGGTGAAAGCCTGAATCACAGCATAATGAGTAAATACCATTGTTCAAATCTCCTGAAAGGGAATGGCACAACTGAGTTTGGTCTTGTTCAAGGCTTTGTTCCTAATGCCACTGGGCAGTCAGGCCTGACTGCCAGCCTTTACCATAGAAAGACACAGAAGTACTTTGAGGAGAGGAAAAATAGGAGAAGATTAGATTTAGATTCTGATATATGGACAATAATTTGTGGATTTACAGGTCAGGCATATGGATTAGCACACTGTGGGCAGTTCAGAGAAGTTTGGACGTGACCCGTTCATTCAAAAGGCCAAATAATTCTGCGATTTATTTTGTAATAAATCTGGCTAATTCCAGCGACTGTCTCAACTCATCTGGGTTTCTACTTGTTAAGACACAGTGGCTCTAGGGGTGTGTGATTGAAAACCCCCTCCCAAAGTGTGCCTGTGAGTTCTCTGAATTTTTACCTCTATATTGAGTGAACTTGGCAGCATGCACAGCTCCCATGCAAGAGAAATTATGTTGAGGAATGGAATAGATGAAGCCAAGACACAAATAGATTCCTGCAACTTCTCTGCAAATGGCTGCAGCTTGCAGAGTTGGAGGAGGGCAGGGCTGAAAAGGCACAGGACCAGACAAATTTATAAGGAACCTGGGAAGGGAGAAAAATGGTGACAAAATCCATGATTTAGCAGAAAAGTTGTACACAGTAAGGAAAGGATTTTAAATGCCTAAATGATGCAAAGCTAATCCCCAGGGCCCTTCCAGCACAGTGAGTGAACCAAGGCAAGGAAATATATGTAGGATTTTATAACTTTTTTTGCACTGAATAAAATGGAATCTGTTTATAATCCTGTGCAAAATTTCTTCATGTTTCACCTGCTGCTAAAGTATTAAAATGCAAATTCCATGCAACCACAAGCTACAGCTCTGGAAAGATTTGCCTAAGTTAGTGGAATATTCATTGGGAATGAGTGAACTGGCTGAAAGGCCTTAAAAAGCTTTGGTAAAAGACTGAAAATTTTTGTTCTACTAACACATAGGTGAGCTGAGGACAGAAACAACACAACAGTCTATTCAGTCCCAGCAGAGCTTAAAAACACAATGACTGAATATATGAGGCCAAACACAGCAGGTCCTATGATTATCACATCACATCACAGCAACATCCTATTGTTGGTAGCTTTGTCAAATTCAACTTTGCGAGAAAAAACATATATTACATGGATCTTAAATGAAAGAACCTCACAAATATGCTGCACTATGGGACATCAGAGAGATATTGGTACCAAATGGTGGCGGATAGCTGTAAGATGAAACAACTCTTTCCCTCTCTTCACCCCACACACACAGATTCTTGTAGCTTTAATGTGAAAAGCAATCCTTGAAAGAACTATAAGGCATATTTTATCAGCCTTAAGATACATTTAGAAGTGTTTCTAATCAAATGTTGTTATTAGTGGGATTATTATGGTTCTTTCACAGAGATGAAACTAGCAGAGAACATTATTAAAGTGATTAAAACAACAAATACCACTAATAATTACAGCGATTAAGCAATAAAATCAGTATATGTTTAAATAGCTCACTCATAGCGAGTGCTTTTAAGAAAAGCTGTGTTTAAAGGCTACTGATGTCAAATAGGACATTGTTTAGGGCTCCATTCCACAAAATAAGAGATGATTTTGTACAAGTAAGATGAATGTCTGCATGGGTGGATCTACACTGAGCCCTGATTCAGAAAAGCTTTTAGGCTTGTATTTAAACACTGTTCCTGAATAGGCATGTTTTTCTGATTAGGGCTTCAGCAGTAGTAAAAGACATTTCCACAACAATAATAAAATGTAGGAAAAACTTGTCAACTTTACGATAGCAGAACTCCTCCTGACCGAGCCATTATATAGGTCATAGCATCAAAAGTGTGGTTATTATCTAACCCATAGATACTCAAAACATCATGTTGATGGTAGGAATGCCAGATGCTCTGGCTGCAAACCACAGGTTCTCAGTGGAACTCGTGGAGAACCTGCACAGATGTCAAGTCAAACACTCTGATTATGATCAGAAGAGGGTAGAAGCACAGCCCAGATCGTGCTTGAATTTGGAGGATACAATTTATCTAAAATAAAAGGGGAACACGTACCATATTTTTGCTTGACTTCAAATTTTTAATAACTCAGAAGGGCAGAGCTGTTGATTTTTGGGTTGGCCAAGATGCAACTCCTGGCAGGAATGGGGTCAGTACTTTAAAGTGCCAGTCTTCCTGAAACAACAGGAGAAGTTGGGATGTATAGGAAAGCTCTTTTTTAGCCTTATGTAGGTATTCATCAGTTAAGGGTTCTGGTGACTTTTGTGAGAGAGGAACTTCTGGGGTGACCAGTGACAAGACAAGTCTGAATGTCCTTTTCCAACTTTAAGTAATTGTTTGAGAAGTTAATGGTCATTTAGAGTCATAGTTTTGAAGCACATCTTGCCCTGGAGAACCAGAAATTCACCATCACTATCCACTACAATTAAAGAGAAACTTTCCTTGATGCTACCCTGTCATCTTCTTTGTCATCTCTGAACACAAATACCTCAAACTTTCTCACCCATCTGCATGTACCCACAAGGATTCCTGTGAAAAACTTTGGCCCACTCTGAGTGGCAAAGGTGGCAGCAACACCTCTTTCTTTCCATGTAGTTCATGTAATTCATTACTACCTTTTGCTGGCATAATTTATGTGATCTTCTATGTTTCCAGATCATTATGGGCACAGCTTGCAGTCCATATTCAGTTTTAATTTTTGGAAAAAAAGTCAGTGCAGGGATCTGGGCACTGGATTAGGTTTTATTCTGATGTGATCTAGAAGCTCTTAGAATCTTTTTTTTTTTTTACGTTCCTGAACCTACTCCCATAGTTGATGTACACAAGTAACTTTTTCTTAAACAAAACATACTCTTTGAGTTGCCAGCTACAACAGAGAGCACCACCTGCATCTCTGAGTGCTGGGCATCATACAGCCTGGCACAGCTCGGATCAGATAATATGAAAACTTAGCTGGGGATTATCAGTAGAACTGCACAAGATATCTCAAGAGGAGGTAGATAGTATTTGCAAGGTTTACAAGAGCCAAGTCACCTAGAAAATTGATGTAGAAAAACAAGTTTTACCTTATGTAACTTCCATTATGCCAAACAAGGAATCCTACTTAGAACCAGATCCTGCTCCCTTTGAACTAAATGGAAAACTTTCCATTTGCTTCATTGTGCAGGATCAGACCCACAGGGAGTCTAGTTTGTCTCTGTAAACAGGATAAAGAGGCAAAAGAAACATCCGAGGCCACTTGTAAGAATTTCCTGGCAGTGTAGGTACCAATAATTAACAAGTAAAAAAAACCAACTAATTCTTTATACAAAAACATTTTAATCCACATTCACTTTCCTCTGTCCATACTTACTTCTCATGGACTAGAAAGAGAATTGTGAAATGTTTGGCAAACAAAAAGGACTTTGGTCTAGATGCTGTGTTCTGTCCATGTGCACTTTCTGCTTTGTAAACTTTGTTTTGGAGCATCTCTGGGCTCAGGTTAAATGTGTCATCAAAATTGCAAAATGCAATCTCAATAATTTCCCTTACTGACAGAGAAGCTACTTGAAAAAGTTTGAATAGTGCAGGCTGCGATATTCATAAAGGAGAATTTGTGTTCTTAGCTACTAGAAGAAACTATTTAAGTGAGGTAGAATGACATCACTGTCTTTTTTTTGGTCTGAGGAAAGTTAAATAGAAACCAAGAAAACATCACTGTCAATAGCAACAAACCCCAAATTCAAGATATGTTTGTCTAGAAGTTTCTTGCCTATTGTTTACAGCTCCCCTCTTCATTTCTCAAAGTTTTCCTCCTTTCTGACATGATATTCTCAGTAGTTCATAAGGAAATGTAATCTATATAAGTTGTGTTGAGGTGGGTGCATGCCTTGGTTTTTCTTGTTTTGTTTTGTTTTTTTTTTTTTAAAAAGCCACATTGGTAGAATAATTGTTACTGGTTTGCTGCCAGAAAAAAGAAGTCAGAGAATATTTTCATTGGATCCTATGGGTCTCCTTTGAATCTCACTGTATTTTCACAAACTTATGACCAGAGAAAGTATGCATGGAACTATGCAGGATTTCAAGCTATGAGGAATGATGCACCATTTGGATGTTGGTTTACAATCTTCAGTTTTCTTGTATTCGTTTGTTGCCATGACACTGGGGCATCTATGACATTTCTTCTCATAGAGCTGCATTTCTTACTGGCAGCCTCAGTGGAGAAGCCAGACACTGACTGGGTTGTCATGACTGAACTGACAGATCCACAGATAAACTGATCACTGACAGATCATCTAGTAATCATAGATCATCCAGTCCCCCAAAAAGTGGTGTTGAAAAGTGTCAAGAAATTTGCTGTAGTTTTCTGCACTATTTAGCCCATGGTCTAGCAGTGTTAGAAGTACTACAACTGGAACAGATTTCTGTCACGACTAAGAAGAGCAGACTTACAAGTTAGCACAGTCATGTCTTTTTCAAGACCTAAGTGCAGAATTATCTCAGGTTTTGGGCCTGTCCCATGGCAAACAATTACAGTTGTTGTCTACGTGAAATTGCTTTTGTTTTTGTGAACTACTGAAGAGAAATGCATCATAGGAGGACTCTGAGCTCTTTAAGAGGTTGAAACTCATATTACTTAAGCCTTGCTGTGGAGGTCTGTGTTTTTCCAGTATTTTATTTAATTACTTGACAGCAGCCTAGGAAACATGAAGCTGCTCTGCCTTCACTCTGTGACATCACCCACACCAGCCACGTTAAATACTGTGTGTCTTGAGACTTTCTTGGCCCATGTGTACATTAAATATTAGATGTGGGCAGCAGAACAAATCAAATTATTTCTGGATGTGCAGTGTTTGTTTCTAACAGCTCTTTTCCACACCCTGTTTCAGTCACCATGTGACTGAAAGTAAAGCACCTTCCCTCTGCCAAGAAATCGCAAAATGATGAAGATTTTTTTGCCGTGTAGTTTGGCTGATAGAGACTGTGTCATTGGTGTTCACTCCTCAGCAACAAAGGCCTTTTCCTCCTGCATGTGGGCAAGGAGATTACTGTATTGTAAGATGCAAAGTTACACACATAAACTCCCTCATGCTGCCCGTGTAAACCAAACTCTGAGATCTGTACCTATGTGAAGTCTCCCTTCAACATTACAATATCATCACTGGTAAGTATTAGATAAACTGTGAAAGGATCCAGGAACCTGGCTCTTACAGGGGTGGATTTGATTGTGTATTTGAGAAAGAGCTAGGATATCATGACTAAAGCACAGAAAAGAGGAGCGCAATACCATGATCATCTTTACTCCAGGCTTGTATGACCTGTGTGTAGAATGTTAAATTTTGACCACCTAAGGTTTCACATTTTTTCTGGTTAGTACAAAAAATAGAACCTAAGGAAGGACATGGTAAGAACCTTCCAGTCGTATCTGCAGAATGAGGAACAACTGCTCTCCTTGACATTGAGGAAGAGAAAGAATCACCTTAATTTGAATCAGAGATTATTTAGGCAGGCACTAAAGAAGAGCTTTCAAAATGTCAGGACTGGAACAACTACTGAGGATTTGATTCCTCTTTGTCAGAAATTTTTAAAACCTAGTTCAGCAAGCATCTACCAGTGAATGGTTTAAGTGTGCTTGATCATGCACTTATGTGAGGACTCCAAACAGTTCACTTATGGTCTTTTCCAGGCCTCATCTAGGATTCTAGAGGCAGTTAAAACTCTGGAAAGCTTTTCTTACTTATTCTGTGTTTGAATCCCTGCTTAGGCAAAGATTTACTTAGGCAAAGACTCTGTGAATCATGTGCTACATCCACCCTCTTGTCTCCTGGGACATGAGTCACTCATGAAGTGCAGTTCTTCAGAACTATTTCACCTTCTGCCCTGTGAAGTCACTGATGGCACAAGAAGATTCTATTCCCTTGTGACCAGTGGGAAAAAATATCCAGTCATAGTTTACAGTGCTTATGCCAGTGATATACACAATATTGTGTTTCCCTTTTTGGAGGGGCAAAATGTTTATTTTTCTACCAGCTGTATTCATTTAGCATGTTATTCATCTATTTGATTTCACTATGTGTATATTTAATAGTTTGCAGTAGGGAGGATGCACTCTTTAAACAGCTTTTCTCAACACAGTTATGGTTTCAGTGAGTCCACATTATCTGAATCTGATAGTATCACTTAGTGTAGCTGAATCTTGAAATTATCCCACACATGGAAGAGATTCAGAATGATTTTTAAAGTATTGTGAAAGTCATACAGTTCTAATTATCTTACAATATCTACCTCTGAACATAGAAAAGTTGAAAGGAAGACAAAGATTACACATTCCAAAGTAAAATACACCAAAATATCAAGTGTACCATATTTCTAAAGGGACAGAAATTATCTTAGGATGTTTTTCTTGAGACTGTTATGTCAGAGTGCACCAGGGACTAAAGTTCTAAGGGTTATTTGGGTTTTCAAAACCCAACACAGAGACAGACTGCCTTCTGGAACCAGTGGAGCCATTGACTAGTTTAAAGTGGGTTGAATTCTGTCAGTGATGTGTTTAGGTGTATCTGGATATTTGATTATCTTAATCTTCCTGTGACTGTTATTACATTTCTCTACATAATCCTTGAAGCTAAATCAAAAAGGAGACAGCAGTCATTCCCTCTGAATGTCAACTTCTTTGTGTGTGTACAAACACACCTCCCATCTTCTGCACATCCAGGGTCAAACACATATATAAGAATAAACTCATAGGGCTAATCATAATACTATAGAATAATTTTACTTAAAAAAAAATATTCTACCTGATTTAAAGATGCGTGGAGAAAAGAGTGGGGGGGTGGAAATTATTTTCACATCCTGAACATTGCTGTCTATGTAGTGAAGCTAACAAGAACACAGAAGGTTGAAAACCTATGCGTGAAGGCTGATAAGTATGACAGAACTGCTCATGTCTCACAAACTTGAAAAATATGAGATTTGAAATCTGACACTGAAATTCTGGTCAGGGCAGATTTTGTATCAAAGATGTTTGTTCAGTTCTATGTAGTCATATAGGTAGGAGATTTCATTCATTATATTTGGGGTTGGATCTCCGTTCCAATTACAAAAGCCCTTTTCAACTTATAGCTATCTTGAGTCCAGAGTTTTTAGCAATGAAACTAATACACATGGAACTGCAGAAAGGATTATAGGAAATATTTTCCTAGAGTGGTGCAGGTTTCGCTAATGTGGATTGACAGTGATGCCCTTTTCTTAGATAGGCTTAGGGAGGCTGAGACAGGGTCATGCACAAAATACACAGTCAGGCTGAGACAGCAGAAGCACGTAGCAAGTCTAGGTGGTTGGTGACTGTCTGGAACTCACCATGTTGTCCACGACTCCCGTCCTGTTGACCAGCTCACATTCCTCTGCGTGCCCATTGCAAAAGCAGCTGCCCCGGACGATTAGGTCATAAATAGCATAGTGGGCAAACCTCTGAGGTTTCTCTACCAATCCTGAACCATGGCATGGACATTCCTGCCTTTTTAACAAAAGGAGGCGGAGGTTGGTGAGTTTCAGGAGATCTTGAGCCTCAGGACTATAGGGGTCTTCGATCTTGTTGGCCGGACTTAAGGCACGATAAATCACCTGAAAGAGAGAACATACACATCCCAGAACAGATATAGGACTCTGCATACACAGCAAATATCCCGAAACAGTGTTCAGGAAAAAGTAATAATTCCTATTTAGATGACTGTGTAAGCAGCTGTGGGTCTGTGGCTGATCCCAGAGCATCACAGCTGAGTTACCACCACCTGGCAAAGCCACAGCAAGTGACTGTGTACCTGCTTTCATCCTATCTCAGGTGTGAGATAGGAAATGCCTTAGTTTAAACATCTCTCCCTGGGGTTACTGAGCCCTGTCACCTCTTGCAGTTCAGCCAATATGTGGTACCTTGTTGAGGGACGGTTAATTCCTTGTTTTCCTGAACCAAGTGACAACAGTGTCACTCTGAGAAATCCAAGGTTTATTGACATAAATGCAGTGCTAATGCCATCCAAATTTCTGAAATAATTTTAGAAGCATGGCCTTAGCATGATTTCTAGAGTCAGGTAAATTCAGTCACTAACGATATCTGTGAAAGAAGTGGAAACTGTGGTCAGAATTTTTACTTTGTCACTTGAACTATGTGCTAGAAAACACAGCTTGGCTTAGCGTAAGCATGGAGAGCCCTCTCCATCAACAAATTAGGTGACTTGCTCCTTAGAAGCAGCTACAGTGCAGTGAGCTCACTGGACCAAAGGTGCTTTGTGCTTACTGGCTGTCTGCAGGTTGTTACCCTTTTGTTACAGCATTTTTGTTGTTTGGTAATTTTCTAGAGCAGCAACAGTTCAGTTTTGAGCATCACAGTTCTAACTTGGTGTTTATAACAGTGACTGCCATATTTTGGCAGTAGAACAGGTACTAATTCTACATGTTCTGAGAACATGTAACCATTCTACCCTTCTCTACCTCTCAGGGTGTGCTTGTGTCTGTTGCTTTTGGAAGAGGTTGATAATGAAGGGCTGCACCACAGTCTTTGCCAATGAACTGGAGAATTGGGTGCACTGTTCTCAGGCTTAGATGTGCAAAATCCAATTTGAGAGCTGTTTTAACCTCTGCTTGAGCTTTTCCATCATGGCAGAGACACTTGTCTTTGGGATTCCTTGGCCCTGCTTCATAAGTGGTCACAGTGTCCGTCTGACTCACTCTGTTAGTGTTAATGGAGTTAAAGCTTTGTTTCCATAGGGATTCCCTCTTTATCTCTGTTTTTCCTTTTCTTTATTCCCAGTGAACTGACTGATTTCAATATTTGCAGCATGTAAAATACTCTTGCTCCTTTTTGCTTGCAGGAACCAAAAACAGAACTTGTGGTACATGCCTAGAAGATAGTTCTACTGCATGTTGATGGCACGTGGGGAGACAAAAACCCTTGGAGCTGACAGAATCAGCTGCCAGGCTTTGCACAGAGCTACACCTGGCAGTACCACAGCAAAGGCAGTGGTACCTTTCCCACCTTTCCCCAACACTTTCTATTTGGTAACTCCATTCCTTTTTTTTCTTTTGATTCTCTTATATTGTCAGCTACTTCCAAAGCTGCAAACAGCCCTGCTTGGTGAGGTCAGAGGTGCCCATAATTTCTTGTTTGAGCAATGAAGCCACGACAAAATAGCCCAGGCCTTTCCACCCCATTGTCTGTGTTCCCCTGGTCAATGGAACCACAAGCAAATGTCTCGTTTTATTTTGTTCAGGTGCCCAGCATTTCTCTTACTAGTGGATTTACCAGGCAAAGATCAAATCTCTTCTGTCCAGTTCCCCTAATCCTTTTTTTTTTTTTTTGTGGAAAATATTATAGGAACCCTCTCTCCTTCTTCCCAGTCCCCTGTGGACCACACAAAGGTGGAATGGTTTCTCAGAGTCTTGATCACCTGGTCAAGTACAGGCACACACATATTCCTCCCATGTGGTCAGTTAAACTAACACCAAGACAGTGAACTGGATGGAATAGCTCTTCAGAGCCTGCTAAGGTCAGAGATCTTAAAGAATGGTTAAAAGTCCTTGTGAAACTCTCCTCCCCATGTCCTAATTGGCATTCAGATGGCACTGAGCTCTTTAGGCAAAAGAACAGCTGTTGGGTGCTCTTCTCTCAGCATAAGGCCATTTGCTTTCACAGAGGTGTATTGTTTTTCATTTCTCTGCTTGACAGCTTGGAAAAAGGTTCGGTTTCCTGTGGGCTTATTGTTTTGCAAATATTTTCATTTCTGGCCTTGCATCTCTTGAGGGGAGTTGCTTTGGCATTTTCCATTTCCCCTTAGAATGCTGAACATCATTTGTGAGTAGAGACATTAATAACCTGGAAGTCCCACAGGGATTGTGGCATCCTTTTAAGAAAAAACAGTATTCCTTTCCAGCTGAGGTACAAGAGTTTGCTTGTATGATTAATTTATGACACATTTCTGTCTAGAATAGGCTCAGTGGTAACACTGGATTTGTTTGTCCTTATTTCTCCCAAGGCAAGTCTTGTTAAGTGTTAAAGATCTGATGTGGGTGACATAACACCAGTGAGGTCTTTTGGGAGTGGCACTTATATGTTCTTCCTGGGTACAACAAACACTAAGGAGTTAACCTTCCTTAACTTTGTAAAAATCAAAGATACTGAGGACTTGTTTAAATAAAGACATTTTGTACCAGCAAAGTCAGAGTAGATGTGATGTGCCAATAGAGGTGTGTTTAAATGAGCTGCATTTTGCACAGAGGTAGCAGTTTTATTCCATAATTAAATCAGTTCAGCAGTGCTATTTCATATATGCATAAAACTGGAAAATGGATTTCCCTCTTTCTTCTCTTCTGGATGTCACATTCTCCTTGAAATATTGATGGTTAAAACCCTTGAGCAGAGGGAAGAGTATATTGTAATCACTATCTCCTGCCTAATTTTTAATATTTGATATTTGACTGGATGTTTCTTCTCACATTAAAGTGCCATTCATCTGATCTTGCTTAACCTATGTATTGCCCCACTGTTAAGAACAATAATTCTTGAAGAACAGATTAGTGTCCATAATTTATCCTTATTAGTCTACTTTATATATTTATTCAAATAATTCTAGAGTGGGATAAATTCGTTAAAAAGAACTGGTGTTTCATCTTACAATCCCTGAATTATTTTTCCATAAATGTATTTGGGTTTAGAGTTCCCTAAGAAGAAATGGATCCTAAATTAAGAGACAGATTGGTGGCAGCTGTATATATTGGTTGATAATTTTATATGATTCAGGGAAGAAATTTATTGCTGTAAAAAAGGAGAAGTCGTCACTTTGACCAAAATACAGAGTTGGGAATGCAACTGTTTGGTCACATCCCTAGCACGATTGTTCAGTATAATTTTCAGCAACTAACTAGGGCCTCATACTGTTCTGGATTGCCAGTAAGAATAGGAGGAGTCTGTTTTATGTCCTGTTGTTTTGGTTTTTTTTTTTGTTAATGGGATACAGGTATTCAAGTACTTTGTGGAATAGCAGGAAAATTAGTAAATTTTTATCCGTAAAATTCTCTGAGAATCCCTGGAGATGGATGTTCAACACATGCAATTTTAATAAGTACAGGTAAAAGATAAGACTTTAGCAGTCACAACCATTAATGCATAAATGTTTTATGCATTATTATTTTATTACCTTTCTCTTGTGTTATTTGTTCCTTTTTTTGAGCTCACAAGGTTTGCATTTCTAACACTTATGAAGCAGATTCCTTCTATACACATAGACATTTGACTTCTGCCTTTTGCAGAAGGGCATAAATATTACTGCTTTTAATTTCCCAGAGATACTGTGTGAATTTTCAGTTTATACTCATGTAAAAGACATGAAGAGGGTATAACAAAAAAAGGGGTATTTTCTTTTAATTAAGATGCAAGTTTTGAAAAGAGCTTCCCATGATGTTCACTGTAAAGTTATTCCTCATCTAATTAAATCTCTATCTGATACCAAGCACTGTTCTTTTTTTTTTTTTTTTCTGTAAGAGAGTGTTCTGAAGCCTCTCAGTTGTTTCCCTGAACATCAGTTTGCAGCTGTCACAAAAGTAGCATATGCACAGCTGCAGAAGAAAATCTAATGGTGATTGGGTCTGCTAAGGAACACTCTAGAAATCTTTCCACTTCCACTGATGTGGGTGGAAGCTGAGGGTGTTTAGCACCTCTATAGTTTAACCCTTTGTGGAAGTGCATCCTAGCTCCCGAGTTTCCCTTACAATCAGGAGCTGACACTGGAGCTGAATGCTGAGTAGGACATCCACTCTTATCTGCATATCTGATATCAAGTGCATATTTGTCATTCTTATTTTCAAAAGTCAATCAGCTGCACCTTAAAAGGTCTACCCTGCCTTTTCTAAGAGCAAGAAAGTCTGGAGAATTCTGTAAATGTGCAAAGCTGAAAAAGGTAGCCACTGTTAGAGGTTTGGTTTTGCTGTAAGTTGGCACAGCCTCACATTGTTTTATCACCAATCAAGAGATCATCTTCATTCCGGAGACAGTGTCTCAAATTTTTGATTTCTTGCCATAGGTTTTGCTTCTCCATTCTTGATGCATCTAATTCTGTTTTCTTAACCTGATCTTCCAGCCAGTATTAGTCAGAAAAGATGTGGACACAACAAAGGTTCCCCCTTGCAATCTCATAGCCTAAGGTCAAGGAATATGAATCATAAATTGAGGGCAGTGCCAATGCATGGCCTCCTACAAAAGAAGATCCTTGTGCGGAACAAGAATTTGATATTACAAATAATCCTTAAGCTATGTTGGTCACGTTGCACTCAATCAGGTTAATGAAGTCAGAAATGTCTGTGTGTTTATACTAGGTCCATCAGAAGGAAGCTGCAATAAAAACTCTCATCAGTCCTAAATCCTCTTCATTAAGAGATTTTCATGTGAGTTGATTTTGTTCTTAAAGGAATAGTAAACAATTGTCTCTGAATTTTTCCTACCCCATGGCATATATCCTGTGATTTATTTGATGGAGCCCCTTGACTTCCATCTTGTGGTACAGTAGTCCTAACTAAGAAGTAATTTTTTTCATGATTTACTCTTTGGAGCACAAAAACTAGCCGTTCTCTTAGCTATTAGAAGGCCCATACTGACAATCCATGGAATAGTGCTTTTTGGTCAAGATCCACTGCTTTTCGGTCAAGATCCACTGCTTTTCTGCCCTTCCAGAGAAGAAAACTTGAAAGCCGGTATAGAATATGATAGTTTGTTAAAGAAATAATTGTGTATTTGATTTTTATAATTTATTTGATCTGGGTAAACTCAGCTACTACCAAGACAATGGCATCTTGAATTCATTATGTATTCTCCAAATCAGAAAGAGATGATGTCCTTTCAGTTTGCATTTGCTTTGAGATTATTTCAGTAATCCAGTCAGTGTGGCATTGATATTAATATTTAGGCAGTGCTGCCAATATGAATGGCACAACTGAAGTTAGACAGACAAATCTGAAGAGCCATGCAGACTTTTTCTCTTCTTCAGACAAATTGTATTGTGTAAGTTCAGGTTCTCTGGAGATGCACATCTGCGTAGAAAGGCAAGGGTTGCAGGGAGAAGGAGGATCCTCTTTCAAGACAGGTAATGCAATTGGAGTACAAAATCTAGATTATTTGACTCAAAACCCTTCAGCTTTCAGTTTGTGTACAGGGAATGGGCAAAACTCCTTCCATTCTACATAGCAGCACCTCATGGGGGCTGTGAGAACATTTCCATGCTCCCACAAAGGGCACTGTCCTTTTTCATTATGAGGAGCGGTCCTGGCTCTGAAATGGTGAAGGGCAGCACAAGGAGTTCTGTGATGCAACAGCCTGACTTGAAACTGGATTGAGAAAGAGGAGACTTATTTCACTGTTTGCTGAATTGCCAGGGAAAGTTCAAACAACCCATCACCATCAGTGTCAACCCATGTCAACCAATCTGTATTCTCATGGGAGAGCATCCATTTCTTTTAAGTGGAGCCACTTCTATCTCTAGGTCTTGGCTGAAATCTTACACATGAACAGATTTAGCTAAGTGTATAATCTCACCATGACAGTGATGTGTGGACAACTGTACAGCAAACATTTAAATGTTCTTTTGCCTGGAGTTTAAAAATTATAACAATGAATTACTTAGATTATAGCATTTCAGCCAGCAATTTTTTTCACAGTTGAGACTTAAAAAAAAAAAAAAAAGGCTGCAACTCCATTAAGGTTTTATGAAACAGAGTGAGAAGAAAAAATAATTTGCTATCTGCTGCCTTGTATGTTCAGAAAATGCAGAAAATGCAGAAACAATGCTAAAACAACCACTGCTTCATCTTTCTGGCCGGTTTATCATGTTCCACATGTTTCTGGCATGGCTAATTACAAACCAGGTCAGAGAAGGACACTTGGTGCCCTCCTCAAGCTCGCTTGCCAGGGATGGGATTGCTGGACTAGTCTCATCAGTTCAAATTCCCTTCAGAGACAAATCCTTGCCTTAATTCTTCCTCCAGGGAAGCAGGGCCTGGCAGTGCTGTCTGCTTGTTTACACTGCTGGTGTTAACTGCTTCCTCTCAGCTTGCCTCTGCATTCAATCTGCTCCACAGCTCAAGTTAAATGAAATGCTGAACAGACAGCCCTAGTCATAACAATCAGGCACTTACCTTCACTAGTGACTAATCCCTCCTGGAATTCTTTCTGGCTGGAATAACATGTACATCATGAAACTTCCAGAAGCCAGTCCTGATGACTGTTGGACAATTCACTGCAGTGCAAGAGCCTGTCCTTACACCTTAGCTACTAGGAATTCAACCTTGTGATGTGCTGAGCAGGTTTCTTTTCAGTGACCCCTCTGCCATATGAGATCAGAACTCTAAGAAGTCACTGAAGCCTCAGTGGTGACCTCTTGAATTATTGATGTTGCCACTTAATGAGGTATGTGTGTGTGTGTGTGTGTGTGCCCCACACAGGGGATCCCCCTCTATTTATCAAAAGGTTTGGCATGAATACAGTAAAAGAAAAGCCTCAGGAAAGACAGCAAAAATTGTAGGTCCTTGGAACAGGATCACACACATTCTGCACAGAGCCCTGTTCCCAGCCTGGTTTGGTGTCTGGGTGCAAGTGATGACTCTGCCACAACTATTGCTCAGGAAGTCCTTGTGGATGGAAAAAGGCAGCAGAAACCTTCAGTGTCAGTGCAGAAGAAAAGGCCTTCCACAGGGTTGACTTTGGCTTCTCTCTGAACAAGCTGGTGGTTTTTGGAATAGACAAAAGTGTGTCCCATCACGACATGTCTTGATCTGGCATTCACTGAGTGTGTTTAGAAGAGTGATTAAACATCTTTTATCTACAAAGAGGGTCCACTCATCTTTCACAAAAGGCACTGCTGGGGACTTCTGTCCCTAAAGAGGTCACCACAGGATACAAAACGGAGAATGAACAGGTCTTCTGTGCAAGGCACACTTAACATGTTGCCATAGGAACCAGTTACTTAATTCAGGCATACACAATTCTTCCAGCCCCCAGTGAATTCCAGTAATGGGTTTATTATATCACACTTCATTGGTGTCATCTGTCACACAGACACTCACATAAATGAACCAGCCTTTGATTCAAACCTTCCTTCCACTAGCTAGACCCAACAGGAAAGGGGTCTCTTTTTGGGTCTGGTGACTGTGAGCAGGTCAGTGTTCTACCCCACTTTGCATGCTAACGACTTTCTTTCTTGCAAATATCATGTTCGGTGGAGAAGAACATTTGTTTCCATTTCCTGATATTCCAGTTTATTAAAAATATGCTCTTAATCTCTCAGATCCTTGAGCGCACGTGGTGTCAGGATGCAGGTTCAAACATTTTGGTCCGTGTTTACCCCATATGATGTTTGAACTGTAAGTCACACTAAAGTCTGGAACAATGTTGTGATAATTTCTCCTTTGTTTGGCCTTGAGTTTTAATTTGTATTAGCTGACCTGAAGGCTCATTTTAGGCTCCATGGCTATATAGCACAGTGTTTTTAAGTTAGAAAAATAGATGGACAAGTGGGTAAAAAATGTCTCAGTTGATGCATAAGACTCCATGCTAGTATTCCCTGTAGATGCACTTACAGTAGATGAACAGACCTTAAAAATGTGTGGTTGGTTTTAGTTCATTAACTGATGATGGGGATCCTAGGATCTCAGATAGATAGATTCTGTCTGCAAAAGTACTCTGGATCTGAACAGGAGTAAGGGGTTTAATAAATGCTTGAGTGAAAGAAAATGGAAAAAAGATATTAGAAAGTAATCCCCTTGCATTTCTACATTAGTTGTTCTCCAATGCCTGACACCTTCTGTCTCAGCTGTATCTTATCTGGGATAGAATGGAGATGTGTGACCCTTTCAGAGGAGAAAAATAAGGGACAACCTACCAGAGACAAGGGATATACCTTAACTTATTGATACATATTCTTGTTGCGACATTGTCACTCATCCAAATGTCTTTGCTTCCATTCTCGTCTCCTAAAATTTTCTCTTCTGCCAAGGTTTCCACCCTGCTCTCAGGAAAAGACTCTTTCATGGTCTTGGAGGACCACCCGAATGTGGTGACTCAGGGAGATGCATCTCAGTTTACAGATGTGTGGAGATTACTGCAGCTCTACCACCTTCTCCTTTCACACCCACATTTTCTGTTCTGGAAGCCAGTTGACCTGAAATCTTGTTTCGTTATGTGTCCCAGCATGGGTTTTAAACCTAAGTGTTCTCAGTAAGCCATCTTTGAAAAACCCGGGTGTCACATGGTGGAAATTACTTCAGCACTCTCAGTAAAGAAAACTGGCATTTATCTCAAGCATTGGATAGCATTTAAGTTGAAACAGTTTTGATAATTTCAAAAGCTGTCAGCTTGTGATGTGAGACCCTCAGCAATTCAAGGCTTAACCAGAATCAGTAAAAGATTCTGTACAGGTCAGAGTGAAGTGAAAAGAAGCATAGAACACTGAAGGAAATAGTGGTGGGAATTCAATTATCTGCCTTCCAAATCACTTGAGTCAGTGTTTGAGGAGGTGCCCTGGTGACATTTGTGACATCTTCAAAATGAGGTGTAAAGCTGCAGTTCTGAGATGTGTGGCCAAAGCTCCCGTGAGACTTGTAGTATCACTCAGGCAAATCTGATCAGGTATCACTTTAAATAACTACACTCTGCCTCCCTTTACATCAATTCACAAAAGAATCTGCTGTGTCATGCTGCTGACCTGAAAAGCCTGATGCTTCTGCACCCTTGCAATAGTGACATTTCATGGATTGATTAAGAGGTTTCTGTAAAGTCTGTCCAGGATTTGACAATCCCTTTGGATTAACGTGCTGTGCAAAATAGTATTTGTCTTGTTCTCTGTTAAGTTGCCGTACGGATTCCTGTGTGCTGCTTTAAAGCTTCAGCACTCCTCCCGTGGAGGAAGTGACCTCTCTATGTATTCCATTCATGTTCATGGAAGTATTTGGGATCTGCAAGAGTATAACCTGTAAATATGGGACTGTTCTTACTGTCACTATTGTTTTCTGACATCTACTACCACAGAGTAGATTGATTAAGCATACAGTGTAGTTGCTGCCCAAGATGACAGAATCATTTTGACACTTGTAAACAAAGACTTGTGTTGGATGAATGTTTTATTATTTGATTTTCTGCCATCCACTTCTCAGATTCGTTGTAGCAGCAACACATGGTGTTAATGATAATCCGCAAGGTTAAGGAAGCACAAAAGCCAACATAGCGCAGGGCAACAGGGAAACTGTACTAGAGAAGGAAGAGTTGTTTTGCATTTAGGACCAAGACATTTGCCTCAGACCCTGCATTCTGTCTCTTACTTGACCAGAATTGTCCTATTTTACCACAAAATACTTCACCTTTTTGTGCTGCTCTTTCCCCATCTGTGAAATGGCAGCAGGGCCCTTGTATGTGTGCTGAAGATCATTAACTGGATCTTCCAAAGTGCTTCCAGATTTTTGATTGGAAGGCACACAAGAGTGGAGAATTATATTACTTGCTGAGATTCTGTGTTGACGTGGCAAACTGTAATCCCTCTACAGAAGATATTTGGATGTATTTGACTTAAATGAATCATCCTAACTGACCAGCAGAATTACTACTCCCAGAAATAAGACAGTTTAGTAGTCAGATGATTTGTTCCAGATTTCTAATATGCAGAGATGTTTCTTAGCCTGTTGCACAAAGATGAACTCGGTCTCTCCTTACTGCTGTTTCCCTGTCTCAGGTATAGTACACTAGTTTCTTTTCATATGCATTTTGAAGTGCGCTGCTAAAACACAAGATTTTTTTTAAGCCTGTGTGGACCATTCACCTCACCCCTAAGCTTAATTTGCAGCAAAGTATTACTGATGAACATTCATGATCACTTCGAGACAGAGAAACCAAAAGGATTGTGACTTCTCCAAGGAAAAGAGAAGGAAATAAAAGGAAGTGAAAAGACTCCAGCCTCTGCTGTAACTGTAGAAATATTTTATGATCTCCCTTTGTACCTTTATGTCTTCTGTATAAAATGATACCAATGATATTTACCTTCTTTCCCATCTAAACTGCCTCAAGATTGATGAATGAAAGGAATTATAACTAAACTGAGTGACTGATTACTAAGAGTAGTTAATATTCTTGTCAGAGGAATTTATCAGAGCAACTGTAGATTTATTTTAAAAAAATTCTTTTGTATATGTTTATTAACATATCAGAATATTCATATCAAGGGAGGGGCTTTTCCCATTGTTGAATAGTGAAGCCTAGTGCTCACTCCCACTTCCTGCTTCCAAGCAGTTTCATTTCTGGAGCCTTCTTGATACAATCAGCAGTCACCACCAGCAAGAAAAACTACATTAAACTTAGGGGAACGATGTATTTAAAAGTCATCCAATCGCCTAGGAATTATTTATAAGGAGAAGAAAACGAAACACCATGCAGTTCATGTCATCTTAAAGTAGGAAAATGGTTTAGATAAATCAGACTCTACAAATGTGTATTTTCCTGCATCTACTTTGTTGGAATTCTAGCTCAGTTATTGGCATCTGCAGTGTACAATTAGGCAACATTAATCCCATTCTGTGAAGCTCTCACAAAATAAATTTGTTAAAGTATTTCCATCCATTTTCACTGATACATAATTTCTCTTCTTCTTCCACTTTGTTTTCTTAACACAAAGCCCTTTGGGATGGGCTACCTTTCTGAATTTATATGCACAGTATCTCTTTGAGCACATACTCTCTGGTTTTCAGGCCCTCTTCAGCTGTTTGACATTAAACTTAGTCCAAGTTTAATGCTTTAATTGCTTACCTCTCCTCTGGTGCAGGGCACTGCATCTGAATACCTGGAAGTACACATAGAGCCTTCCTCAACGAGATCATCCTGGAGCCCAAAAGTAGCTGTACAGTTGACAGAGAAATACTTGTAGGGCCTCCAAGTCTGCCCATAATCCTGGGATCTTTCCAGCACCATTGCAGCTGGGCGAGGTGACTTGAACACAGCAATGACGTGGGTCAGGTAGAACTCTGTGTCAAAGTCCAGTCGGATTTCTTCCCTGTGTACCCCTTGGGCAGACTGCCACCAGGAGATGGGGTTTGCAAAGAAATCATCTGTCATGTCAGCAGGGAGGTGGGAGTTGTCAGGCTGGTTGGCGTTGCACTTGGTGCAGCGAGGCTGCCCACAGCCGTGGGAGGGGTGGTGGAGGAGGTTCTGCTCCGGGTAGAAGCAGTACAGTTCCGTGCTGTTCTGGCCACAGGTGGTGAGAGTGACTGGTGTCCTCCCCGTGGCAAGGTTTCCCACTGGAGGGTTGCAGGCACGGCCACTGCAGCGGAAGGCTCGTGGTCTCGTGGGGTCTGAAAGACAGGCAAAAGGAACATAACACGTAGAACTACCCAAATACTTCTCAGGGTGTAACGCAGGTGACCATACAAATGTTTGGACTCCTCATCTGGGGACTGACATCCAAGAGGACACCTTCAAAGGAGAGCTGCTGCATTTTTTCACACTAAGTTTTGAGGCAGTTCCTCAAGAAACCTAGTCCTTGTGTTTGGTGTCTAACTCAGAAGCTGATGCTTATGGTGCTTAACCTTGATTTCTGTTGAAAATGCAGTTGTGTTGGTCTACTGAATTTTACATTTAACCAGGGAAATTTTGTGGTTTCTTACTTTAACTCCTGTAAAGATTTGTATTGGAGGACTGAGTCTCTTCAATGCATTTATTGTCATTGTTGTCAGAGAGCAAAGTCAGACTGGACTGTACACTGTAGATACATTAAGAAAAGAGAAGATTCCTGCCCAACAGAATACAGATACTAATTACACATAAAAACACATAAAAAACTACGTATTTCTACAGCTGAGTGTTGAGTTTCTACTGCTCTTCTAATAAGATCAGGGGGAGTTGTTAATTCATAGCAGAGCTGAAAATCAAGTCTACCTTTTATTTAAATACCTTGACATGGAGGTAGATGACTACATTGTGTTTGCCAAGTTTGCAAATACTGGCAAAGTTTTGATATCTTCAATGTATATATTTACTTATTTCTAAATTAAGAAAAGGTTGGGATAACTACAAAGTATCAATATTGTTTGAAAATCAGTAGTGTCTTGTGAAGTGGAATTAAAGGTCATTCCAAAACCCTATTACCATGCTGGAGAAAACTGGATTTCTAATGACATACCATGTTCTCTTTGCAACTTAACACTCTAGAAGGAGTTAAACACTGACCTTGCAAGGTCATAAATTTAATCTAAGAGGTCACAAGTCAGATGACTAGATGTAGGTCCTTCAGGAAATGACCCTCCCCATGAAACATAGGATGACCATAAACCCTGGGTAATCTAGGAGCAGTTCAAAGGTCAGCTGTTAGTTCAACGTTATAAGTAAATTTTTAAAATCCCTACTCAGTTTATATTCAGCCTTTCTTCAGGTAAAGTTAATTTCAAAATCAAGTTAGGTCAAAGAAAGGAGTCTCCAATTCAGCCTTATAGAAGTACTCAAAGTACTTAAAAAACTGTCAAATTGACACCTCTCTTTCCAGAAGGAAAGTTTAAGGTGAAAGCCACCTTCAAGGTAATTTGGAGTGTGTTTGCTGGCAAAGATTTTTTTTTTCAGTATCCCATTGAAGCCCTAGGAGACTGGCAGAGCTTAGAGAGCAGCAGTGTCTGAATTACATGTGCACCTGCAAGTCTTCAGATCAAAGGAATGAAAGCTGCCTGTCCTCAGTCCCACCAGCCCTCCCTGTGCCAGCACAGAGATGAGGAGTTGCAGAAATCATCAGGAGAGGAATGGAGAGAAGATGGGGATGTTTGGCTCTATTGGTTCTGTTTTCTGTTCCCCACCTTCAGCTGAGCAAGTGGATTCTTAGCACTACTGGAGATCTTCCACCAAGTCCTCACACCATCCCAACTGCTTGATGGCCATTTCAATGTAATTTCATTCTGACTGTGAACTTCTTGTTCCATCTGAGCCCAGTGCAGTTACAGAGGAATACCAGGAGGTTCAGAGATTTTTATCTAGGAGGTTCCTTGCAATATCTCTTTGTCCTGAGAAGGGACTCAGGTTTCCACAGAAGTTGTTTAGAGCTTCCTCCTTTTTGCAGAGCATCTGAAATTCCAAATTTTTATATGCTCTGGAGGGTAAATTTCACTGACTCATGCAGAATTCTAGAAATAAAGATAAATTATACTTATACATATATAACAAGCTACAACTTCATGCCTCAACAACATCTTTGCAAGTGACATTTAGGTTCATGTTCATGTCCAAACTGTTTGGAAAAAACACCGGAAATAAGGAAGGCACAGCAATTTCTGTCTTCGAAGTAGATTCAGTATGAACTGATTTTGCTCAGTGCTGCACAAAGGTGTCATCTTTGCCTCCAGAGAATTTTAGTGGGACTGGTCTTACAACTGAGCTTTGAACAAGCATTAGTTCTGAATAAGAGTCAGGTTACTTAGTTTTGATTAGGAATGGATGCATGTTACAAATGCTATTGGATTATGGATGATTATGGATAAATATACCAAGTAATTAAAAGGAAGTCCATCTCTATTGATGGTTTACACCACTAAAGCTTTCACAGAGGAAATGGGATGCTGGAGTTCTAAATTTAAGAAGTTGTATAAGGGGAAGCTTTGCAGACAAGAATGTGAGAAAGCAAAAAAGGAAACATATTTAAAAGGGAATGTCTGCTTTTTGTATTTCCCATAAATGGGCTATTAGCCTTGTATTTAGTTTTTTAGCTGTTTTTTTTTCTGAACCTAGAGAAGAAAGAAAGATATTTGTTCTCCTGAACACCAGTCACAAGAAGGTTTATCTGCTCTGCCTGCTAATGCAGCAACATCAATAAACAGTTCCTGTCTGAACTGCTGTGTCATTAGGAAAATGGGAGAAGAACAAAGTGCAAATTAGCAGAAGGGAGTTTGAGAGAATGAGAGAGATTGGAAAACAAATCTGCAGTCGATTAAAAGCTTTGTATTTAAAGAAATCAATTGGCAGAACATTACTTGGCCACAAGGACGGTGCAGCCTGTCCATCACTCAGTGATTCTGTGGAAACAACACAAAATGCTGAATCTGGACAGCAAGGGGAGATTGCTGCAGCAGAGAACCAGCAGCCAGACAAACAAACAACTTACCCCAACTGCCAGGAGGACTCACTGAATAATTCATACAGGACTAAACACTTTGATTATGCATGGGCATTGCATGTTATTAGGAAGTTGATTAGATTTTACTCCATGGAGGATGGCTTGGCTCCATAAATGGTATGATTAATTTATTTGTTTGTTTTCTAGTCCCTCGGAGCTGTGCCACAAAGTGGCAGGTCAATGGCACATGCTCAGCACGTTCCAATGATGGTGTTATCCGATGATTAGGGAATCATACAGTTCAAGGGAGGTCACGCTATTGATATTCCTGGGACACCATTTCAAATGGAGATTTCTTACTTTAGAACCTCGTAGTGGAACAGAACACTGTAGATATTAACTAAAAACAGCTTCAATTTTTTTTTTCAAGGTTTTTTTCACCTCCCCATTGGATACCAAACAGGAGGAAGGTCATATGACATCTTATCCAAAAGCATGCTGATGGGACTGGAAAGATTCCTAATATTTCATGAGTGATTTGAATTGGAATTTTTATTTATTTTCCATATGCAAATTTATGTTTTTATGTGTTCAGTTCTCCTGCAGTGACTCAAGAGAGCAAATTTCACAGATCTGAGAAATAGTAAAACCTTTGGGCATCTTCTGCTCTGTTTTTGATGGAGTAGTTTCAGCATGTGTGTCCAACCTGGATTTCACTTTTTATGTAACTGTTTTATATATCTTTTCACTTTTTATATATCTGTTTAGCTATTTCTTAATAACCAAAAACTTTTAAGTTTTATTTTAGAGCTAACCACTCTGGGGAAATGAGTTCCTCAAATTCTTATTAGTCAGACCTAGAACTGTATCCTTTAACACTGGTTACAACAGAAGTGCTGTACAACCCTTTGGTTTGCCTGGAGCCAACATTTAGTAAGTTTGGCAAGTCTTCATCCATATGCGAGTAGCCTGATGTATTTCTGCACTAAAACAGCCATGATAACTGGGGCTGATGAGCCAGCCTTCATAAACACCCCAGAGGTGAAGTTCAAAACATGCTATGAAACCAAGGTGCCTCCATTACTTGAGACACAGACAGAAGAATTAGGTCCCTGGCCGGGGTTCTCTTCCACTGTGTCCAGTTGCAGTTTGCCTGCCCACATCCCCTCTGGAGCACCAGTGAGCTCCAACACCTACAACTACATTTGCAGATGAGCTGAATAACCTCAGACCAGATGAAACCAAAGCCTGCTGATAATTGGATCCTGCAATTGATTTTAAGTTTGATGGTAGAAATGGCCTTTTTTGACCCTATCACTTCCTCTTTTTCAGGGCTCCCATTGGGCTGAGAGCTGACCCAGGTGCTGCACCCCAGGCCACTGCTTTCATGGGGAGGTCTGGGGCTGAAGCAAGAGCCCAAGCTGTTGTCAGTCCTGTGTCAAGCTGTGTCTCAGTATGCAAGGGTTTTAAGATCACTGCAGAGTCTGTTTGAGGGAATAATGATCTCCACCGGCATAAGACTAAGGGAAGGATCATCCAAGTGTCACATCTTACAGTATAAACCCTCGGCGTCTGCTCCAGCCTAAGCTGTAAGGTATTTTTTGTTTTGTTTTCTTTGTTTGTTTGGTTGTTTTTTTCCCCCCTATGGCATTATATTTAAAGATCTAAGGAGCCAGTCTGGACAACCTGGACTGTCTTCTCTGTACAGGGATGGCAGAAGGAAAGTACTGTACTCCCTACAAATATTATGCATCACGTACTCCCCATACAACTGCCCCACCAATTTGTTTCACTTCTGAGCGGGAGGGATCAGCTATAGAGCTGAAAAGGGAGTTTACTGTGTAGGCTAAGGAAGTATGCCAAAAAGGTAATTCTCTGTACACTTCTCAGCTCTAAAAAAAGAATAAAGAATGAACACATAACCCTTGTGCTTTCACAGGCTGATAGTGCAACCTTTTGATCAAGCACCAAATATTTATTTAAAGGGACATTGAGTCCTTAGCAGCATCACTTTCAATGTCCAGTTGTTTTGCTGCTATTCACCATGTCCTACACTATTATTCTGAGTCAGTTTATCTCTGTACAGAACACACCCCCTCTCTTCAAATTCACTTTCCAAGCAGCCGGCTGGGAGCTGCATTTCCTTGAAGATTCATTTTCAGTTAGTGAATTGGATGCTGAGCAAATTTAGGCTAGTTTGTAACAGTGTCAGCAACTTTACAAGACATCTCTGTAACCTTTCTGTGCTGTGTGTCAATGTATGCATCTTATAGGGATCTTATAACCCAGCCTGGGAAACCAGGGAATGCCCAAAATAAGACATTTGACTAAGGCACTCCTCCCCTCATTCTCTGTCATGCTGTGACAGACAGCCTTTTTCCCAAATGGGATACTGTGTAATATCACAGGAGTGTAAATTTATGAGCTGTTTTCAGTTTTTAAGAAAATATCTCTTGCCATTGTGGAAATTTGTCTGTTATCAAAAGGGCTCTAGCAAGGGAATAATCTGAGCTGAATATATTTGATCACTCTCTGCCTTTTCTGGAGCCTGCAGGATAACTGAGCACTTCAATTGCTTTCAAATCACTGCAGGAAGAATGTTGTTCCTGTCCTAATACTGTGAGCATACAGGTGAAATTTAAACCACTGATATGCTTTCCTGTACAGGAAGAGAATCCCAAGACAGTATCTCAAAGGAAAAGTCACCAAGGAAGTTTTTTTTTTAATCAATAATTATTTTTATTTTTCTGACCTGACCTTTGTAACTTCTCCCTTTTAAATTTAAAAATGTATCAAACCACAGCAGAAAGAAAAAAACCTTAATGCTTTGCTTCCTTTCCTTTAGGGAATTTGTCCCCATCATAACCCAGGTATTTTTAGGTCCCTATGTAAATACACAGCTGTATCATTCCTGTATCATATGTGTATTTGTACACCCACATATACACACACAACTAATCAACTTCTCTTTCTGTCCTAATCCATTTTCCTCTAATGCTAATTTAATCCCATCCACTGCATGTTAGCTGTTAAGTCAGGGAATACAATGAATGAATGGACTGTCTTGAATAAATAAGAATTCCTAAACAGTGTCTCTGATTTTTAGTGATGCAATATTAAGTAATATTAAGAGAATAATTCAGATTCCCACAGTGATACTGTCCAAGGATGTTGTCATTTCACTCTTGTCCTGCCCAGAAAGGCAGTGTTTCATACTCAAAACAAGCATCCAGCATATCTCAATTCACATACCTCTTTCTTTCTCTCTTACTTTTCTTTTGTTTGCAAAACTAACGGACCTTTTCCTTGTGAGGGTGTATGAACCTGTACATCCTATGAGTCTTTGTAAGGAGACTGAACTATAAAGCTGTTTATTGCAGGGAATAAGAAGCTTTTGTATATACTGACTCACACAAATTCCTTGTAAAAAGCCAATCTAAAATAAAGATGACTTTTTTTTTTTTTTTTTTTTTTTACAAACAGCTGATTTCTATCCCATTTCCCCTTGTTAAATTTAGGATAAATTGTTTCAGAATGACAATATTGATTTATTTTGCTTACCTGCTTCCCCATGGCCAGAAATAAAATATTCCAGGAACACAATCAGCATGATGCCTTTACGCTGCATGGTTGTCAGTAAAATATTTGTCCTCAGTGAAGCAAAAAAAGACCTGCAGTAATCTACAGGTTTGGTGCTCGCATGGCTTTTCTGTATTTTCCTTCTTTCTTTCTTTCTGCTCACCTTCCTCTCAGTGTAGGGGTCAAGGCTGCTGTCTCATTCTTCTTGTTCTCCTTTGGGTCCAGAGGTGGTTTGGTTTTTTTCAGGGCTCAGATGCCTTCTGGGTGTCACCCATACATTGCTTCCAATAAATAAATAAATAACAAAGCTTTCCTGTGTCTTTACCCCTCTCCATGCAGCGGGCAGGGGACGTTCACATCCCTGACGCAGCGCCTCGGATGCACCATCGAAGGCTGATGCGAGGCGGAGAGCTCTGCTCGGTCCGGTCCTTGGCGCTTCTTTAGATGCTATTTCGAAACTTTCATTCCTGCTCCTTGATTTTGGTGGAGCTTCGGTTTGGCTTTGCCTGGGTTTGCCCTGGCAACCTTCCCGACCTCCTCGCACCTCCCGCAGGCTGCTGCTACCCCGGGTAGCGAGGGGGTCCCGGCAGCCTGAACCCTGCTTTGTTAGGAGGTGCCCCCCAGTACCTTCTCTCCCTTTGCTCCCTGCAGCAGAGGGTCATAAGAAGAGCAGAGCTGGCTTTGCTCCCTGAGAGATGATGAGAAGCAAGTGCTTTCCTGGCTCTTCTCCCTTTTTATTTTGGTTTGCTTTATTTTATTTTATTTCCCTCCTCCCTCCGCTGTCACGGAAGCCGCTTCTCCCCCACCTCCAAGGGATTTGCTTCACACAGCGAGCGCCAGGGGAGTGGAAAACAAACCCAGCGCCAGCTCGCCGGGGCCGGTGCCCGGGCAGTCCCCGGCCGTCTCTGCTGCTGGACCGGCTCCTGACCGCGACGCGGGGGCTGCGGGTCCCGGGGAGGGGCAGCGGGCAGCCGTAGGCAGGGGCTGCTCTCCCGGGATGAAGGTGCAATGCCCAGCGCCCAGACGAGAGGGGGAAAGGGAGAGGGGGCTGGAGAACCCTTCCTTCCTGCTGCTACGGCAAGGCTTAGGGCAGGGGGGTTCCTGCCCTCCCCAGGGCGGGTTAGTTATCTGCAAGTTTTGTCTCTGCCTCCCTTCAGCCTTTAGGACATCTCTCGGTCCTAACCGAGCAGTTCTCTGCTCCTGTCTGCCTGCAAAGGGGATTATTAAAACATGTGATCTTCTTCCTGGGGCTTTATGTGTGCCTTTTTTTTTTTTTTTTTTAGGTCTGTTCCGCACCTCCTCTTGGGCCGGGCTGGTGCTGGTTGGGCTCCGTTGCGGGCGTTGTTTTTGCAGCCGCATCCTCCCCTCCAGCAGCCCGTGTATGTCCGTGTGTTTCTGTGCGCGTCCGCGTCCGTCTGTCCCTGCAGCACCCTCTGCCAGCCCGCCCGGCACATGACACCTGCCCGAGCCCCGGGGACACGGCCCTCGCACCCCCGGGCACCCCGGGGCCTGGGGACACTGGGAGGGCGGGTTTAGATGAAGCTCCCTTGGTGTACAAGCGGAGCTTCGCGCGCGGGCTTCATTCCATAATCACTGGCAGAGACGGGACTTGTGACTGCCTGGAGGAGCTGGGATGTCTGCACTGGCAGAATCCCTGAAGCCAGATTTGGTAACTCCAGCACAAAGCTCCCGGGGACTCAGAGAGACTCCAGCATGTAGCAATCAGGTGGTGAAGGTGTTCAGCCCTAGGAAATAAAAATTAATTCAGGATGTGTGTCCCCACTTCTTCATTCTCTCTTTCCTCAGGTTTCTCATCAATATAATGCCAATAACTTCTGCTCCATGTCACAGAGGAAGGAAGTCCGAGGGGAGTCCAATGCAAACAGGGTTATTCTTGTGCTCATGTGTGTGCAGGATCAGACCTTAGAGGGATCTGAAGAATGTAGGTCATACAAAGAAGAATAAGGAAAGATTTATTTCCCTTTGGGGTGGGAATGTTTATGTAAGGCAGGGTTATTTAGCTAGGTTTTGGTGTAGAATTTTTTGACATTACCCTTATCTTCTTTTCTTGGTATGTTTTTAATATGAAAATCCAACAGAAAACTTTGAAATATGAAGGCTTTTTCCTCTTCTTTTTGTCTTTGCCTTTTGTTTGAAAGCAGCTAAAATACTGTTTAATTACAAAACAAAATTCTCCTGCCATAAATGACAGTATCCTTCAGAGGGTCTGAGTCTGCTCTGTGCTCATCTCCCCTGAGATGTTCTGAGTTCTTTCAACTCGAGCATCTTCAATGGGAGCTGGGGATGTCCTAGAGCTAAAGCAGATCTGACATTAATGAGAGGCTGCCATTTAATAGTTGTGCTTTGTTGTCATTTCTTGTTGATTGCTGCCTTTCTGGGGAAATGCTGTATTTTTTCATTTGCAGGTTTTAGGCTCCTTCCTAACTGAACTGCTTCTCCCAGTTAATTTCACCAGGCTTAAACTGTGGCACTTGCAGTTTAATAGACGTAATAAAGGTCAAGAAGCTGCTGTGTAATTTAAACACCAACCTAAAATAGAGAGCAAAGTTCATGTTGCACTGGTAAGTGGAAAATCAAAGTTAAGTACATTCATTTTCCTGTGATGCCTGGATGGCAGTACCATAAGACTTTCTAGTTTTTGACTGTAGGGTATAAAATTGACATAGAACTGAAAGCCTTCATTCTTCCAATTACTGACTGTCTTGAGGAATCCACTACCAGTGCTAATGACACCTTTCCAATTTAATGCCGTGAGAATCCATTCATGTCTGTGAGCTAAGAAGAGTTAACACCTAAGGGGAAAATTTTGCTGTTATCATTGACTACTGCTGTTGTATACAAGACAAATTGATGAGATCTGAGGAACAGCCCATATTAGAGGTGTCGAACAGAGAATGCCCATCTTAGCTGGACAATGTGTATGAACAGTGCTGTGAATAATAATTATTAACTTTAGTTAGTTCCTAAACTATAGTAATGTAAAGATACGATCCCTGGGGTCTCAGGCAAGGTTCATGCTCCAGTCCATGGCTCTCACTAGGACACTGAGGGGGTCAGGTGTGGAAAGTGACTGGGTTTGCTCTAGTGGCTCTAGTGGCAATTGATAAAGCACCCAGAGAATAAAGGGTGAAACTGTGAATCATTCATTTTGGGTGAGGGGGGAAGAGCCAATGGCATGGCAGAGAGGGGGGAGGTGTGTCATCTGTACCACCCGCCCTCTATGCTTGACAGCCCTGTTTGCAAAAGCCAGAGGACAGGCTGTCCTCTTCGGGATTGCCCTGGGGTGGTGGTGCATTTGAATCACTGGGCATCCTGCTCGCCTGCACCTTCATTGTACCTCCTGCTCCTTGCACCTCTCCAGTCCGCCTTGCCTTTCCTCCTCGTATTTCCTCAGCGATGACCAGCTTGAAGGAAATCTGTCATGGCCTTCCTCTAAACCCTTTGCCTGAAAACAAAGGTCGGAGAAAAGGAATACCCCATGCACCTGTGAGAACCCCCAATCTCACTGCTCAGGAGAAGAAGGTAACTTGGGGTTTCACAGGGCCTCACTTCTCTTTCTTTCAGATAAGTACAGGTTGGGGCAGCAGACCTGTTTGTCTCAAAAGCTTTTCTGAGCATGCACCTAACTTTGTGGCAAATGTATTTCCTCGGTGTTATATAATTCACTGTGTAATGGGACAAAGTACTGGATTACTCTTCTGCTTGCTTCCTTTCTTCCTCCTCCGGAATAAGCAGGTTGATACGGAAGAGATTTTGCTGCACAACAGCTTCCATGACTTTAAATGGCTAAACAAGAGGCATTAGACTTCAATGCTGTCAATCCAGCACTGTCCCTTGAAGATGAAATTCTGAATGCTGTTGCAAAAGCCCTGCATATGTATGGGAATGAGAGCTAACCCCTCCAGTACAATAAACATCACAGGTGATGAATCAGCATCATGGCAGCAGCTACACACCTTTATATTTGCATAAAATATCCAAGGATGATTTATTTTAACCAGTATCCTGGGCATCCTGCAATTTAGGCAAGTTTGTAGGGAGTTAAGTTAATTATTTGTCTTTGGTTGCGTAATTATTTTCCTGTCTCTTTTTGTTTGACTAGTCTATGTACACACTAAAGTAACTATTGCATTATGTCATGGTTGAGATTTTTAAAAAATCATGAGCAGAAAATAATAGTCGGTGGGTGAAGATCCTTAGGAATTTGTGTGGGAGAGAATAAGGTGGGTTCCTTAGTTTCAAAGTCTGTGCTTCATCACATGTAACATCACTTACACCGTGACATTCTGGTCAGAACACAGAAGCTCCTTCCCCACTAACAAGTTGCACACAACTTCCTTGCCTTCGTGGGAGTTCCCCACTGGCATCAGCAGTCAAATTCTTTCTAAGTCCACTTCCCCAAGCAGAGGAGAGTCTAGTCAAAGGGTAGAAAGAGGAACAGCTGTGAGATATCCAACAAGGGTTTACTTCAATGTCAGAAGCATTTGTGGCTGAGGCATCCTGTCTGTGCCTGGGACAGCTCAGACACATGGAAGTGTTCAGAGAAGGCTGTCATGATGGCGGGGAAGATAAAGGAGTGGGGATTGGTCTTCACTGCATGTCAGAAGGTTGCCAATCATCTCCATTTTATTCCTTGCTAAATCACTTTTCCCCAGAAGTCTGCTATAGCAGGAAGGAGTCCATGTTGCAGGAGACGAGAAGGTATCTCTCAAGGATGCCAAACCTTACTCTTTATCCAGGGAGAGAAAGTTCTCTCTTCCTACATGACTGGAATACTTTCCTGCCTCGTTTAAATTTTGGAGAAAGACAGCAGTAGACTTAGTTCTTGCCTCCAGTCTACTGTGTAATATCCTTCTCTCATTGCTCCATCTTGCCTCCTACATATGATGTCATGTGAGTTGGATTTTTATTAGACTGTTAAAGGTTTTAAAGCTTCTTTTCCGATTTATTTGATGGTTAATCCTCCACCTTAAACTCTCAGCAGAGTTAGAGGCTCAGGTGGTGTTTTTTTCATACCTGAAAACTCAAACCTCTTTTTTTTAAGAAGTGTTCCATGCTTAGAAAAGCAGGTAGACAGAAAGGTTGTCTATCTACAAGAGTTTTTTTAAGTCTTGGTACCGACTTCCAGATTTTGTTGACAGTGCAATGCTGAGCATATTACAAGATTTGTCTTTATGTATGACACTGTGTTCATTCTCTAATTGAGATATTCAGAGGAAGCTTTGACAGAAATGAAGTTAATAATGCTCTGCTGATTTCCTTGGGATTTGTCCCTCTTTTCATATGCCTTCATTCCAGTTTTAGTCCTTGTTACAGTAATAAACCTTACCACTGCCAATGTTTTATTTTCTTGGGCCTCCTCTTGTGGTTATAATAGAAATCCTCTAAGTGAGACTTATAAAGAACTGTGTGTTTTGGGACTTGCTGAAGAAGTATCTAATTCTTCCTATCATACCAACTTTAATCTTCTTGGATAAATCAAGCCATATCTCAGAACTGATTCTGATTATATGTTTCCTGAGTTCTCTTCTTTCAGCATTCTTTGCCTGAGGCCTGAAACAGCCACATCCTCTCTCTTTCCCTCCCTCCACAGCTCAGGAAACTCTAGCTTTCTGTTTCTCAGCATCTGTATCTTAATGCAAATATGCTACAAAGAAACTACTCTTGAAACCTATGTGTGGTGTGTCCTTTGCAGAGCAAGGATGTTGAATGCTCCATACTCACATTCCAATAAGGCTGGAGCAACTTGGGAAGAATGTGCACTTCTCAGTTTTGCTCAATATGAGAAAAATGGTCTGCCTTTATCCCCACAGCAATTCCCTTATGGATCTTCGAGCCAAGTCACGTTACAGTCCTCAGCTACCCAGGAGGGTCATCTGTCACCTGATTGCAGCATCACTTGTGTTTCCGTGGTGGAGCACTCATGGGCCTTGATGACCTTGATGAGCCTCTCCTGAGGTCTCCACCCACGCCCTCGTCTCATAGGCTTGGAGGCTCCATTTAAGCTCAGGCCTGAGAGGTTAGTTTTAGCTGTGCTGGAGATGATTCGGGTTCTGTTACAGGGTGTCCCTGTGCCTAGCTAGTGACCTCACTGCTCTAGTCTCCAACCTGTGGGCTGACACCACTATGGACCTCTTTGGTGATCTCTAGGCCACATCTGTCTCTGGTAGAGACATTGCCAGACCTGGTCCTGACTTGCTCTCCAGCTGTGGAGCTGCACATCACCCTCTTCTTGCCTGGTGACCTGGACTCCTGGTTGAACCTAGCTGCCATCCCTGGGCTGTCCTGCTCACCTCCCTCAGGTAGTACAAGGCTGGACCCTGACTGGGGAGGTGCCTGTCCTGCTGGCTGTGTTGGCTCTTCTTGGCTCCCTATCCGTTAGGGAGCAGATTTGCTGCTTGGTCACATCCTAATATGATGAACTAAAAGCTAGAGCCTGGAAGGTCACTCAGCACCTGAAGCTGTTCTTCAGCTTTCTGGTGAGGAAGCAGGATGTTTGACCTCTATGATTCCTTTACACATCCAGAAATGAGGCCAGGTTAAAAAGTTCATATGGGATTTGGGAAGGTCAGCATCCTAGCTCCTGTTTTGGAACATCAGGATGATAAAGAACTTGGTTAAACTTTCACAGCTTGTGGGGCATTTACAGCAATGGCCAGTCAGGAATATCCATGTTTACTTTCCAGCTAAGCTGATTGAAACTGGGACCTACCAGGAAGAATAGTCAGTGAAACAATCTTGCTTGCTGTTTAGAGGATAGTGCCACCTAAGATTCTGGGCCTGGATGTCATCAGGAAGAAGATGAGAGGTGGGAGGGGAACACTATCTCCACTGGAAAGGGGGCTAAAAAGGAAATTGTTGCAGAGTTAAGCTCATCACTTCTTCTCCTTGTGCTTCCCATTCCCTCAGTAAGCAGGGAGACTGCAAAACGTAATGTTTGAGTATCTCAAGAGTCTTAAATTAGAAACTGGTTATCTTCTTGGAAAATGGAAAGGAATGACATTCCTTCTGAAGAGGCACTGGCTCTTCAACAAACACCAATTAACAAAGAGCCTTGTTTACTTGATTTCTCAAGAGAATCACCTCAACAAAGATATTTATAGCTGATCGATTGGAGCAGGATTTCATGGGTTGTTTTGACTATATTTTGTTGACATTGAGAGGTCTAAATATTGATTAAATAGCAGCAAAATCATGCTTTACTATATAAATGCCAGGGAATAAAAAAAAAAGACATCCTAATAGTGACTAGAGCTTAAATGCCAGAACCAAATATTAGCTCCAGCTGGCAGATCTAAGAGGAAGACTTTGCATCTGGTGCTTACATTGCACTGAGCTGAATTAAATCAGTAACTCGGCAAATTCAGAGCAGGTTGTATTTTTTTTTTTAAACTGCCTATCAGGCTCAGGAGTATAACTGCAATTAATATTTAAGACATCAATGAACTCTGGACCCTGTTTCTCAGAGGTACTGAGCACATGCAGCTTAAGCTTCTGTCAGAGAAAGCTGTGAACAGGAAGAATACCTACATATAAAATCCATGATAATACTCAGAATGCAGTATGTCAGTTACAGGTAAATCAATCCTACTTAAACAGTAAAATAATGGTTTTTATGGTGCTTTAATGAAATGTATTGTCTTTCCAGAAAAGCATAATGATCAGCCTATTTGAATTTGCTCCTTGAGTGCCTTTCTCAGGTTATTCAGTTTGACTCAATAATGAATATGTAAAATTCTTCCCCATGCACATGGCAATTGCCCCTTCATAAAGCAGTCAGGCTTCATCTTTTTGAGTGCCCGAGCTCTTTTGTCAAGAGACTGTTTCAGAATCTCTTATACTTAAAATCCTCTAATTCAAAGACTAAATTTTTTACAGGTAATTCACAGCCCTTTATTCTTCCAGCACTTTCCTGAAGCTCCTTCCTGCTTTGACACTTATCCTGCAGTAAGACAGCAATCAAATGTCACCTTCATTCAGTTAAGCTAAACAAGCCATAGTCCTAGTCCTCTTTTACAAGATCTCTATTGTCTGTGCAGGGTGCCCTTCCCACCTTTCATGTAACATTCAAGTTCATGTTTCATTAATGTTTGCATCATCAAAATTCAGGCTTCTGCTAGTGCGTAACACTACTAAGACAGAGGCTCAGTCTAAGTGAATTTATTTGAAAATCATATCAAATTTTTCTTGCTTGTATTTTTAGGGTGAAGAAAAATATTTGTCCATCAGTTTCATTTTAATATGAATAATATATTGATCAAAGATTGCGGGTGATCCTTACCACACTGAAAGCAACAAACACATCCTTATAGTTCTCCGTAGTTCTCAAGGGAGCCAGAATACCCATGTTTGACTTTTGGAAAACCGAGGGGTGCAGGTGATTTTATTTGTACTTCAGAAATTTTTTAGATCCATAATCCCCTGTGGTGGCTGCTCACCTCTGAGACTGACTTTGGAAATCCCCACGCATTTTGTCATGGTGTGGATGCAGCCTGGATTTTTGTGCTTATTAATAACATGCCCTTGAAAAATCCAACTGGAGAAGAATAAAGTGGCATTAGAAAATGAAATTTGCATTTTCTCATCTGCTAAATAGGTTCCCCCCCCCATGATTCTCTGTGTGGATTTGCAAATCTAATTTGTAGGGTTTTACTGGTCTGATCCTTAGCTGGTGTAAATCAGCTGATGTGTGAAGGTGAATGCCTGCTCAGTAGCAAGTGTGCCAATGAAAACCTCTCTTAGTATGAAGCATTTAAGGTTTAGAGATGTCGTTTTTTCAGTGTGCTCTAAGGTGTGTGAGCCCAGCATGCACAAATGAAGGGGATGGAGAGCTGTAAGAGCCAGAGCATAGTCAGGCTGAATGAGGAGTTTCACTACTGAGCTGAGGGCTTTACAGAGCTTTTCAGAACCACTTACCAGGGTGGATGGTGATGATACCTGGCCTGGGTAGTTCTAGATGTCTGTACTATAGCCCACCTCTTCACTGCCTCCATAAGACCCTTGCTTCCATAACTGAAATGCAAACTGCAGGTGTCACAAACATGGGTTATCTGTGCTCTACTCAGCCCTCTCAAAAACTGAGCTGTTAGCAGATTTGGAAGCAACCCTGCTCCCTTTCTGTCCTTTCCACAGCCATTAGAAAATCAGCCTAATGAAGATGCGAAATTTCATATGATTTGTGAATCTTTTCAACTGAAAGTCATTTGGATGGTGTTGGCATTTGTCAGGCAACTTACAAGATCTTTGCATGAAACTGGCTATTTAAAGATTACAAAATCTTTGTTCTTGTTATGGTTTTAATCAAATGAAACACATAATACAGAGACATGACTTAACGAACTGTTACTAAAGATAGTGATTTATTTATGGTTTATTTTATCCAAAAGGACATACTGTACTTTGCAAACCAAAGCTAATGTCTTTGGAGGCAATAAGGAGTATAAGCTATGTAGTATCATCTGCAGAATTTAACTGAGTGCCTAGTAATCACTTTAGCTAATTTGGAAGTGATATATGTAGCATCAATAAAACAATGTAAACCACCACCCTCTGCAATACATTAGGATGCTAAATGGAGTGAATCTTCAATAAAACTTATCCCAAGAACATCTTCATCTGGGAGTATGTCACAGAAATCTGGCCTAAGATCTCTTTTGAGTGGAAAGTACAGTAGGGTCTTCAGTGTCTCTAAGGATTTGAGAGTCTCACTTTTAAGGATTTCTGAAAAATTATTTCCTTGATAGTTCAGTGCCCTCTAGCACTATAAGAAGGAATTAATTTGTGTCTGATATGGATACAGTTGAGCACTTTCCAAATATCTGTGGGGTCTCCATGCAGATTTGGGGGGACAGGTGGGAAGAGGATGGTTACAGCAACGGAATCTACAAGGAAAGATGCAGGTAGAAACACTTCAATAGGAAATCAGTAATGCAGCTCCCCTGATGTGAGCTTGGCCTTTTGAACTGCATTGTCCTTGTAATGGCTTAGTCAGGCTTCCAGCTGAGTCTGATTAAAGTTCAGGGCCACCCACTTACCTCCATCTCTCTTTTACCTCGGGTTTTTTCTTTCCTTTGGCAGCTGGCTTTGCGCAATGCCTTGCGTTATTTCCCACCCGAAGTGCAAAAGAAGCTGGCACCAGAATTTGCTGAAGAACTCAGGCTCTATGGCCATATCTATATGTACAGATTCTTCCCAGATATTGAGATGAGGTAAGGCCTGGATGGTTCACACTGTATTTGGCTGGCCTTGTTTACCAGCTTTCACCTGTGGAACTGACCTTTAAATAGTGGTATTGTTGTGTCGTAATTTACCTCTTACAGAATTTGTCATAACATAATAATGAAGCTCATCATCTGATAATTCAAATGTTCTGTGTTTCTCAGTGGTTTAATTTCCAGGGGAAGGCTGCTAGATGTTTTGGGATGCTCCATGGGACTGGTAGGGAACCAGTGTGTGTCCTTTGGGATAGGCTGTGACAGAGCCAGGGCAGCCTCACTGCTGGAAAGCTCAGCTCCACTCAACACAGGGAAAGGATTGAGCGAGGTTGTGTCCTTGGTAATGCCAGATTTACCACACACAGGGATCTCAAAGACTCCACCCCATGGCAAGCTCTTAGTTTCTAGAGGCTGAGACCTCCAATTACAACCTTGATAGAAAACCTGCAGTTGTCCTGAGCTGCTGCAAGTCAAGTCTCAACTGAACCAGGAGGCAAGTCCAGATGAGTGAATGGAGACCTGCTGTGAGTGGTCAGTTGGATTATCTGGGCTCTCAGAGCAGAGTAGGCTTTCTGGGCTTAAAAGCAAGTCAGTACATTTTTTTTCCACTGGAACCTGTATGTGACCCTGGTTTGTAATATGCTGTGCCTGTTGGTCTTGGACCATCACTTCAATCTAGGTCTGCTGGGGCTAATGTTTGTGAAGCAGAACAGTTTTAGTGAGGGCTGCCAGGGGATAGCTGCTTTTTTTAGACTGTTTGATTCCTTTTTGCATCAACAGGGGCCTGGTTAATGTCTGTAAAGAAACCTGAATAAAGTAACTCTGATTTCCACACACATCTATATTTCTATGCAGTCAGTTTTAGCCTGGGGATCAGATTCTGCAGAATTTAGCTAAGGGCAGGACAACTGGAAGACTGTCTGAAAGATATTGCAGACCTGGATGTGAGAGGACCCTAGTACTAAACTACAGATGATGAGACCTTCCAAGTAGGCTTGCATGAGACAGTCCACCAGCTTGTTTCCAATAATGGCAGCAGTGATTCTTTGATAGCTTCAAATATTTTTTCTTCGTGACCATTTCACTGAGCATTTCCTAATAGGTTATTGCAGTCTGAGAATAAGAAAATGCCTTTTGTTCTCTGCACTCTGGTAATATTTGATTTTTGCTGTCTGTGTCCAGGGAGCACATCTGCATTTAACAGCCATATTCCCATGCCAGCACATTCAACTGATAACTGAAATTTGGTGTTCTTATGTTCTGAGCAATACTATGTGTGATTATCTCCTTTTGATGAATTAGTATCATTCCACAGAAATCCTGTTTTATCACATCAAGTTTAGAAAAACAGAAATCACTAATGAAAAAAAGCATTGTGGAAAAACTCAAAGGCTTTCTTTCTGGTTTGGCAATGAGTACAAGGGATTTGTTTTAGCATTCTGATGTAAAAAGCCAGGATACAATGAATGTGATCATAGGAAGAGCCCATTTGCTCAATCTGTAGAATATACATTCCAGATCTTGGCTCATGAGCTGGACAGCGGATGTCCAATTTTTGTTTGTAGTTGGCACTCCTTAGTTGAACCTTTTCAGTGTAACTGTCTTCCCTGTACAGAGCAAGGGCCCAGCCACGGAAGATCTGTGGTCCAATAAAAGGAAGATTGTTTAGAATCCACGGGCAATGATCCTAATCCACCTCTAGGAATTTCCAGTATCTGTAGTGGTGGTGTTGCTTAGGGAAAAGGGAGTAAAACTCTTCATGTGTGGTTATACTTCCTTTAGGTATCACACCTTAGAGACCTCAGCACAATTGTGCTAAGACCTGTGCAAACACAGCACAGGAACAGTCCCTGCCCTGAACAGCTACAGTACAAATCCCAGAGAAGAAGTTTTAGGGCAACTTGATATGACAAACAGATGGTGGAGAATAACAATGAGATGACTGAAGCACATTAATGCCGGGAAACCTGACTTGGAATATCTTTGTATTTCCTATGCCTCACCTCTCAACTTTCTAGATGAAATGTATCTTAGTAAAAAGGCCCATATTTCTCCTAACTAGTTCAGTTTTTGAGAGTTTCTTTGAGCCTGAAACTCAAGCCTTAGATAGTGTCTTAAATAACAAGGGTTGACGAGCCTGAAGACAATTTCCACTGCTGCTGTTTCCCTTGGCATTGCAGGACTTAGCTGCTTGGCCTTGGCCTCTGTACTAGAGACCAGTTCCATCAACCCTCCAGAAAATCCAGTTAAAAAGCCATGAGTTCTTGACCACCATATTTATCAATTGTGATTAACCTATTCAGCAAATGATAAGCTGATTGAAATTTATTGGTTTTGCTTAGTTCTAATAATAGATAAAACCTGATTTGCCTGTTAAGGTACATATTTAATTCCAGATCTGCGCTTTTTTTTTCTTTCCCCCCCATCCCTTCTGAATAAAAGCCTGCAACTTAAACAAGTCGGAATATCACTGACATGTAGGGATATTTCTGTGGTGTTTGTTGAGAGCTGGAGTGTTTCTTCTAAATTTCTGTGACTACCCTTTCAGAGCACACCCCATAGGAGAATACCCTTGCAAGACCAAATCAGCTGCTGCCATTATGCTGATGATCATGAATAATCTGGATCCCTCCGTGGCTCAGGTAAGGTGCAGTGAAAGGGAGCTGCATTCGTAGGGCAGCAGCAAATCTGCAAGATACTTCCTGTATGTGCTTTCACATAAATACTGAAAAATTTAGACATACAGGCACTATATACAGGAGCTTGGTCACTGCCTGAAACACAGGTAGAGCTCAGCTCGTGGTACAGCTGATTTTGAAAAATAATACTTTTTTTTTTCTTAATTTGTTACTTATGATATTTTCTGATTTCAAGAACCTAGAGGATTTTGATGCAATAAGCTCTAGAAAAGATTTATTACTGAGATTACAAAAGTAACTTGGAGAACTTGGAGATACAGTGAGAGGTTTCAGAAAAGTGCTGGCATGATTGTTAATTTTCTTTTTCAGTTTCCTCAGGAACTTGTCACTTATGGAGGAAATGGGCAGGTCTTCAGCAACTGGGCACAGGTAGGACAGTGCTGGTTTTGCAGCTTGCTTAACAAAACCAGTTTCACCCTCCCCCACGCACATTCTGCTTTAAGCAGTTCAGTATAGTTCTTGGCAGTCATTGCCTCAAAACACTCCAAAACATCCTGTTTGGATAGAGGAATGCTTGGTTGGGAACTGCATAGATGGAGAGAGCTTTATTTAGCGAGGAGAGCACAGACAGCCCAACAGAAACACTAAACATGATTCCATGAATATACCAAACTGTGTATGATGATATAAAGACCAGTCTTGTCTTTCTCTGTTGTGTATGTGTGTGCCTCTGTATTTTCCACAGGTAGTCTAAGAAACTAAAAGTGTATCTTATGTTTGTTTGTGTTACTTTTGCAACATTTTTCACAAGTGGAATAAAATGGAATAAAAACAAGGCTTTGATTTAAGACAGCGCAATCTTCAGTCTTTTTTCCTAGCAAATCAGATTAGCTGTAAATATTTGTGCTACCTGGCCAGTTAGTGGTGCACTTTACTATGAACCCGGATCTTGTAAGAATAATGGCAAGTGGGTAAAAGTCTATAAAATGAAAGCTAGGATGTTTTAAATTGTTGTATAATTTCTGTTCTCCTATATAAAAAAGGTCAATAAATACATTCACTTTAATCTGCAAAATGCATGTAGGAAACATTAGCAGGAGATCTTTGGAATCAGCAGAATATTTAGAATCATGATTTTGAAGGCCAAATTCATTGTGTTAATAAAAAAAAACGCTCTGGGTCTGAACGCTCTACAGGTGTGTGGTGGCAGGAGGAACACTGAATGAACCACCATCCTGAGTGTCTGTGGGTAGGCACAGATGTGGTTACTGGGAATGCACCTCAGGGTGCCCCAAGGCCACAGAGCGGGGGAAGGTGGAAACCCACCTTTGAGTTTTGGAATGGGCCTGTAGAAAGCTACATCCCACTGTGGAGGGCAGCAGCACTCCTGAGGACTGGGAAGGTCTTCGTTTTTGATTCTGTAGCTTAGGTAAGCAAAAGCTGACTTAAGGAGACAGCTTTTGTCATGAAAGATCACATATGCACCTTGTTTTGGCTCCTCTTGCTCATTAAGGAATCCCAGCAAAACTGATGTGTAAATGAAGTTCCTAGTTAGGGGAGAGGAATGAATTCCTCACCACAGCATGGGACTGAGTGACCTAGGGTTTCTTCCCAGTTAGGGGTTTTTTCATTTGTGGTTAAAAGAAAATTCACACTTCAGTTTCTGGATCTGATAAATGGAAGTTAAATGGAAGACTGAGGCAGATTTTGAGGCAAAACTGTTCTGACCTTTTTTGATACAAAGGTATCATGGCAATCCACACCATTTCTTTATTCTGTGTATCAATTAGTAAACACCATTTAACTATTGCCTGTTGACTGCATGAGTGTTACAGCATTTGGCCCTTATTGGCCTGACATTCCTTAGGCAGATGCTGAGCTGTAAGGTGAGGTAGAAGTGCTGCCAAAGTCAGAAATATCCTCTTTTTCTCTTGTTCTCATCCAAGCCAGACCTATGACCTGCAGTTGTTTCACAGCAGAACAAACAAAACATTTGTTTTCCCTGCTTAGAGTAACAATCACATGAATGATTCAGTTGCCACAGAACATTTTATTCTGTTTGTAGCTTGAAAACAGCATGTTTAAAAAAAAAAGTAGAATCTATCATTGCAAAATTCCTAGGAAAACGGTTCAGTTTGGTTTATATAATCCACGCAGACTTGTGCTCTTCTTCTGGATAACTTCAAATGAGAGAACTATGTCCAGAGCTAACTTTGCAAGCCTGCAGACAACAGACCTGCTCTTTAAGCTGGGAAAGGCTTTGCTTCCTTGTTACTAGTTATGGCTTTCAGTGGAAGAAGATGTATTTATCTCACAGCTTCTAGTTCTATCAGAATGTTTTCCCAGATTGCTAAAGAGTTGAGAGTTCAACCAGTTACCTGTTCTGTCCTACAAACAGAATTTGGTTGTTCAGTATTTTTCATGAAATGAAACCAAACTGTAAAAAGCAAGACAGTAACTACTAATTTTCTCCTGTTCCCTTTACCTTGCAGCTTGGGAAATTGGCTGGATTAGAAGGGATTGGCCTCAAATCTGTACCATTTTTAATTCAGATTGAAGACACAGCTACAGAGTTTAAGTGCCCATGACAACTGTGTTTATTTGTCAGTGATACCTTGTTTCTGTGTCCCTACAGAAACTCCAATTTTCAAGTAATTGTTGAATTCCAATATTGCATGGGAAAGCTTTTCTCAGGCCTAGTTGTCACATACTAGAAGTCCTGTGGAATACAATGGGCTTTGTCATAGACAATGATGGATGAGAGTTAAATTTATAGTCAATTTAGGTGATCAAAGTGTACTTTTTGACATTCATCAAGAGTAACTTTTGAATTATGCAGACAGAGTTGAGATGTATTTATTTGTAGGCTCCTGGGTGTATCGAGCTGTTTCTTCAGTGTCCACAATGAAAGCTGATTTTTTTTATTTGAGAAGAAAAACTACTTCATTTTTAAGTGCACATTTTAATAGCCATTTATTGAACAGACAACAAGCATTAGATGCTGAAAATCAGATTAGGATGAACAATAAGCATGAGTATTTAATCAATTCTATAGGGAAAATTTTGTAGTGTGTCTTCAGAAAGATTGCCAGGAAAGTGCCAGATCCAAATGTTTAACCTCAAGATAAAATTAGAATGGATTTAAAAGTGAAGGATTTCTGGGGTTTCTACTGGAGAAATTATTCTGGAACTTATTCAGACTTTTGCTAGTCGATGACTTATGTTTCCTGCTGAGTGGTACCCCTTAAAGGACTTTATTGAAAGAAAGAATGTGTTGAGAGCTCTGGCTGTTATTTCATGTGTATGTACACCTCATTATCTCTAAAACTACCTTCATTTTCAAAGTTTACCCCATAAATGTAAGATGGAAGCAGACTCCTTCTTTTCCTTTTCCTTTCAGTTCTGGTTGGTAATGCACTACTTGTCAGAGATGACAGAAGAGCAAACACTAGTAATGTACAGTGGGCATCCTCTGGGACTCTTCCCCAGCCATCCCCATGCTCCTCGTTTAATCATTACTAATGGCATGGTAGGTATTGGCATCTTGTTTTCTTTCACTTCCTTTTCTGTTTAATTTTCAAGTGTTGGCTGAATTAAAATACGACTTATATTATCCACATTTACAACAATACGTGGGAGAATTTGGGGTCCAAATTCTGCAGCATTTATTCCAGTACAGCTGCACTCATCTCACATGTGCTGATCTGCAGTGATGGAGGAAACAATCCTCTCCTTATCAGACAACTTCTGTTCTTACTGAGTCTGAGCTGTACGTGTTCTTGACCAAAACAGTTCATCTAGGCTCAGTTTGGAATATTTAAAAGCTGTCAGTAAGCAAAAAGATGATTATTAATCAGAGGCTCAGATATCTGGACTGCTTTGCTTGGAAGGCAAGCTGGACGAGTGAAAATACTGGTTTATTGCCAGTCTTTTGAGCCATTCAATATCTGTCTCCCTGCAGGCTAGTGTTTGCATGGAAATCACAGTGCCAGAAAGACTGGACATCTTTTTTTTTTAATACTAGAATGCATGAAATAAAACACCTGAATTACTTCTGGTTTTCACTGTTTTTCTATGTGTGTGACCATAGTTAGAGAAACGTGGGCTGTTAAAAAGACCTGTTTAAATCTCTAATTTTCTTATGTGGATTCTATTTTGATTGTTTTCTTAGGTTATTCCCAACTATTCCTCCAGAGATGAATATGAGAAGATGTTTGCTTTGGGAGTAACAATGTAAGAAGATAGCTCACTATTAAAATATATCAAATACTTGACTAAAAGTAATTCAGACATCAAGCAGCAGCTGGTTAAAATTTCTAATGCAGATGGACTTCAACTGTGCTGCATAAATTCCTGATGCTGCAAAGCACTAATGCACACTTAAGAGGAATTACTTTGGAGTTTGAGTTATGTTCAGCCACATATATAAGGATGTAATTGAGGTCTGCCAGGAATTAATATTAGGTTTATGTGAGAGGCTTGGCTGAACAGTAGCCTGAAGCCTTAATCATAAACCACTTATAGCACTGGCTAGTTCTATTTTGCAGAGGTTGTTTTGCAATTTATGGAAAATACAAGTTATGAAACATTCCTTCAGGCTAAGAGAAATTTTGAAGTAGAAAATTGTCTCTTTTTTTTAATGATTTTTACATACTTTTTAACATTTTTACAAACTACTGTCAATCTAGTTGATGAGAACAAGATTATTATTCTTTTGGGTACCATGGAGAGAATAAATTAAAACAGCTGTCTCCCTTCTCTGGGAATTTAATAGAAATGTGAACAAACATTTTGGGCTAACAACTTCAAACGCAACTATGCATCTGAAAACCAATGGCATAAAGGTGCCAACAATGTGAAAAGGACTGTCCTTGTGTCCTAGTCACTACGCTAAATTCCAAGACGAATATACCCTCAGTTTTTGATCAGTGCAGTTTTGAACTCAATGAGCTAAGCACTCTTCTGAAAATGTGTTGGTGCATTGCTAATGACAAAACTCCATTAAGATGTGAGTTTGATAATAGCAGACCTTGACCAACAAAGCAAAACATGGAGGTTTTTTTGTTACACTGAAAACACAAGTACAGAACTCCTTCCAGCCTGAGTGAGGTGCGGTCTCACTGTGTTCGTTGCTGTCTCTAGGTACGGTCAGATGACTGCAGGGAGCTACTGCTACATTGGGCCTCAGGGAATAGTACACGGGACTGTGGTAAGAAACTGGGAAAGGTCTGTGTCAGTGCTTTTTGAAGAAGGGTTTCCTCCCACAGTGTCTGGTGACTGGAGTGGATTGGGTGGCTGTGAGGATGTTCTGGCTACTAAAGAAATTATCATTGCCCACTCCTTAAACAACTAGTGTTTTTTCACTTAGATACATCTTATCCAGAACACAGACCTGAAGGGATTTGCAGGTCTCAATCTGAGCTCATATTTAGCTACAGTACATGAAGTACAAATTGACCAAATGTGTTCTATAAAAACCTTTTCTTGCCTGTTTTCCTTAGCCATCTGTTGCAGCAATCCTTATCAAGTCTCTGTACCTCAAGAGCAGCATATTAGGAAGCACTGATTATTTTATTTCATGGTGAGAGAAATAACATAATCAGGACAGATGTTTTCATAACATCACTTTGTAACACGTTTCCTTCTTAAAAGATTAAAACTGTTCCGTGGTGCCAGCACCACGGAGTTTTTCTGTTTGCAAAAGGGACAGAAGATCTTCAGATTTTAGGGACTCTTGGGAAAATATCTCCTGGTGATTGCTCTATTTGCTGCGTGCAGCTCACAGTGCTCAATGCTGGCCGTCGCTACTTGAAGGCAGAAGACCTGTCTGGGAAGGTGTTTGTGACTTCTGGTCTCGGAGGGATGAGTGGGGCTCAAGCCAAGGCTGCAGTCATTGCTGGGTGTGTGGGGATCATCGCAGAGGTGAGAGCAATACTGCTTTTGTTCTGTCTTCTCTCCTTCATGTGCTGAATCAGAACCCACATTCTTCTGATCTGACATGTTCCTCAAGTAATCCTGACAAAAAGGAAGATATTCTTCTCTAAGATCTGCCTGTCCTTTTCATTGCTGAGCATTTTTCAGTACTGTTCATTCACTGGATCAGACTGCAAAGATATGTAATTAACTACTTATGATTGCTTCACAAATAATGTAGAATGATGCTGCTAGATGAGCTCCCAGTGCTTCACCTGGGAGCTCATTTCATGTGTGAAAAGGTCTAACTTTAACAGGTAATTCCCATCAGAACAGCATTCTCTTATGCCAAAAATCATCTATGTTAAAAAGGTGTTAATTATAATATTTAATTTTGATTAATCTTTAAAGCCTCTGGCACCCTTAGGGGCAATAGAAAGTACCCTTTAAAAATATTGGTGTGGTTCACTCATCAAGATTGGGCCTAATGTAGTTGCTTGGTGTTGTGATTCCTTGAAGCCAGTGGGATTTTTTTAAGCGCAATTCTGAGGATAATCACAAGCACTTATGAGAATTGCAGTTTGTAAACAAAGAAGGTAAGTTCTGCTGAGAGAAAATGCTGATGGAGGAGAAGTTCTGTAATACCATTTTCCTTGTTTCTGAAGCCCTCTCACTGTATATATTCTTTGAACAGAGTCTCTCATCCTGATATAACGTTTCTCTGTTCTAAATATGCTAAACCAGCCCACTTATTTCCTCTCATAAACAAAGAGAATCTAATAATGATTTGTGATTCAAAGACTGTTAATGCCCCAGCAATCGCAATAGTGGATAACTGGATCTACAGATATCTTATCATAGGGTTCTGTTCTAACAACCAGATGGAAGGACAGAGTACAGAAACACTGCAACAACTTTAAAGAGATCGTTGCTCTGTAATTCTGTGAAAATGGTAGCGACTATCTTTAGTGATATTGATTATTGAGAAACATGAAATAAACATTTCCATGCATTTCTTTCATCATGACAGTCTTAGAATTCAGTTCTTGTTGGAGAAGATACAGGGCTGACCAAAATGCATTGAGCTCTCCTGGGTATCTGCTGGTGATGGGATGTTGCTACTGCTCCAGAGGAAGGGGGATTTTTGAGAATTAAACTCCAGTCAGAGCTGAATGGAGTGGGAGTTTAGCCTTCTCAGCTAAAGTCATTTATGGACAGTTAGCTGGGAACCCTCTGTTGTGACCATGTCACTTTGCAATAGAAAGGATAAGAATATTATAATATTGCAATCTGACCTAGAGTGGCTATGATGAAATTTCAAAACATAGTGGGTCAGACTGCCCACATGGTGTGCAGTAAACCTGACTGCTCTGCCTGGCTCAGATCTTGTTCATGGAAGGCTGGGGGTTCACCTGCTTTAGAACAATTGTGCAAAAGTGGTTTTGTGGGCATGTGAGTTTTGCGTGTATTTGAGATCTCCTCAGGTACCCTTTGCAGATGAAATAAATTTATTCAATTTACTATTGAATAAATTATTAATGAATAAGTTATCTTTATTCAGACTTCTGTCATCACAATCTTTCAAATGCTGGAATACATAGGAAAGATTCCAGTGAATGCTGTTCACGGCAGTCCTTTGTCCTTTTCATCTCTACGGCTGCAGATGATTTTGTTCAGGAGACTGAATATCGCCTGGTTTTTATCTCCTGTGAGATGATCCTTGTCGGAAATGAGTCTCAGGAGCACATGTGGATAACTATATATAAGTACATGTTATTTGTTTAAGAAACTGTTTATGCAAATGGCACTGAATTGTGCAAGAGAGATCGTTTTGTCAGCCAGGGCTTCTGAAGCTCTGACTGAAGGGATTAATGGTGCAAGTCTTTTACCTCTTCTGTTTGACAGGAAGCAGATTGTAATTTTATGAAATAATTGTGTGGAGGGCCAGACTGTCTCCTCTGAGCTGCACTGAGCTCTCTGGGGTTACACTGGAGGCAACATTTGGCCATCATCTTTATGCAGTTTCTTAAAACTACTGAGATGCTGATGAAAAATGAGCACATTTTTGAAAGTGTGTTTCAAAGGAAGCTAGTTTTCTTGAGTATGCTGGCAAGTCTGTGAAGGACTGAGAATGTCAGAGAGGGCTAAAGTAAAATATGTAGGATGTGGTAACATTTAAATAGATCTGATTTGTGTTACGTGGGGATTTAAATGAACCCAATTCCTGTAATTCATACAGACCACTTAATATCTTTCCTCCTGTGCTGATTTAAATAACTCAAAAGAAGCTGTCCCCCATGGCACCTGACTTTATTGAATAATTCCATTGGCAGTGACACTGTTATTATCATAATCTGGGGTTTTGGAAGGGTAGTCTTTATTACTCATGTGGAAAATTATGGAAGGTTTCTCATGCTAAGAATAATTAGGAAAGAAAAGGTTTCCTGGTGTTCAAGCAACTCCTGAATACAGGACTTAATTAATTTACATGTAAATACTTTCTTAATGAGAAAGAATGAAAATTATGGGGATGGAATATAGAGAAGTAAAAAATGCTTTAATAAAATAGAAGTTAGTCAGGTTGTGTTCTCATGCACACACAACACTGTGGGTGTTTTAAATCTGTTGCTACCACAGAATATTGGCTTAAATTAATGTTGCCTCTTGCTTTATGCCACTGATAGCCCATTATAATAGTATTAATGGATGTGCAAGTTCATACACAGGCACAGAGTCCATATTAATGGTTCAAAGCCTCCACAATTTGTCCATCCATTTATATTTTTATGCAGCTGTCTCTTAGGCACATACACACAGGCACACACAGAAGCTGAGCCCAGAAGAGAGTACAGCTTTGGGACTGAGCTTGTTTGGGGCTTCAAATTTCAAACGAGGGAATTAAAGACAGTTTTGTTTTGATCTGTGCTATGTTTTGGTGGCATTAGCCAGCTGGGACAAGAAAGTGCCTTCCTCTTTTCTGTATTTGGTTGAGATTTTCAACCAGCGGTCCAAGAACAAAGGTGAGGGTTAATTTTATTCAGCAAACCATAGCTTTATATTGGGCTGCCTGCAGAAACATCTCTCTGAGCTGATCAAAGAAAATATTTTTGTAATCAACTAAAAATACAATTTTCACAGAAAATAGACGGATTTTAAAAATAAATTGGAAATATTTTGGCTTTTTAACATAATTGTAAAGAAAAATAATAAGAATAATTAAAATTGGCAGAAAAATATTACCTCTTGTACAATTTTAATGATAAATTTTGGTTTGTAGAATATTTTGGGAGGTGATGTATCAAGTCTATTTCTTGCTTCGAGCCTGGAGTAAAAGAGAACAGAAAGTGTAAAAAACATCAGAGGTAAAAAATAAATATTTGAACAATAATTATATATATTATATCTGGATTATATATAGATATATCTCAATGTAATAGCAGGGCTATTACCTTTACCTTTTTGCTACGTTTTCTTGCAGGGTAATTGAAAAACTAAAAGTAAAAGTGACTACATAGGGGGAACAGGAGTTTTCAGATCTCTGCTGTTACTCCTAGGTTGATGAAGCAGCACTTCTGAAACGTCACAAGCAGGGATGGCTGATGGAAATCTCTAACAACCTAGACCATTGCATTGCTCGGCTTAGGTATGACTTGCAACATAATTCAGTGAGTTTATCTCTGCTTCCTAACCCTCACTTCACATCTTTCTGCCTTGTGCCATTTCAGTGTGCATGTCAGAGGGGTTGAGGGACACTCTTCTTATTCCAGGTCTGCTTTGGGATGTGGATCCAGTTTCCCAAGCTGCAGCAATCATTATGAGTGACTACTAATGCTTCCTATCATTTGAATATGTTAAATGTGTCCTCACTCAGTTTCATGAATACGCGTAGAGCAATTACAACTGATGTTACACTTGAAGCATCACTCAAGTTTTATGGAATCCATGATTGATAATTATGAAAAGGTTGAAAGATCCGTTTTCTAGATAAGTGTTGAAAACTACATGCAGACTTTTTTGCTGGGTTTGATTCTGTGTGGGTCTTATAATTTGCAAGATGAAATGAGGTGCATTTTCTTCAACCTATCTTTTTGTTCTATTCTAGAGAAGCAAGAAAGAATAAAATTGCCCTTAGTTTGGGTTACCATGGGAATGTGGTAGATCTATGGTAAGTAGCATGTGTAGCTAATGGATACATTAATGCTCTGGCTTGTTGGTCCATCTGGAATTAATTCCCAAACTTGGAAGAGACATTAAATCTAGTGCTGAGTACATTACTCTGGATGTTAATGAAAAACTATTGTCAAAAGACAGGTCTTCATCCTCGTGTTTCAGTTCCCAGTTTCTTCTCATGTTCCTCCTTTCTTTATGTAACAATAAATGGCTTAAGGAAAGAAATTTTCTAAGATTCTGCATAGGATGAAAAAAGAATTTATCTATTTCCTTGTGATCTTTCACTAACTGCAAGATTGCAAGAAAATGTCTTTGACATCAGTGAATCATAGACATGTTCAGGTTGGAATGGACCTTAAAGATAGTCTAGTTCCAGCGCCCCTGCCCCAAGCAGGGAACCTACCATGAGACTGGGTTTGCCTGGGTCCCAACCAGCCTGGTCTTGAACACCTCCAGAAATGGGAAGCCCACAACCTATCTGGGCAACTTGTTCCAGTTCTCACCACACTTATAATAAGGAATTTCTTGTTCATATCTAGACTAAACTGTCCCTCCCTCAGCTTAAGGCCATTCCTCCTTTTCCTATCACTACATACCCTCATGAAAAGTCCCTCTCCAGCCTTCTTGTAAGCCTCTTTGGGTACTAGAAGGCTGCTGTAAGTGAAGAATAGAAGTACTGAGATATTGATAAATAAAAATAATAGGTAGAATTCCTGGCTCTCTTGAGGCTTTATTCAGTGGTAACTCTTGTTGTCACACCGTATACCAAGGGCTGACTCATCTCATCATCTAATCAAACCAGCATTCCTGCACAGGAAAACATGAAGTATAAAAGTTGCACCTAAATCTTCAGCTCCATCACTCCCTACCTCCTGGCTTAGCCTCCTGCAAATCCTTAGCCAAGGGCCTACTTTCACAAACAACCTTTTGGACTGGAAGAAATTCTCCTGAAAAAAGATCCAGACTGTGAAATGACAGCTTTTGTTCAACCACTCCATTTGCTGTCTTCCCCAGGGAGAGGCTGGTCTATGAGCTGGACAAAACAGGAGAGCTGCTGGTTGACCTGGGGTCTGACCAAACCTCCTGTCACAACCCATTTAATGGGGGGTACTATCCAGTACAGCTTGGCTTTGAGGAAGCAAAGCAGCTCCTTTCCACCGATCCAGGGAAGTTCCGGACCCTGGTACAAGAGAGGTAAATGTTTTGGCAATATATCTTTTTAACCTTTTAGTTCCTGTTTAGCATCTTGATTTCAAGAAGCCTACTCCTGATTTACAAGTTTGCAAATGAAATTGGACATTACAAAGAGAACAATTTGGCATAATGTATATGTAAATAAAGCTGCACTATAGTTCTCAACTGGTCCTTTCAAGGAGAGTGCTCCTACACTGGTTTTGTTCACCTTGGATATTCCTGGTGGAGACCTTTTACTTGTAGAAGGTAGAATATGGGCATAACATCTATTTGACTTTGGATGAGGGACCAACAAGGACCTTTCCAGTTTCCCCAATGCTGTGTCATACTCATCTAAGACAAAGCTAACAGAAAGGTAAATTTCTGTGAGGAACTAACTTCTAACAAGCTAGATATGGCCTAAAAAAAAAATCCATTCTCATTTGATAATTATTGATTTACCTCCAGAACTTCAAGAAGTTATACCTATGTGTGTACAACTCTGTATGCAACTATGCATTGATATTAGAACTAGAAAAAATATTAGGTGGAAATGTTTTCACAGGGACCAGCCCTGAAGAAGGCCCCCTATGGGAAAGAAAGGGCCATATGGGCTGTTTTGGCCAAGAGTGAGGCCAGAACAATGATGTTTAGCCATTTTCAGCTGTTCTGTCTTTGCTCTGTGAACTTCTGAAGCTGTTGAGTAGTTTTGTGTAGACTGTTTTTTGTTATTACCATCCATCCCCGGATCTGGCTGCATTGCTTTGCTAAAAGATGTGGCCCCTCATTGCCAATGAATGAAGTTCCCTTAATGAGTGTAAACTACTTCAAGATTTGGGGATAACAGGTGCTACAGAGACTGAGAGCATCTCAACCGTTGACTCATGGCTTTATGTCTAAATTTATCTCGGGTCTTTCATTTCTATCTATCTCCCCGTACTCCCATACTGTTAGTGAGTTCACAATATTATTCTCTTTGATATTTCATCAATCTCAATAATTGTTTCCTTCTTTATTTCAGTCTGAGGAGGCATGTAGCTGCTATTAACAAACTTGCTGATAAGGGCATGTTTTTTTGGGATTATGGCAATGCTTTTCTCTTGGAAGCTCAAAGGGCTGGTGAGTAGATCCTGTACTTGTAGGTGGAAACAAGGACAATCCTGTATGCATCTTCCCAGCTGCATATGTTGGTAGAATGGGGTTGGCCACTTTTAACTCTTTAGCCTCTCTTTCTCTCTTGTTCTCTGAGACCCCGACCTTCCCTGAATGAGATACAGCCTTCATGGGAACATAGGTGCAATAGGGGTTAACATTATATAGGGTTTTTTTCACTGAATCACTGATTATTAAAATTCTCTTCCAGGTGCTGATGTTGAGAAAAAAGGAGCAAATAAAACAGAATTCCGATATCCTTCCTATGTTCAGCACATCATGGGGTATGTTGGGCAGAGTTTGGAATATGCTCTTAAATGCCTTGTGACTCCCTCTGTTTGGTGGGGGAGTACTACAGAGATTAGTGCGAATTTGCTCTGCACTATGAAGGATCAAAAGGAGGCAACAGCGGTTGGAAAATTGATCTTGCAGGTGTTATGCTAGAATTAGTCTGGGTTGAAATATTGCCAGATCAAAACTCTTCAGTCCTTCACATAAATTAGCTGCATTTTGTCATTGTATACATTTTCTTTTAAGCAGTTCTACTCAAAAGAAGAGCCAAGTCACAGCCTCAAACTGTAACTATGGGCAACCTCACTTGTAGGTGCTAAAAATGAAGAGTTTATCTCTTCAGAACAGTAGAACCCAATTCCAACTCATCAAAGCCTATGTCTACACTGAAGTTAAAAGCATGTCTGAAAGACGACACTCTTCTGCCCATGTCTCCAGCCTCTTACCCAAGCTGTACGTGCTGCTTGTGGAAACAGCTGAGCCCAGGTCTGTTGAGGGACTGGATTTGTAACTCATTTTTCCTCTGACTCATGCTTTAACTTGCCTGTGCCACGTGAATAAGAGCTTGAACATAGAGTAAGGCACCAACCAGACTAGATCTTTTCTTCCGGACCTCAACTGAAGCGTGTCTCACTATTGTATGTAAACAATGTGGGCAGCAAATGAGTCTGGACTCCGGCACTTGTTCAGAACCTACACTTGTCTGATAGTGCAGATGCACTCAGGGTTAGCCTGGGTTAAGGGCACAAAGACCAGGCAGCAGGCAGAGTATATCTGATGAAGCAGAATTAAAATTGCAAGTCATCTGGTGATGCACTTGTTTGATTGAACTGCCCAACATGACTATCAAAATTCTGGCCTGACTGTATTTTTATACAGTGGTTTATGGCTGCATGAAACACCACTGTTTAATTTCTCAGTTAATGGTCCTTGATGCTTCTGTTTGGATTAGTTCATTGAAAATGTTTCAAATTCTTCCGTCTCCCACTAATGAAAGAAAAGCACTGCTAGCAGCCAGGATAAATAAGGAAAGAATTTCAACTATCTCTTAATGAAACATGTTCTATTCTCAGGGACATTTTTTCCCTGGGATTTGGGCCATTCCGCTGGGTTTGTACCTCAGGTGACCCAAAGGACCTTGCTACGACTGACTCCATTGCCATGTCAGTGCTGGAGGACTCAATACGTAAGGGAGGTAAGACATCATCCCATGCCACTGGGGCTGCTTCTGGAGAGAGAAGGAAACTGAGAGTTGGAAAATGTGTTAGCTTTTGGCTTAAAACATAGAAAGCAGGCTCTTTTGTTTTCCATGTGGGCAGAAAATCCTGCTGTTCTCCAAACCCCTGTAAGGGGCGTAACCAGTAGGTAAAACATAAAAGCACCATGGATATTGATCCCAAAGCTATTGTGCAGTTTTGGCTAAGAACATTTATTTTAATTTTGTTACAGGTTTTCCTGAACTTTGTCACCTTGAAACTTTAAGGCAAACAGTATCTTTCAACAAAAGGTCTCCAAGAGTAATTTAAGGAGTCAAATTGCTTTGCCCCTGTCTCACAGGTGAATGAGGCATGGGAATCTAGGGAGGTTTTCAGGAGGTTAGCAAGGAGATAAGTGGCAGGAAACCCAGGTTTCATGGGTGTGGTGCTCCATCCAGTGTCATTTTTTTGTGATTACAATTTTGAGAGTTTTTTGTCATTTGTTAATAAATTGTCAACTATTTCTATTCACTGCTGGAATCAATTTGGAATCCCTGCATGGATTTGTATGCTACTCTAGGATCGAGGAATGACACTGCCTTTCACTCTTCCACACCTCTGGAAAAGGAATTATTACTGTTGCCCTCTGCTTATGAATGGAAATTGAGACAAAGCTAATTTTGTGTCAGCAAACATTAATCCTGATCTTCCAGGTTGCAGTGGAAGGTTCTACTTCTTTCCTTTTCTTGGTTCACCTTTACAGTCAGACAGCAGACTCAAAGACTTGTCACTGTCCCCTAGCACTAAAGTCCTCAGCTTTTCTATTTCAAGAGAGCAGAGCTTTATGCTTTTCAGAATCAACAAAAGAATCCTTGAATTCTGAGGAATTCCTCAGGATCAAAAGGAGAAGGATCACAAATCCAAAGCCTATTTTATGAGAAGGAGAGCATAATATTTTTTCCCAAATATTTTAATAATTGAAATATTTGTTGCTTCTTTAGTGAAAGTCATAATTTGAAATACAAGTAGGATTGTGAAAATTTTGAATGCTCTCCTGTTAGCTCTGAAACAATTATCACTGTGAGGATCCTGAGTGGTATTTCTGGAAAGGATATATACCATGTTCAGATGTGTCTCATTTGGAACAAAACTACTGTTGTCTTCCCATAATGTAAGGCTGCTGTTCAGCCTCATTTTCCTCCCATGAGGTGAATTATTGACAGAGTGGGTCTGACCCTGCGAGGTCCTTAGTTCTGTCTATTCTCCTAATCTTTCCTTAGGGGTCATCTTCAAGAAATGCAACAACCCCGAAGTGCTTACTCTGGTCTATGGATATTGAAACTTCCTTGTTTTTAAAACTGGTCCCTTGGCTTTATTGAAGGGAGGGTGAAATCCAATACTATAGTGCTGGATCTGTCTTCAGAAATTTGCAGTAGTTTGTCTGCCATGTACTGCAACCTCCAGAGGTCTTCTCCCAGGACTGAACCAATGCATGACCTTTGGATGGTTTGCACTGCAAGACTGGGAAATGAATCAGTTTCTGTGTACACAACAGTATGGGGGTGTTTATATAGATGTAATGTAAAGCTGGGGAGAGAACTCTCTTGCACAGGCAAAAAGCATTGAACTATTGCTTGTATAGTCTTAATGTAAATGGAAAATTACATTTAAAAAAATCCCAACGAATGAAAATCGGCTTAAGGGCAAGGCTATTATTTGATTTATTGTTGAATTTGGCAGGACAATGGGAATTTGATTCAAAGAGAAAGAAAAACTGAATTTGGACAGGAAAAAATCCCAGCTATTCATGCATATGTGTTCTTGAATATTCCACCTGCTGTCCACTTTCTGAGGCCTGGATTTGGACCAAAGTTCAGGGTCTGGATAGCCTCACACCCATCTAAAATCTGAAAATATCTTTGAAATTTATGAAAGAATCCATTATGAAAACAGAATGAAAACTCCACAGAGCTGAAGTCTGTTGCAGCCCAAGTCTAAACTTTGGACTTGGCCTTGGAGTCCAATGTTAACCATTCATCTTAGTTTGTGGTGATGAATTTTTTCACTTAGAACTTTTTCACAGTTTGTGAGGTTTATGTAGTTTCACTATCTATTTCCACTTTTAATTGTACCTGAGCTTTTAAGATCACTTTTGCATGAGAGATGCAGCACTGATTATTGGGGTGTAACTTGGATTTACAAACTCTGTGATAATTTGAAAGTTGAGCTGATGCATAACAATATAAATCTCCCCAGAGCAAAGGGAGTCAGTTTGTGTTGCTTGGGACTATTTTTCTGAGTACACAGTGATTTCTGATGTCTTTAAAACTCTAAATATGTACAAGGGCTTATGAAATACCTCAAGCAACACAGTAACTTGCCTGACTTCAAAACATATTCCTGTCGGGATGGGGAGGTGAGGCAGCAGTATAGCAAATGAGAAACATGGAGGTACTCTAAAGTTAGTCTAAAAGAGGCTGTAAGATTTTTTTCAGTTGCAGGAAGTAAGACTAAATAAAAGGGAGGATTCCTCACTTCCCCAGGGATAACTGATGAAATGAAACTTTGTACACACCACTATTTAGGAGAGAGAATATGACTGTTTATTGGAGCTGGCTGGGAGGGACAGATGTGCTTTGTTGAGATAGGTCCTTGTAGCCAGTATTCTCATCTGCCTTCTCTTCTGGATATGTTCTGAAGAACTTATAGACAGCAAGATCTTTTCTATAAGTCTTTACGCTGTGAGCTATAAAATATGGTACATATTCTTTGAGATAGTTTATAAAAATGATAGAAAGGATCCCTTCCCTGGTTTTTGTTTTGGGTTTTTTGGTTTTGTTTGTTTGTTTGTTTTTTAAGACTAACTCCTGTAAACTCATTAAATATCTATAGTAACCTAAGTGAACACTGCCCGTTGCCTTCTAGAGGCTGCTTCCTTAAACCTTATGAGTGGCAGCACAATCCTATTAGGACAGCACTAGCAGATGTTTCATCTTTTACTCCCTGCAAAGTGAAGTGCTGACATGTTAATCCTCACAGCAGAGTTTAGAAGCTATCACTTGGAGCCAACCCCTAGAGCACTGACAGGTCTTCTTAGGATCATTAAAGCTCTCTGCATGGAAGGCCTGTCTCTGCCGGAATGAGCATATTTTTCACTTCCATTTAACAATGTGTTTAACACAGGTTAAATACGAGTATCTTGCTTCTCCCTCTCTCCTTTTTCAACTTTTGCTCAGTGTAACTGCTGCCTCGTGGAAAGGCAGTAGTCTAAACATGCTTCTCAGTGGACAGTTTCAAGTTAGCAGGGTGCAGTTTCTGCAGTTTGACTTTCAAACATAAGTTATGTCTACATTATAAATTGACTTGAGAATGGGTAAGTGCTGAAAGGTAATGGAGAACATTCCATCTTGGCATTTGCAAAAAGGAGTGACTTGAATCTCCAATGCATGAACAAGTCACTGTGGCTCAGCATTTTGTCACACCAGCCGAGCCCTGGTAGATGGCCATGTCCCTCAGGACAAGTTAATGTGACACAGCTCAGCCCACAGAGGAAGAGCTTACAGGTAGTAACTTCTTCAGCCACTGCAACCTCATCTGAGCTGTAAAAGCCCTGTAAATTAGATAGAGAGGCAATGTTTCTGTCCTATTTCATACCCCCTCTTCCTTTTGTTACTCACTGCTGACTGTGCCATGCCTTTGGAGGCAGCTGATTGTACTGAGGCCACCACATATTCAATGGATATGTGCCATATTTCACGGTCTTTTACTTCAAATATCTTTATTATTACTCGTCCTTGGTTTGACTTATTGAGGTGGAATGGCACAGATACAAATGAGAGAAGAAACTGGAGAATATAAAGCCATTATATATATTTCTCTTTTAATCAACAAGATACATATATCTAAACAAGGTGTAGGGTAGATTTACACATAATGTAGCTACTCCATAATTTCTGTGCGTTTTTTTTTTCCCCATAGTAATGCAAGGCAACATACCTCAGTTTGTAGGATAAGAGACCTCAGCTTTATCTTTGGGTGAAAACGTTCACAAGGACCATTTAGTACAGAATAACTGCTGTGCTATAGATTTATATCCCAGCATTGGTGTAACTTATCCTCAAGTACGTGTTGCCAGCTGCTTCTGAGAATTTCTGCTAGCTATCTCAAAGGAGTGATTTACTACCTGGTGCAAGACTGAACTGTAGTACCCAATGTCATGGAGTTTGATAAAGCTTCTAATTTAGTGAAGGCCTTTAGTCTTCACTAAATAGATGGGCATTTAGCAGGCAGCAAGCCAGGTGACCATAAAATGTACATGTAACCCATATTTCAAGGTTAAATTTAGTTTGCTGAAGATCCAAACAGGAGTTATTGTTCCAGCTGTCTCCCGGGTGACATATTGTACCTTTCTCTAAATATATGGTGCAGTTACTGCATCAGCTGAACAGAGGAGTCCCTACAGCATTTCCTATATGCGTGCTTATATCTGAGAGTAGAATGTGACTTCCTAGTGCTGCCAGAGGAATTAATGTAAATTTAGAGCATATTGCATTAATTTTCAAACCCTATTTTTTCCTTGCTTTCTCTTGCAAGTGAGCACATCTGTGAAGCAGCAGTACCATGACAACATCCGCTGGATTCGGGAAGCTGGCAGGCACAGCTTGGTAAGTTCACAACCTCCTTCAGCAGATGTGACTGCTCCTGGTCCCAAATGCAGTGCTTGAACACTGGGGTGAAAAGCAGGAGCGGGCATGAATGAGAACACTGGCTGTAGCTCCCAGGGCTGACAATTTTAAATCTCTCTCTCCATGGAAATCCTTAGGGAGAGCTGAAACAGTTATTTGCCTTAATTTCCTCATCTGGAAATGTTAAAATAATCCAGCAATATCTACTCTTCTATCTGGGATGAAACATATCAGTCATTCATGCTCCACCTCAGTTGTAACCACCCTTCTTTTGGAGCACTGTTCAAAATGTCCCTCTTGGCACTGCTTTGGGCCAGCCTCTTCACGCCTGCAGTGCCCAGAACCCTTTTCAAAACAGGTGATATGGTGAGAGCTGCCATCCTTTTGCATTGTGGGAAGCAGGATGCCTGTGGAGCATCCTTTTGTTTTAATTTTAGGACAGGCTCTCCTGTGAAGCTAACCAGTAATGCTGTAGAGCTCATATGAGCTCTCCTAATCTGGAAGCCAGGTTGGTCTGTGGGGTGGAGAGCAGCAGAGCTGTGCAGGACAGGTGACCTGTGCCGTACTTTGTCTCCACATTTCTCTTCCCTTCCAGCTTACCATCACCAGTTCCAAATCTCTGCATCTCAGCTGCTGCTAAGGGATTTGTTGATAGGGGGATTATAGCCTAGCAATCAGGTTGATTTAAAAAGTGGAATTTATTGGACTAGCAGCTGAATACAAAAATATATATCATGGATTGTGTGAGTGGAGGTAAAACTAAGTTCAGAGAAGGGTTTTAATTTCTTTTTTTTCTGGAAGCTGGATGCTTCTGAAGAATTAATCTGCACTTTTCCCTATAGAAGGGAAGGGGTCACTCCTGTGACTTCATTCGTCTGGGGCCTGAAGATAAACCAGCTGCAGAGAACCTTATCGTTCTGTCATTTTTCTTTTCCAGGTTGTTGGCTCTCAAGCTAGAATCTTATATTCTGATCAGAGGGGTCGTGTGTCTATAGCTGTGGCTATTAATAGAGCGATTTCTGAAGGAAAGATTAAGGTTTGTCTTTTTTGTCTTGATATGGTCTGGGTGATTGTGTTTAATACCTGAGACTGGAGTGGCAAGTGGGAAAGGAGGACTGCAACCACTGAGACCACAAATGCAATTTACAGGGAACCAGTTTCTTCTAGTGTATGCTAGAGTTCAGTCCTTCTCTCTGCCTGCCACCCATATTGCACCATGTAGTAGGAGAGAGATGGGTTTAGAAACTCTCTGAAATAGTCTACCTTTTTTTTTCATGATGGGAATCTGCCTTATTTTCTGTTTGGGCATCTAGAAGCACAACACATCATTCTGTGATTTGCTGAGAACACAAGGCAGGGACTCTTAACACTCCTTGGTAGTGCCCTAAATATTAGAGGTAACAAGAGACTGTGCCACTCCCCAGTGCTTCTTCCCCTCTATCCCTCACTTGCAGCCATATTTTACAGATACATCAAGCTCTGCAATCAATTTGCATTGCATACATGCATGAAGAAAATTTTGAGGCTTGACACTGCCCCTGTAGAGCTTAATGCCAATATCTTACTTGTCTGGGTAAAATTCCACTGACCCTGTGTGGTGGCAGTAACACTACATACTGTGGGCAAGATCGTGTAGAGATTTTGTAAGTTCTTCATGAGTATTGCAGGTAAATGTACAATGTGATATCCTGGGGGAGACCAAATTCCTGAAGGCACCACCCAGCAATTATGCCTGTACTTGGGGTGGTTCTGTGCAGTGCCAGGAGTTGGATTTACGTCCTTGTGGATCCCCTCCTACTCAGGATATTCTTTGGTTACTTGTTCTGTGTACAGCAGCATCAGACCAAGACAATGTCACTCGATCATCTCCATCTCTTTTATAGCTGGATCACAATTACCCTTATTAAAGAAGCAAACTCAAGTAAAACTTAGAATGGATTCTCTCTGGAAAGGTCTGGGTTTTGTTACTTAGAAAATGTTAGTTAAATAATTCAAATGCTGTTGACCTACTCGGGATTCCAAATGAAGGTCACTGCAAGCTAGTCTCATAAAATAAACCTGACCAGCCAGAGCACTCCCTTGGAGCTATGACTGACAAGGTCAGACTCCCAGGCCCTTTAGATTTTGTTGCCCTTTTGTTTCTGCAAATCTCCATTCCTGCTCTTGCAAGCTAGGTGCTCATGTATATTTTCAGTGATTTTCTAATTCACTACCAGAATAAAACAGTCAGCTAATTCCACACCATGCCAAGAGTTGAATTATTCTTATATAAACCTAGTGCATGGCAAATGATAATGAATATCCGCAAGCTGATATTTATTCAAACTGCCAATTAAATTCAAGGTCAAGAACGGTCTTGTTTGAGGTGTATGAAATCAATAATTTTTATTGTTAAATTTTTAGTCCAAAGTCATTAAAAAATGGAAAATTGCAAAACGTTGTACTGTTAATTTCCATTTTCAACAGCAAACGGAACTCTTTCTGGATGAAGATATTTGCAGACCGAAATGTCTTTGAAATTTCAGCAAAGAAATGCTTGGATGAAATAACCTCACTACTTCCCCTCTTCTATCTGCCCTCCTTTAAGGATGCCATTGGCATAAAAACAGGCTATTGTTCTTTGTTATGAAAGGATAGTGGCCTTCATGAACAGTATGTGAACAACTGTTTTAGAATAAATAATAACAGGCAGAGAAGGTGTTTTGGGGGTTTAGGAGAGGGGGCAAAGGTGAGATTTGAAATGACCTAAGACAGAGTGAATTCAGCAGATAATGATCCTCAGTAGCAATGCCAATTCATGACAGATTCCACTTTCTTGTCCTTGGCTTTTTCCAGGCTCCAGTAGTCCTCAGCCGAGATCACCACGATGTGAGTGGGACTGACAGTCCTTTCAGAGAAACGTCAAACATTTACGATGGATCCGCCTTTTGTGCAGGTCAGCGGAGCAGCTGAGACTTGTCTGCCTGGGCAGGCAAGGAAATGGCTTTAAAAGAGAAATAAATAGTTTTTTATGCAACATTTAAAAAAATATTTTTGTTTAGCCCTTAAATCCCAATTAATCCGATTTCCTGAGAAACTTTGTGGGATTTAGCAGTAACACAGACATGAATGTGGAGCTCTTTATATAGGACAGGTCCTGAACCATTCTGGAAATGCAATGAAGATGCACCAGATGTACCTGAATGTAAATGGAGAGCAGTCTCAGAGGACTGTTTTCTGTTTGACTTTAGTTTTGCACCTCACTGTTTCAAACAGGTGAGCTGAGTTACAGCCATATTTCTGTGGAATCCATAGGATCAAAATCAGGGCTATAACAGTATTTTGCTTAAAGCAAAAAAGGTTCACAGCTGCTTTCATTCCATTGCCTGAGGACTGAAGAAAACAATCTAGAGTTTCTGAAAGGAACTTTTCTGCTCATAAGGGAACATATTCTGATAGTAAAGGCATAAGAGTGGAAGTCAGGCATTCTGGATTAGATTGCATTCACTTACGGTGCGACTGTGGGCAAATTATGTAGATTTGCTATACAAAAGCAACCTTTAATGCTGCACACCTGACCTGAGCTAACCAGACTGCTTTTAAGTTTTTGAAATGATGCTTTAGAGAAATAAATGCAAGAAACACCAGATTGGAAATGCACAAAAAAAAAAAAAACAAACAAAAACAAAAAAAAAACCCACAAAAACCACAAAAAAACCCACAACAACAACAAAAAACCAAACAAAAACAAAGAATGAAGCACTAAGCAATTTCTAACCAAAGTCTTCCCCACTTTTCCATCCATAAAGTGGAAATTATGATAATAGCTTTAAGCCCAGTAGTGTTTCCATATGTTATGAACTGACAGTCACAAAGAGGTGTGAAATTGGAGGATCTGCTGCTGTAGAAGGAAAAATTATGATTGAGGTAGCTGAGCATATTGAATTACTTCCATTACGGGAATTCATAATAGAACCAAATTATGGCTCAATTTTAAGGATAAAAGTTCCCTGCTATCTTAACTGGATTTCCTGGTGAAATTAGGCTTTTAGCTGTATCTATGAGTCCCACTTCCCCCATTTTAAGTGTGTTGGCTGGTTCTAATGGGTCAGATGAATAGAGGTCTTGAATAATGTTGGTTTCTGCCAAGATGTGAGAAAATGGTGCAGCTGCACTGAGAACAGCAATCCAAAGCAATGTCTCCATCAAAGGGCTTAGCAACATAAGTAAATGTGAGGAAATGCCCTCAGAAGAGGGCAATGGAAACAAGGCTTGCTAAACCCCATTGCTCATTATCCTTTGTGGGTCTCTTTGCACTTTGTGATTTACATGAACCATTTGCCTTCTCCAAGGGCTTATCTAAAGCTGGTTGACCACTGACACCACAGATCTTTGAAACCAGGTCTGACTTTGTTTTACCAGATAAGCCTCCGGAGATAATAAAAGAACACCTTAGGTCTTCCTCTCCCTCCTTTCCTGTTGTTTTAACACCACCATTTGAACTGGTTCAGGTGAAATTGTCTCCTCTTTGGCACACAGGACTCTTCCAGAATATATGTCTGTCTCATTTCGTTTCAAAGTACCTCAGACTAATGGGTTATCACTGCTTTGCATAGTGTATTTCAGCGCAGACATTTGCAGTCGATTACTTTTTATCCAAGCCAAAAGCAGCAGGTTATTGCATTGTTAGTTCACTTGCCATACTCCTTGTCCAACCTCCACTCTTATCATGCTAGTGGCTGAGGAGGAAATCTGTACGTTTTAGAATATGGTGATTTAGATCTCTCCCATTCCATCTTGACAGCACTGTAATTATGATAATTGCATTATTAAAGTGACATAATGTCAGATAAAAGATGCCATAATGGGGCTTTTGACAGGGTTTAACATAGATTAGCCCTCAAATAAACTCGTTTTTCCATCAGACACATAACTGGGTCTGCAAATCCAGCTGGTAGGGATATTGTTGTTTTTCTCTTTTTTTTCCTGTTGAAAACAAGGCAAATTGTGTATTGAATTTCCCCTGAATCAAATCTGGACAAACATTTTCAGTAATTTTTTTCTCTTGTATCTTCTGCATGTATGTCTTTCCACCTCTCTGGGTATATGCTTTAGCACATATTGTAGTAAATATCCAAAATTCTAGTGAACAATTCGGTGGAAGTCACGCATTTGATAGTAGTCAAATTACATTTGTTTGCTAAATTATGTTCTTTGAGGTTTTTTTTGTTGTTGTTTTGGTTTTTTTTTTGTTTGGTTGATTGTTTTTTTTGGGGTTTTTTTAGGTTTTTTTTTTACGGGGGTGTGGGGGGGTGTTGTTTGTTAGTTCAGTGTGGGGGTTTTTTTAAACAAAAGAAACCTTCTTTGTGGTTTCAGCAGTTCCTGTTCAGGGTAAAATACACCCCCCAACCCCCCACCCCGTGTTCAGAGAATTGGGGTAAACTTTCATCCCAACTTTGTTCCCAAAATGCAACTCCTTAGCTTTAGGCTGGTTTTTCTGCACAGGGCTGAAATAACTCTGCACTCAGATCTGAAAATACTTGAGACTTCTGAGAACTGCAAGGTGTGCAGTGTTCCAGGTGTCCTCCCCACTTTGAACCCATCCACCCAGATGTGTCCAGCCTGCTCTTCCATGACTGAGACAGCCCAAAGGAAGGGGGTTGCATCTCTCTCCATCCTGAGGAGGTATCTCCCAGCTGAGGAGTGGTAGGTCACTCATCTGCTTGAATTGGAGCACAAATGCAGAAAGCACCAGTCCTCACAAACCACAGGGTGAGACTGGCATTTGCTTCCTCCAGTGAAAGGGCAGTGAGTGCGAGGACAATCTCTCTTGCCTATTCTTCCCACGGATGAGATGTTCAGTGTAAATTTGTGAGAGAAGCTGTGAGTAAACTCTGCCTTCACACAGCCACAATGAAGGTGTCAATGGAAGCAGCATGACAGAAAAAGGAGTGCAGTGTGTGAGATCCATAACACCTTTCCTCTTCTCCTAGACATGGCAGTGCAGAACTTTGTGGGAGATTCATTCAGAGGAGCGACCTGGGTCGCACTGCACAACGGTGGTGGAGTTGGCTGGTAAGAGCTTGTTTATGTTTCTAAAGCTGGACTCTGAATCCCATTCCCACTGCTGTGCATGTGTGTGCAGAGGGAGAGACAGGAGGGGAACTGCTGAAAAAATGTGTGCAGTACTGGAATAGTACCATGTCATGATGATGGGAAGGATGGGTTTGGTAACAAGGACTGGGAGGACAAATTATAAGGCAGTGTGGTGTTGTAGAGGCTTTTCTAATTAATGCCCATGTGTCCAGGAAAAGTGTTTTAAACACTGGCCACAGCACAGTTTGAAGATCCTAATTTGCCAGACAAGGACAGTCTGCTGTGGTCTTTTTGAACAGATCCTACTTCCAGAGTTGTCTTTACACTTGCACAGCCAGATTGTTAGTGGATGGATTATGTTTTGGTTTCCCCTTAAGCTGTATTTAAATCTGTGACCTTAGGACCCCAATATAAATGCTCATGTGATGAAGTGCAATGAGGGGTTATTGATACAAAGCAGCTCAGGTGCCAACAAACCCCACAGTCTTTCACTCCCTGCTCGTGCCTGGTAGGATAAAGGACCACAGGTAAGGACTGAATTAAACATCTCCTTCACATGAGATGCAAAACTTAACAAAACGCCTGAAGTGAGAAGCAGAATGAAAGAAGTTTCTTTCCAATTACACATGGAGAGGGAAACTGACCTCCTCCATGGACACTAAAAGGTTATTCTGGATTGGCAGTAGGGAAAAGAATAGCCTGGCCACACTGCAGAGTCTTGAGTTATGGTTTGTTCTCTCCGGTATATTCCAGCAAAGCCTCTCCTATTTACAGTCCCGTCTTCATTTGGTAGTGTCACTCGTTGAAATGGGCACAACCCTCTATTAAATACCGTAGTGAACCTTCCCACTTCCCTGTTTCAACCAGGGCTGAAATATGCCAACAACAGCAATCCAAAGAACTTGTAGGAGATGTTATCCTCAGAGACGTTTGATGATACTTAATTATTATTCATCTGGATGAGCTGAAATGAGAAAATACCCCTGAGGTCAGCTGAAGAATTCCCTCTCTGTACTCTTAATTCCTTTGATTTCAGTGAAGTAACTACTGCATAGAAGGTACACAAGTGCAAAATTGAACAATGGGATGAGAAAGCTCTGAGGGCTTGGGTACATGGAATGAAAGTCTGGCTCTACTGATTTCAGTGATAAGAACCCATAGCCAGGCTTTAATTCACAATTTCCATAACTCTGAATGGAAAATATATGCCAGAATGTCTCCCTACTCTGGTCATCTCAGTCTTAGACTTGAGAGATAGCAGCAGACTAATCCTGTCTGAATTGCCTTAACTGAGTTCAACCTTTTAAAAGATCTGCTTATGAAATACAAGCAAAGAAAATCACAACACATTGTCCAAAGTATTCAGGATATTTTTATGCTAATTATCATTATTAGTATTGCTAAAATAATTGCTTATGCCATGAATGTTCTTTGCACCTATGACGCTGAATTCAAAGGATACAAATGATCCTATTTCCTTCTGGCCTCTCTAAGGCAAATCCCTCCTGCACATTTCTAGTCCTTTAGGCAATTCAAAGAGAGCTTGGCTGAATGGTAAGACTGCCCTTACTTCTGGAAAACTGGCACTGACCACACTGCAATTTTAATTATACTGTTTTATTATTTCTTAAGTGGAATTGCATCATAAAAGAAGCTTTACCCCAAGGCAAAGCAGAGGCGCTGTAATTTATGTAATGAATCAGAAAATTAGTGTGTGGCTATTTACTGAAATAAAAATACCTCTGGAAAAAGAGGGTTTGCTTATCGTTTTTGTCATTTCCTATGGCTGCTTGGGGGCTTGTCTTCTTAGAACAGTATCTGCTCACCTTGTTCTTGGGAGCAGTCACAGCCCTCTGTGATTAAATTACTGTGCTTCAGTGAAGAATGCAGGGCCTGAAAATTAGGCCTGTCTCTGCACAAGCCTCAATAAGCCACCATGCTGAGACTCAGACGTGGTAACAATGTTGTGTCATTAGCTGCCGTGATCTGGAGAGCCCCGAAAGCCGGGGCACGACAGGTGGTTCTGCTCGGCTTAACTAATCGTGGAACCACCCTGGCCAGTTCAGGAGTTGCACCCCTTGGCTTTCTAAGGAGAGAAAAGGAATAACTTAAAGGTGGTAAAAGAAGTGAACCCCCCATGATAGCAATTGCTTTCTTTGCCTGGAAGAGAAAGATGCCTTTAGGTTTCTGGGTCCTATCTTTCTTTTTCTCTGGAGCTCTAAAAATCCAGCTGACTTTGCCACAAGGAAATCTCCACGTGCTTGTTAAATTCTTCTTGTCATCACCTGATTTCAGAAAGTGAAAGTGCAAGTGGAAGCTTATATATATATTTAGAAACAAAGATATACACGATTCAAGAGAAATCAAGCGATTGGAAAGGTTCTGTCCAGGGAGTTAAAAACTGGCAATTGCGCTGTGTTCAGCTGCAGAGTCCTCCCTGCAGAGGCTTGCCTGGAACTACTGAGATCTGCTGTGTCTTTCCTAAGAGACTACAGACTACTGCTTTTTCACCTGCTTTAGTTTTTCTGCATTACAGCCTTGTGGGACAAACAGAAAAAGCAGGATTAATATTTATTTAGCTGGAATCTGCATCACATGTGCTGTTGGAGAGGCTTAAGATTAACCTTGACTATAATTACAGCAAATTATTGTTATTGATTTTTGGCAGCCTGTTTGTTTGCTGGAGAATGTATATTAGCACAGAGCCTGAATAACCTGCAGTAACAAAAAGGCAGAAGCAATTTAAGAATCGAACTGCTCTGTCAACAGTGTGACATCTTGATTGTGAGAGAGGCCTTGTTTTCTTTGATCACCTTAGGAGGAGACATCTGGAAATTATAGGAGCTAGCTTAGGTCACAATGCCACATGTTTCTTTAATTACTTGAAAATGTGACCCAATGCTAATGAAGGCAGAGAGGTCGCCTTTAACAGTGAGAAGTTTTGATAGAAAAATCTGTCATAACAAACATTGGCCTTTAATGCAGGAGAGATTTTTAGACAGTAGAACAGATTCCGATGAGTGATTCTGATTCACACTAGAGTAACTCCCTGAGAATCGATGGAGAGGCTCTAAATTTATGGAGTACAAGTGAGATCAAATGCTCACTGTTCATACCCAAGCTTCAAAGGATGCTCTTTGGGATGCTGTGGACAGAGGGAATCTTTGCCACTGAAAAAGCGTCATCATCTTCCCATGTGGAATAGCTTTATGAACCATTGGTTCAGAGGTGTGATTTTTCTTATTTTCTGATAATTCCCATTGGCTGTCTTGAGGGGTGCTCATTCTGTGATCCCAAATACATTACAATGGCATCATTAATGTTTCTACGTGTACTCTGGCTTGGTACTTTGACAGTAAAGAATGATAATTTGGTCTGTGTACACAGGAGCAGCAGAGTATGGTGAGGTAACTGGCCCGGGTATAATTACATTTGTAACATTGTCATCCAGTCCGGTCCACTCTTTTGGAGAAGGCAGTAACAAAAGGAGCTATTAAAAAAGTAGTATGTTTATATTTATCCCCAGATGAGACTAAGAGAAGAAATAGTGAAAAATTTCACACAGTAAAAATTTTTATCCTGGGATTTAAATTCCAGGCTGAAAAGCACTGAAATTGTCAATCAAAAAGAACAGTTTTATTTTGAAGAGTCAGATCTTACAGTATTAAAACATCTCAGTTGGAAACATGACTTTGATTCAATTTTTCCTGTTAAGAAACCTGATTCACTCGCTGATGTTCTGCTGTGAGAGCTGTCACTTTCAAGAAAACTGTGCCTTTAAACAGAAAATGTTTTTTTCAGTAAAAACATGTCTAATAATGAAAAAGTGGAGGGAATTTACAGAAAAGTACTATGATGGTGAGATCTGGAGCTCCAAGTTCCTGAGCTATGTGATAGGGTAGTGTATATAAGTACAGAAAGGGAATTAACATCACATGAGTAACAACATTATATTGAAAATGTGAGTTTTAGTTTCAGGAAGTAGATCTCAGGTCTGTGAGGCTCTAGTTTAGCCTCATTTCACCATTTTCTCAGAAGATCGAGTTACTGCTGGAAAATATACAGTAAGAAACAATTCCTTCCTGGACTGGAAGACATGCAACTCTTATCTGATTAATGGATGTGTCTGATGTTGTTCTATGTAAATTTTGTAAACTTATATTAACTATGAAACTCAGAGGACAAAATCCTGCCTCCAGGGATTTCTATTAGTCTCTCATACCATGTATTGTTGTACGATATGCCTTGTCCCTCAGGTATTGCTGATGCTGAGCTATAATGCCAGAACTTGCACAGATTTACAGCAACCAGCTGTATCCACCCCTATTCACCATATGCCATGAAAGTGGAACTTGAGCAGGCCAGATGCTGAAGTCAGACAAGATGTTTTGCTCTACGTGTTTTCCCTGTCCTTTAAAACCAGACTGTTATTTCTCCCAAGAATAATCTGTTAGTTTTAACATATTTCTGTTCTTCTTCTGCCAGTAAGTCTGCTTCCTGAAAAGTTGGCACTGATGTCTTTAAACATCTATGTATCTCATACAAAATGAATTACTGTTTTGGAAATGATTGAGGCAGATGTGCATTAAGTGGTGGTTAACGCTTTTTTAATAAAATACTTATGCTCTCCCATTTGTCCCAAGAGAATATAAATAGATCCATCTGTCTACTTCAATAAAGTACACTGTCCTCCTCATGATCCTGTCTATATGGCAGGATGTAGTGTAGCAAACATGAAGATCTAAACCTTTAAAAATACACTGGCCGATCAGAGGTGTTAATCTTTCTTCATTTATTTTTAGAGCCAATACAGTGTGTGGAACATTTTTGTTGGTTTGGTTTGGTTTTTTGTGTAAATATAAATGGTCACTGATAGTCTCTTATTCAGCAGCATTTCTATGTTCTCATCCTTCTCCTTGCACTGCAACTGAATAAATTAACTCCTGTGAATTTTGTGGGATTGGTTTGATTGGGTTACTTTCATTTCATGCTCTTACGTTTGTATTTTTTTAGGGGTGAAGTGATCAATGGGGGATTTGGCCTGGTGTTGGATGGGTCCAAGGAGGCTGAAGAACGAGCTAAGATGATGCTCAGCTGGGATGTTTCCAATGGGGTAAGCAAAGCTCATTATATATGTTCACTTTAATATTTTTCTGTCTTATGACTATGTTTATTTAGCACTTCTGTTCCAGTGCTAAACATATTTTAATCACCATCAGACCTGGTGTGACTTGAGGTAGAAGAGTAGGAACAGTTTGCACATATTCCCTGTCCCAGATCTGAAATAACACACGAATAAACCATTAAGGAAAAAGGACAATGATAATTATATTAACTTGTAGGTTAATGAAGACAAACCCTTAACAAGAACTGTATATCAGAGACAGTTTATTAAAAACCCAATACACCTTTTGCTGCTCTGATTTACTACAAGCAAAAACCCCACTCTTCCACACACGTTGAAAAAGAACAATCTGAGAGTGCTACCCATGTTATATACAAGAATGAAAAAGGGGAGTGTACCTTTAAAATATCTTGCTAGGAATAATCATAGGTGAGTGACAGGAAAATGGAGTCGTTGACTTAAAAGGTCGCTTCTGGCTACTGTTGCTGTGATCCTGGGAACTTTTTAGCCTTGTATTAATCATATGCTTAAATATTTTGCTAAATTGGAACTTAAGTAGTTTCTTTCCTGAATGCTTTTGAGCATCTAAATATTCCAGAAATTGATTTGTAATCAATAATAGAGATTTGTAAGGCACTGAATAGAGGGAAGGACTTATTTCTTTGGTGCCAAATCTTGATTTTTTTTTTTCCATCTGGGGAATTTTGCTTGTACACAGATCAGGGTTTTGCTGATGGAAGAGGGGTTTATGAGTTCTGTTTACAGAGTTGCATCCTTACATGAGGGCAGAGAGTTTGGCTCCTTGATTTCATAGCTGAAAATGCATTGAGTGACATTTTCTTTTTTAAATATTTATCTCACTACAAAAGCATTGATTGCTTAAATTATATTGTTATCTAAAGCAAGTGCTAGCTTTGCAGAGCTGGGGTGGAGTGCACAATTATTTTTAGTGAGAGAATTTTTTAAGTTTATAAGGTACCTGGCTCTACCAGTGTTATCTGTCCAATGTTATGCATGGAAAAGTACCATGTCTGCCCAAATACTACACATAAAAATGAAGTAGGTATTACAAAAATTGCTTGCAAAATCAGTAAGGAAACTAGAAACTGACACAGGGCTGAAAGATTTATTATCACGAAATTCAGTGCCAGTGTTTGCGCAAATATTGTGCAAGATGGACGTGGCAAGAGAAATGTAGGATTTTTACACCCGCTGATTTTCTGCTCTGACAGGTCGCCAGGCGCTGCTGGTCGGGTAATGCCTTTGCTTATGAAACCATCTGCCAAGCAATGAAAGAGAACGACGCATTGAGGGTGACCCTCCCTCACAAGGTGGTGGATGAGAACATCTTGGAGCAAGCCGTGAAACATTAGTGGTATTTCCAAGTGCGATATTGTTTTTGCAGATATATTTGAAGTTGCTTCCTTAATATGCTATTCTGCTCTCTGGCCAAATGATAAAAGCCTTGCATATGTCTGTTCCATGTGAGTTCTGTTTTTTCCTCTTTCACTTGTTAAGGGGGCAAACCTGTATCAGTGACAGGTCTGCTGATGCCAGGAACAGTCTTTTCACTAATATAGCTGGAACAGTGTTTGCAGTAAGAAGCTATTCATTATAAGAAGAGGAATGTGGAATTTTGTCCCTGAGATTTTTAGGTCTGGTAAATCAAACGTGGATTGGAAGTTTGAACTCTGATTCTGCTGCTACCAGCAGAGACATGTGAAATCCAGTAGCCAAACACAAGGGTATGTAAGCAAACTTATTCTTTGGCTAATGGAGGATGTATTGATATCACACAATTGCAGCAGAAAGTGACAGAGAAACTCTAACTGGTCAAGTGCAGCTAAACCTGCATGATTTTTTCCCTGAAAGTTTCACCCAAGATATTCACAACCAGGGACAGAATGCAGTGACAAGAAAGTGGGTGGAAAACCCTGAAGGCAGGGTCCAAACATTGTACTGCAAGGCCAGGAAAATATGGAACAACTCATAAATTCTCCATTGGTCTGAGATAATGCTGCATATGATGTTGTGTGCCCTTTGCTGTCCCACAGTCACAAGTTTGTTCTTCTGTGGAAGGCTACTGCACTTGAGAGTGTTCTAAATGAATGGAAACCCCCAGAAAACCTAGATCCTTTGTGCTGGCTGCTGCTCTTGAATGAAAAAATGTGGGCTACTCACCCATTTGTGAGTAGTGCAATTAATAAAGCATTGTAACAAAATTGTCAAGTATATTTTCCTTCTGGAAAAAAAAACAAACAAACATGACTGATGTGAAACAACCACCAAAGACAAGACAGTATGGGCTTCCTCTAGCCAGAAGTTGATTATAATGTAACATAGCACTAGAAAGGTATTTTCAGTCTTCCTCCTTCCTGAGAAGGGTCAGGAAGGCACAGGACCCCGTGTGCCCAGGTGCAACTGAAGAATTGCATGTTTTGCACCTGAGCCTGTTACTACGTTTGTGTTAACAGTAACTCACTGAAGTATCTCGTTCTAATCAGCTGTGATGCTGAACAAGAACTGAGGCTGGCTTTGAAGCCCCTGTACACACACATAGTGACAGATACATACTTGGGTATATTTACAGAGACATGTTTTACATACACATCTACACATTTGCGTGTACAAAAACAATTCTTAGCTATCCTGTCTCATGGTAAACATGGCTCTTGCACATGGGCCTTGCTCCAACATGAACACGGTGTCACCAGTCCCTTCCCCCAGTGCACATGTGGTATTGGACTTGATCTGGCCTGTCACTCAATCTCCTTGGCACTGTATCCATTACCTCTTGGAACAGAAAGGGTTGTTACACACGTAAACCTGTGAGGGCTGCTGTAGACGGGATGTGATGAGCTGCAGTCCTCAGGACTGGGGGTCTTGAGAAGCTACACAATTACTATATCATCCCATGGGACACACAGGTGAGCTCACTCTGCAGCTTTGTATTGCCACTGGTGCTAAGTATTATTTATTTATTTTGAATCACAGATGAATTCTTTACTCTGTTCACGTACTGTATATGTCTCCAGATGAATAGTGAGAGTCTGGCATCTGCTTGAAACTGAACCTTCTGTGAAGCGCAATCTGCAGCTGATAGGAATTGCTTTATATTATGGAAAAACCTGCCCATATTGCCTAGTTATACGATTGAGATGTGAGTAGTTGTCAGCCAGATTTGACAGCCCTTGCTTTGACATATGTTATGCATTACCTGTTACTAATAATCACAGTGGACTGGGTCCAAAGTTAGTATATTGGTATTGTACAAAACCATTCCAGTCTTCATAGCCCATAAGTACTAGGCACTGCTTTGTCAAGAGGAACAACCAGAAAATACACTGGCTTTTCTGTACTAAGTAATGTAGAGTTGCTCCCTTAGAGCTGCTAAATCTTAGTACCTTAATGCTTTCCTAAAATGCAGACAGTTATCCCAAAAACCTTGTGTCTAGTTGCAGAGAGAGCACTCATGGCTGTAGTATCAGTGGTTTTTTTCAAAGTATAAAGCTTATGACATGAGAGAACTGTAGGTACTCCTAGTTAGGGTCTTACTGAATCTCTCCAGGCTCTGGCAAACATAAGGGATTTGTGATGTTTTGTTATCTCATTCAGGTTTGGCATCCTTCAAACAGGGATTCACCTTTGTCTTAAGCAATAAACTTGGGGGAAGACCTACTTTTTCCTAGGAACACAAAGGAAGGTAGTGCAGAGATTTCCACAGGGAGACTGGGGGGGCTGGGGACAGCCGAAACCAGGGATGACCCCCATCCAGTGGCAGTCAGCAGTGGGGTGAGGGGGAGTTCAGAGAAGGCCGAGCTCAAGCACTCAGGGACTTGACACTCTGCACAGGTGGCTCTGAAGGTGCACAGTGGAGCTCTGAGTGCTTCAGCTTTCCTGGCACTGTGTGCCTGGCCAGCCATTTCCCATGCTAAATTGCTCCCCAGAAAGGAGGAATAATCTGAGCATCGGAAGGATCACAGCACCATCTGCTGGGACTGCTCGTCAGTTCCACGGCAGGAGAGAACTAAGCAAATTTCCATGGCACATACGGGATAATTTTGCCCTTTCCTTAAGTGATGGAGAGCCAGAAGGCAGCTGAACATTCTCCTACAGAAAGCTTTGCCCAAGAAGGAGAACTAAAAAAAAAGGTTTCTGCATTAGCTGAATTTGTAGTGTTTTGCCAAACTATTTACCTATCACAGGACTCTGAATGTGGCTGCAACCTCAGTATTGCTCCTGCACAGCAGTTGAGGGAGGTGATCCTCTGCTCAGCCCTAGAGAGACCATATTCCAAGTGCTGTGTCCAGTTCTGGGTTGGGCTCCTCAGTACAGGAAAGACAAGGAGCTACTGGAGTAGGTCCAGTGGAGGCCACAAAGATGATGAAGGGGGCTGGAGCATCTTTGTTACGAGGGGAGATGGTGTGAGCTGGGCTTGTTTGGTCTAGAGGAGAAAAGACTGAGAGGGGATCTTATTAATGCATATAAATATCTCAAAGGTGGGTGCCAAAAGGATGATGCTGGACTCTTTTCAGTGGTGCCCAGCAAGAAGATGAGAAGCAATGGCTGTAAACTACAAAAAAAGAAGTTTCACCTCAACATGAGAAAGAACTTCTTTACACTGAGGGTGGCTGAGCACTGGAACAGGCTGCCCGAGGAAGTAATGGATTTTTCTCTGGAGACATTCAAAACCCACCTGGACACGTTCCTGTGTCACCTGCTCCAGGTGCCCCTGCCTTGGAGTGGGGTTGGGCTGGATAATCTCCAGCTGTCCCTTCCAACCTAACAATTCTGTGACTATTCCTGGCTATTAGCAGGAATAAACACCAGAACAACCCCCAGGACCCGAGACGATTCCAGCGGTGCCCCCTGCGGCTATCGCGGTGGGCGACACCCGACCGGGCCGGCCTTGCCCCGCTCCGCGCCGTCCGCGGCTCCGCTCTCCGGGTTTCCGCGGCGCCTCCCGCCCCACCCCGTCCGTGGCTCCGCTCTCCGCGTTTCCGCGGCGGCCGCACCGGCCCCGCCCCGCGGCTCCGGTTTCAGGCGCTGCTACAGGGACCCCCAAGATGGAAACGCAGGGGCTGCCGGCCGCGGAGGCGGCCCGGGCCCGGCCCGCCGCGCAACATGGCGGCCCCGCCGCGCCGCCGCCGCCCGGCTGGGACCCGCCGCCCGCCGCCGCCCCGCCCTCCCCCGCCGGCAGCACCGTCGCGCCGGGCCTCTACGTGAGCTTCCCGGTGCTGCTGGTGGAGGAGAAGCCGGAGCCCGGCGCCAGCCCCGCGCCCAGCGCGCCGCCGGCGGGGCCCGCGCCCGACAGCGACGGGCTCCTGCTCGTCTTCAACGTGGTGCGCGGCGCGGGCGGCGGCGAAGCGGGGCGAGCCCAGCCCGGCCCGCCGCCCGCGGAACCGCCGGAGGAGGCCCCCGGCTCGGCGCCGCCGCCGCCGCCTCCTCCTCCTCCTCCTCCTCCGCCGCCGCCAGCACCGCTGCCCCCCGCGGGCGGCGATGGCGGCGCGGCGGAGGACGGCGCCTTCTCGGGGACCATCACCATCAACAACCAGAGCCTGCTGGTGCGCATCGAGAACGGCGTGCTGACTCTGGGGCCCGGCGCCGAGCAGCCCGCGGGGGCCGCGCCGCCCGGCGCCGCCTCCAGCCCCGCCGAGCCG
>JAYRBT010000023.1:10342131-10476825 GCA_036023395.1 Myiotriccus ornatus
CGCCCGGCGCCGCCTCCAGCCCCGCCGAGCCGCCGGGCGGGCCGCGGCCGCGCTCGCCGCCCGCCTTCCCGTGCCCGGAGCCGCGCTGCGGGGAGGCCTTTCCCCGCAAGCAGCAGCTGCGGCTGCACCGGCTGTCGGCGCACGGCGGCGGGGGCGGAGGGGAGGACGGGCGGGGCGCGGCGGCGCGGCCCTTCGGCTGCCCCGTGCCGGGCTGCGCCTGGTCCTTCGCCACGGCCTACAAGCTGCGGCGGCACCTGCACTCGCACGACAAGCTGCGGCCGTTCGCCTGCGCCGCGCCGGGCTGCGCCAAGCGCTTCACCACCGTGTACAACCTGCGGGCGCACAGCCGCGCCCACGAGCAGGAGGCGGCGCAGAAGTGCGAGGCGTGCGGGCAGCGCTTCCCCAGCGCCGCCCGCCTCGCCGCCCACCGCCGCCGCAGCCACCTGGAGCCCGAGCGGCCCTACCGCTGCGACTTCCCCGGTAAGCCGCCTCGGGGGATGGGCTGCCTTCCCTCCCCCGTGCAGAAAAACCGGGATCCCCGCTCTGTTCTCCTCCCCGCTCCCCCTCTTTCCCCGAGGGGTCTCCCTTGAGGCTCCACCTCAGTTATCAAAGAGTTCCATCTAATTTAGCAGCTGGAGGACGCTGCGCTTTTGCTTCTCCGTGACTTTGTGAAGCACGGCAAGGCACAGCACCGCTTTCTAGTGGTGCACCTTAACCCGGGCTGTGCGGGTTTTCATTGCCCACCTTGTTGTATTTCCTGGGAGTAACGTAGTTTAGGATCCCACTGTTTGGGTGTTGTTTTTTTTTCTTCATGTTCCTGGATGGAACATCCTGGAAAAATGATCATAAAGGTGCCTCTCTAAAAGCTGGGAGGGAGAAAAGAGTGCAGTGTTCCTGATTTTTGTTGCTGTTTCCCTTCTCTCCCCAGGCTGTGAGAGAACATTTATCACAGTTAGTGCATTATTCTCCCATAACCGAGCCCACTTCAGAGAGCAAGAGCAGTTCACCTGTTCGTTCCCTGGCTGTAACAAGCAGTATGACAAAGCCTGCCGACTGAAAATCCACATGAGGAGTCACACAGGTATTCACAGGGATAACTTGCACCTGGGGAAGTACACGGAAGATAGTATGTGGACAGTGAACTTTAGTTTGCTGGAAAAACTGAAAGTCATAAAGGGAGGAAGGGTGACAGGAATTATTTGGAGTCAGTGGTTCTTGGCCTTCTGGGAGGAAAGGGTGGGAGTCTACTGAATCAACTTGCCAAATGCAAAGTAGTTATGGACATGCAAAGCTGTGGTTTCTGTCATTGTGCACTCTGACCAGAAAAACTATCACAGCTCTACTCCCACATTCATAGACCTTCAAAATAATGGTCCAAACAAACAGCTGAAAAAAACTCAGACCACGTGGTATGTATGTGCCAAGGTTTGGAACAGCAAGAAGGTAAATTTCAACTCAAGCAAGCGCTCCTGACTTGCAAGGACCACTGCTAAGCTGAAATACAGCCTTCTCATGTTGTAACGACACTTGTGTGTACTCTCTGCTGTCCCTTTTTCCTGGTTTCATGGGCTTACAGTGTTGAGTTTGGGTTTTTTGTGCTCTTAAGTGTCGCTTTGGTTGTTAGAGTTCATAGATGTGATGAAAATCAACTTCACATACTTCAGTGTATGGTAATCAAGATACAGTCACAGGTCATGAAAACAGGAAAGAACATTTCTGTTTTGAGTAATGCTCTTATTTATTGGTTATTAAAGGACCTTCAAGATAGCTCAGATTCATATGAGGTTGATTGATAAATATGTATGATCCTTGATGCACAGGAAAAGATAGAGTAGCCTGGAGGAGCATGATAGTACTCTGCAGTGCACTGCAGGAGAGAGTGGTTGAGTTGTTCTGTCTTAATTATTTTAAGCAGATTTTGATATTTTGTAGCAGCAGTGTGTATTTTCATATTCAATTATTAATGTAATCTTTCTTTGCTCAAGGTGAAAGACCTTTTATCTGCGACTTTGAAGGCTGTGGCTGGTCTTTCACCAGTATGTCCAAGCTTCTGAGACATAAAAGGTAAAGAAAGCTTTTTCTGATTATACTGTCCTAAGCCACTGGCTGTTTGTTTGTCTGTTTATTTTTTCTCCAGTACTTAAGCAGCAGTGGATTTAATCATGGCAATTTCCTTCCCTTGTAGGAAACATGAAGATGACAGGAGATTCATGTGCCCAGTAGAAGGCTGTGGGAAGTCCTTCACAAGAGCTGAACACTTGAAAGGCCACAGTATAACTCACCTTGGTACAAAACCATTTGAGTGTCCAGTAGAAGGTATTGCTTCACTCTTGTATGTGTTTACGGTAACCAGTGTGTATTTTTTACCTGAAGAGTGTGTGTGTTTTCCCCAAATGTGAGCTTGGTCTTCTAACAGGGTTTGAAGAGGTAAAACTAAACAGAAGACATTGCAACTGAACAAGTGATCATTCCCAAAGCTATGGATTACAGAGAAAACTGGTTTGTGCTCTAGCTTGAATACCTCCATCACTTCAGCAGGACTCCAGGAACAGAGATTTTTGGTTCTGATCTGAAACATTGTGCTTTATAAAGTCAAGAAGCTCTACTTAGTGATTGTTTCTCCTTTTTATGGTGTTGCCAGCAGTTGTCATGAAGAGTTTAAGATTCCATAGCATGGAAAGGTGGTGTTTTATAAAAGTGGGTGAATTCAGCATTTCTTTTTGTCAGAAACAGGTTGTTGAACTGTCCTACCCACTCAGATGCTGACTTTCTTCTGGGTCCTTTGAGTGTGTGCACAGGCACTGCAAAGTGCAAGTAGAATTCTGCAGAGATACTGTGATTTAAGATACTAAATGTGAATGCTGAATTGAAATTAGATGGAACTTCAAAGCCTTGTATATCTTCTTGCAGGCTGTTGTGCAAAATTTTCAGCAAGAAGTAGTTTGTATATTCACTCCAAAAAACATCTTCAGGATGTGGACTCGTTAAAGACTCGGTGCCCTGTTTCCAGTTGTAATAAACTGCTCACTTCCAAACACAGTATGAAGACGCACATGGTCAAACAGCACAACTTCAGCCCAGGTAAAGTGTTTGTTTCAGGCTGTTGGGGTGTGCAGGGGGAAAGTTAAATGTTTTATTAAGGAAGATGTGTATTTACTAATGTTGAAATCTGAGTTCCATTGATATGAATGATAGAATCTTCGCTGAAACTGGAGTTGGTTTCTCCCTCCCCTAACATTTTCAGTGGGATCTCTGAGTATCAAAAGGTGATACTTGAGCTTGACCTGTGTGAAATTGTGAGAAATGTCATCATTTTTGAATGAAGTAGAACTTGTCCTTATCCATGCCATCTTTAGAATAGGATCAAGGTCTAAAAGAACTTCTCTTTTCAACTCTTTTTCTACTCCTCTACGGCCTGACTTAGCTTGGACTGGCTTGGTGTTATTTTTTGGCAAGTGCTTTTGTAACTGAAATTTCTCAGTAAAGGAGTGAACTTACTTCAATAAACTGCTTTTCCTTAAATCTGCTTTCAGGGAAGGTGGGAAGTGTTTAGGCTGAGGATACAGAATTTTAAGCTTCCTCATTTGATCATTCGTATTTTATCTTTCCACTGACTGATTGAAAGGTCTCTCTTATAACCAAACCCTTCTCTTCCAGATCTCCTAACTCAGCTCGAAGCAACCAACTCCCTCACACCCAGTAGTGAACTCACTAGTCAAGGGCAGAGTGATCTTGGCAACATAGACCTCGTATCCCTGTTCTCCAACGTGTCTAGTAACAATTCCGGAATTGCAACAGACATGGCGCTGGTGAACTCCGGGGTTGTCACGATCGATGTCGCTTCGGTGGGCTCCACGCTGGGAGGAAACCTGCCTGCCAGTACCAATTCCTTAAGCCAGGCAGTTGATCCCTTGATCCTGGTGGCGAGCAGCGACATGCCGCAGAGCCTGGACAGTTCTCTCCTGCTGGGAAGCGGTGCAGTTCTGCAGCAAAGCACTTTAAACTTGGATGATGTACAGACTGTCAATGCCGAAGCCTTGGGCTCGCTAGCGTCCCTGTCGGTGAGGAACTGCAGTCAGGATGTGCACAGCTTGACGTCCAGCAATAATTTAACCATGGACACGGCCACTTTGACTCCTTCCAGCAGCCTCGGCGGTACCAATGTGCCTGAGTTACTGACGCCAGTTAAAGCTGAGCGGAATTTGGTTCCGTGCTCAGACGTTGTTGGTCAGCAAGAGGGCAGCAAAGTAGTGACACAGTTTGTCTTCTCCAACCCTCCAGGGAGCTACAGTGCACAGAAGGAAATGGATCTTGGGGCAGTGACTGGCAGCTCGTTTTTGGTATGGAGTAACTATATTCACTTTACCCCTAGCTGAGTGAGACAACCTGACTTTGGGAGTATCCCTTGCTACTTACAGGGAGACCTTTCTCTCAGATTTTGCAGATCATGCATTTTGGCTCTTTTTGACAAAGGGTATGGAATATTATATTATAGTAGTGTGCTGTCACAAGTAGATTCAGTGTGGTGATAAGTTCTCAAGCAATACTGGAATTCTGGTGGGGACAGTTAAGGAAGAACCTTTCAAAATAAGCAGCCAGCCATTTGAAATGGAATTTGCAAGAATACCCAAGCGTATGTGATAAATCTTGTGCATTTGTTTTAAGTAGTCTTCCCTTTCTGCTTCACTGTGTTGCTGCAGACTGTTTACATTATAGAGTAAATGTTTACACTGTTAAAATCTAAAATGTGGACTTAACTTCTTAGTGTGTTGAACTCCAAATGTTGAACATAAACAGGGAATTTATTGAAACTCTAATCAAAAGATAATGGCAAACTAGAATTCAGTGTTTGCAGCATAGAAGATAACTGCATCTGAGAACTCATTAGTCTGTGTTCATTGTCTTGCTTTGTTCTTAATTCCAAAAACTGCATCTCTGGGCCTTTTTTTTTTTTTTGTTTAACTAGGAAAGCAGTGGGTCTGCAAGGACAGACTACAGAGCCATTCAGCTAGCCAAGAAAAAGAAACAAAAGGGGAATGGCAGCAGCACAGGTGAGAAGCCATTAATTTTGTCAAATTTACTAAATACAATTATTTAGCATTTTTTGGTAGTACAATGGGAGCAGGTTTTCGAGCAGCATTCTTAAATGTCCTATCCAGTTTATTGCTAGTTAAAATAATTATGCATGTGGTGTACCATCTGTTACTCTGGATAATCACATTCTGTGGAATATCAAATTCACAGTAAGTTTACAAAGAAAGCAGCACCATATGTTTCATGGTTGTTAACAAGACACTAGCTCTCCATCTCTTCATCTGTTTTTTATTTTCTTATTAAAACAAAAAAAATAAGGTCACTTTGCTTTGTGTTGTTTATGCTTTTGGTCTTACTTAGGGGGTTCTTTTAGTACAGACAATAAAAAAAGCTGGAATTTGGCTTTTGTGTTCCTCTTAGTAACAGTGTGTATGCAGTGTTAAGGAATTTAGTTCTAGAAATACTCAAACGTCTCTCTTAGATTTTTGCCTTGTAGGCAGTTGTTGTGCAGGGTGTGGTTTAGGTCATGATTCCAGATATGTCCTCTTCCTCTTAAACTGTAGTTTGACTCAAAGCCACCTGATGTGAATTGTACACCACTCCTTTGTCAGGTCAAACATGGTCCATGGCTCGCTAGACTTGCACGAGCTCAGATATTTGAGTTGTGTTTACGTTTGGGGCTGGGGTGGAATATCATATATTTATTATATGAATACCATGTATGAAGAGTTTAGTTCCACCTTGCTGTCTCTTAGACCTTCCTCCTCTGAAAATCAAGGCAATAGCTTTTGAGGTGAGTTAAGAGACTAGTTCTGATTTGAGAACTGTTGTGTTTGTGTATTTGTAAAATGCATACCTGTATAAATTCTGTCTACTTCAGTGAGTTGTCACATGGAAGGATAAGTGCATTATGAAGCTGGTTCTGAGTGTCCTTCTAGTAGACATGTGCATGTGTCATCAGCTGTGTCTTTTGGATGTTAGTTTGAAAAAGGCGATTACATTTTGCTATGTTTTCTAAAATGACCTCAGAAAACTCCTGTTTCTGTTCCTACTCAAGTCTTTCAAGTCCACTTTTCACCAGCTGTTCCTTAGTGCTACTCAGTGCTTCTCAAAGTGGCCTAGAGAGTCTTGTATCTCTAACTGGTTTAACTAGGTTGAGTGAATACTATGGAGGGAAGTTCAGTGTTTAAAAATAAATTGTCCAAGCCCTTCATTTATTATAGATGAAAAAAAAACCAAACCGAAACCCACAGAGCTGACAGGACTGTATCCTTACAAATGTTTTTATTAGGTTTTTGGTTTTCAGCTTGTGATACAGCAGCTGATTTATCTTGCTTTAATCTGAAAGAAGCTTGAGGTTGTGGTAGTTGTATTTGTGTAGCCCATTCTACCCAACAGTCCTTGAAATCTTTCTGGAAGTACATGAGCTTCACTATGCTCTTTTTACAGTTTAGAAAAATGACATGCATGACTTCTCAGGAAATGAGTTGCAAAATCAAAAATAGAAAATGTAATCCTGCTTCCTAATTCCTTTCTATATCTCCACAAACATGCTGGTATTTCTGTGCTACCACAGGGGTGAACCGTAAGCTTAGCAGTTGGTGATGTGTTTTTAATGGTGTTCATGTGAAAAGGTGCTCTGTCAGCAGCTGGAGTTCACCAGCTTTTAGCAGTTGTCAGATGGTGCTTAATTATGTTGCACTGTTGCAGGCATTTGCTGTGTAGTGTAAATAGCTCCATAAAATTGAAAAGTACTAGCAGGACACTTTGGTTAATTGTTTCTGACCATCTAACTATTAAAATTGCTCTCTTTTAGGGGCATCTGGCTCTGGTCAGAGGAAAAACAAAGGTGGTAAAGTAAGCCCTACCAACTTTTCATCATCCTCTCCTGGCAGTCGACTGGGTGGCAACATAGTTCTGCCAAATGGAGGGCTGACAATAAGGGACCCTGCCACTGGAGCTCAGTATGTGCAAATTCAGCTTCTTCAGGTAAGAGCTAAGGAGAAAAAACCATGCTTATCTTCCCTGTTACCCAAATTGGCACATTTATGGAACGGTTTGACTGTTTGTGAACTCAGGTACTACCGCCCCTGCATGAGATTTTGAGCTCTGCAGTATTCTTACATTATTCCACGTCTCAATTACAAAGTAAATACTAAAACAAGTAAATATTAAGTAAATACTAAAGTATAAATATTAATTAGACGAAATATAAATAAATATTAAAATACATAAATGAGACTGACTTGGAAATGTTTCTGCAAAAAGAAGTTTCAGCTTTAACTGTTATTTCTCTCAACTGTTGAAAAGAAGCTTTAAGAAACCCAAAACAGCCTAGTAATTGGTGTGTACTGATTAAAGGAGCATGACAGGTAATAGTTTTTGACTAGGTGTGTATCTGTATAGTATCCAGAGAGAGGGTAAGTTCCCTCTACTTTACTCCTCACTATGATATGGAGAAAGCTACGGGCGGAGTTCTCCATCCATCTAGTTTTCTGAGAGGTGTTCGTAATACAACAAGCGTGAAAGTTTGTAACTCTTATGGTTAGTATCAGCTTCATGCAAACATGGTGAAATTTGTTGCGTATTTCTGAGTGTTACATTTGCTGGAAGATGAACTATTCCTTCCTTTTCAGATCTTGCCAGTGGTCCCGATGAAGACAGGATAATAGGTTGTACTCAGGGCTAGGTTCAGATTTAAGTGGTAGCTTTCTACATCTTTGTAGATCTAGGCCTTACTGGTACAGTGCATGGCTTTAGCGGATTTTTTAAGATCATGAGGCTGAGTGAAATTTGCCATATTATGCTGAGATGCTTGGGGGTTGTGTAATTTCATCATGTTTCTGTGTTCACAGGATGATTCCCCAGGAGAGGGAGATTTGCCCTTTCAACTGAGCTCCCAGTCCTCCTCCTCACATTCTCAGCTTACAGTGGATTTACCTGTTCACATACTTCAGGTACAGCACATCAAGCCATTGTTTTTTATTGCCTTGCTTGAAAGTGAAGACAGTTTACTGATGAAAATACCTTGTTTTCCACCGGGAGTTTAATTTCACTCACACAAAGTAGTAAGCAGAGAGCTGCACTGCACAATTTATCTTGTGTCCGTTACCAACCTTTGACACACCATAGGTGGTTGTTTCTCTCCCTCCGTTACTGAGTAATGAATAACTAAATGTTACTCATTTATTCTGAAGTGCCCCCGTTCTTGTTTTCCTGATCCCAGCCTGCAGATAGTAGGTGGGTCAAGAAAGAATCAGAATTGGAATATAACAGGCTACAGAAAGGATAGGAAGTGAGAAGTGAAATCTTCAGCCTAGATTTCAGGGAGGTGTCCATATGGGAATGGCAGGTTGAAAAGCCAGCTTGGGGGCCCTCAGTTTTGATAAACTCTGCAGTGCACCTATTCTTGCCAAGTGGGCTTCTCCGGGGTAGAAAATAAAGCTTTTTTTATTGAGAAGGGGTACCTTACTGTGCTAAACCTAGGAATACAAGAAGAGTAGGGTTGTTTGCCATGAAGTAGAATGGAGGAGAAACGAATAGTCAGCAATTTTAAATTTGAATGCTCATCTGAAATGTTCCACAGAAAAACTGTGGCAACATTGTTTGGGTGGATCCCCAAAGTAGGAAAGCTTCGGGATTCCATTCAAAACATTGCTGTGGTGTTGGATAAATGTCAAGGTAATCTTGCTGATAAGCGCTAAAAGCATCTAGAGGTGAAAGTACTGAACCCTTCATGCTGTCTGTTTGCTTTGACAGGAACCACACAATTCCACTGAAGATGATGCAGGTTCTGATAACTCTCAGTTCACTGGAAGCACAATAAATTTACAGGATCTGGAATGACCATTATTAAGAACAGTTACTTGAAAACAAACTGGGCAATCGTGACAGAGTGAGATAACTATGTGGGTCTTCTTCCAAGGAAAATATGAAAAGTAGGAGAACTGAAGTATGGTTGCACTCTTTGTGATTTGCTAAAGACAGTTGCAGCTGAAAGATTTTCTTAAAAAATGTAAATCCCACTTGATGTGCCTGTGTAAGATACCCTGTCTGCCTGGTGGTCGGGGAGGCTGAGGCAGACTGCTGTACAGTGTTGTTTCAGGGAGAAGTACTGTGTTACACTTCAAACTGAGGTAATATTTACTGTTTTCACGGGAAACCAAGTATTCTACAGCTAACAAGTGCAAATTTATAATCCTGCCTATGACAGTGAAAACTTCCTTTCCATTGGTTTCCTGCTGGAGCCAGTGGCATCAAGGAATTAAGAGCTAAAATTGCAAGTGTTTTCCACACACAAAACCCATAATTGTTTTGGCCCATGTTTTGGCAGAAAACTGGAATAAAGTGTCACATGTAACAAAATTAACGTTCTATGCCATAAAAATGAGATGCTCTAAAATCTTTGTTTTAGAAAGCTAGATTCTAAATGTTAACTTAGCTGTGAATCAGTTTGTAGCTCATGTTGAGTTTCTCCCTTTCCTTGCTCCCACGTCCCAAATACTTTGCTGAATTCTTCCAGCAAAACTTGAAAAAGAAAACTGCAATAGAACTGTACTCACTGTAAGTGATTAGCTAAGAGTCCAACAGCATCTGAGAGAGGTTTGTTTTTATGTTTGTGTTCCCTTTTTTGGGAGGAATGTTGACTGTCCTGTAAATTTAAGCACCTTGATTTTTATCTCATCTATAAACCGCTGCCAAGTTACCTGTAAACTGGCCACTACCTTTTTATTTTGGGTTGTTCGGTGTTTTTGGTTTTGTTTTCAATTGAACACTGTTAACACATGTTCTTTATTGCTATCCCAGAGTGCCACATGCATGTGGAGTTTACAGCTGGTTTACAGTTGTCAGAGTATTTTGTGAGGGGGAAAGAATTGTTACCCAGAGAGATTTGCCCCACTGAAAAACTGCAGTTTCTCTTGGGGCTGGGGGGAGAGGTTTTATGTACTCTACTTATCTGGATTGCAAACACCTAAATAAGTATAGGGTTGTACAGGGGAAAAAAAAACCCTTTGGTTACGTTTTAAGGTAGTAATTTAAATGTTTCTTATGGTGATGTTCTGAATGCCTATAAAAGTATGTATAGGAGTTTGATAAAAGGCTGTATGTACTGTTTTTTTTTATTCTCAGTGAGGTGTGTGTATGCACGTATGTGTATTTTTTTTTTTACAAAATAAGATATGTCACAGAGGAGAACGTTGTGATCTTTCTAATCTTGCACATATTTATTTATTTTACAGTTATACTGATGTTAAATTCACATGAGGTTCTTCAAAAATGCTTTTACTTCCTGTGCCTTTTGAACTATGTATGTGTCCACATAAATGCTTTTTTTGATTGAAGACTTGGGGAGGAAAAAAGCATACAGGTTACACTGAACTTCAGCTCCTGATTTGTAGGCAGTATTATATCCTCTGGTTGAACCAGTTTTATTTTTCTATCTTTAGCCTAACTGAGCATTGAGGTCTGTCTCTCTGTTCCTCTCACTCTTGAGTTTACAACTTATGTCCGAGGAAAGTCTTAACCTTCTCAGGCTGGGTTTCCAAACCAAACTATTGGTAGATGAGATCTACCCAGTGGCTGTGACTGCAGCATGGAGTTCACTCCTGAGAGATTAAAAGATTGAGAAGGAATTGTGCTCCAGGGACTACTTGGTCTTGCTCTGGTGGTCACCATGCTCACCCTGGAAGCTGAGACACCTTGAGCTCCCAATGCCTGCATTATTTTGTTCTCAAGGACCATACCAGTTCTTACTCTATTAAAATGGCCAAGGAACACTCCATCTTTTTATGGGACTTGCAACCAAATCTTTCTACTTCTGAAAATGTACCTCACTCAGCTTTGTAAGTGAATGTAAAGTGCTAACTTCTTGGGGCAGAAAATTGGATCACTTGGCTTGGAGTCCATTGCTGGCAATGGATACCTGAAGAACTGCTGGTGCAAAAGGGTTAATAAAGCTTTTTTTTTTTATGGTCAGTTTGTCACTGGGTGTTGTTCTTTGCATGAGTGCATCTGACAAAAAGCTAATTACTAGCAGCTTGATTTCTGCAGAGCTTGTGTTTTTCTTTGGATGCGTCTTTTCCACAGTAGTGGGGTGGAGTCTGTAATGAAACCCATCCTTTGGATTAAAGCATAGCTGTTGTTTTTATAGTCCTTCAACAAACTTGTGATTATCTTAAATATCTGGCAGGTGCCTGACTTAGAATTAGGGTTGGGTGACAACAAAGGTTGTCACCCAGGACTGTGATAGCTCTTACTGCTTGGGTTTGTAGGCATAGAGCTATTGGCATCGAACACCGAATGAGAAAAGCATTGGTGTTTAGCAGGAGCCTGAGAAGCAAAATGAGAGAATTTTTGTTTATTTTCTTAGGCAAAATATCAATGGATGAGAAAAGAGGTTGTAAATTTTCCCTGGAATCTTAGAGTAGGAGAAGAAGGAAGTTTCATGGGACTGAAAGTTGTTCAACTAAGCAAAGACAGAATGTAGATCTGCAAAACTAGGTCTAGAGCAGCTTCAGCCCTACATGCTGTGGTTGAGGCTGTGCTGTCAAGAGAAATAATACATTTGTTCTTCCTTCTCCTTATCTGTTTGTTCTGGGACGGTCTTCTCCTTCCTGGCAGGGGGGTTGGAATGAAACGTCAGCTTCCCGCCGTTCTGCAGAGACAGAGGAGGTGCGTTTATCAGTGCTGTGTAGCATGTCTGATCCACGTGGCTAAAGCTGCTTCATGAGGGGCCGTGGCCCCTTGGTTTTGTTTTCTGGGCAGGCTGCACTGTGTCTATTTAGTGTTTTTTGTATTAGAAAGTGTGTGAGAAGCACGTGAAGGCTGTGTGTGTGCTCGTGCTTCAGCTGCTACAACGTACTGTTGTACCTACAACTGGTTTCTGACTGAAGCCTCATTTGTACTGTCTTGGGAAGAGGAGGGAAGTTGGAAGTCCAAAGAAGTATCAGAGGGAGCCTGCAGAACCCTCTGTTTTCTCTTGGCTAAAGGGCAGGGACTCGTGGCACCTGTTCTCTGTCACTCATGCTGTCACTGCTTTGGTGTGTGACAGAGGTGGGATGTCCTCGCTGCCGTGCTGGCCTGCGGAAGGTGTAGCAGGAGCCGTGGCTGAAGCTCAGTTTGGCATAATATGAAACAGGTCAGAAAAGATGTGGTTTGATGGGATGGCAGAGCTGACTGAGGGCCTTGCTGCTGTTGTCAGGAGTGTCTTCCTCATTTACTGATTTTCATGCTTTGTTTAATACAGCCAAGTTAATGAGTTGAAATGAGCTTACTGAGAGTTGGAAAGTAATAGGGGGAACTATGTGGTCGAGAGAAGGATAGGAGAAGGACAGTGGAAGGATACTGAGCTGGAAGAGTGTGCACTGTGACTGACTTCCCAGCAGTGGCTCAAGTTACATCACTCCTGTAAATTGGGCTATGGCTGGCTATAGGTGCCATCCCCACACAGCTGTGGAGGACCCTAGTAACACTGTTCCCTTAAACACTTAATGTTCAAGTACCTCCAGCTTCTCTGAAGTGGGCTGTTGAGGTGAGGATCACTGCACTTACCTTTTTTTCTACAGTTGCCTGCGGTCTTTCCAGGTCCCTTTTCAATCCTTCCTCCTGCTGCTGCTTCTGTTTCAGCTTTTCCTCTCTCAGCCTTTTGAAGAGAGAAAGCAAGAGTTAAATGCAGCATGCAGCTACACCAGATGTGCTTTTGACACGCAGCATCAACATCTAACATTACATTTTACATCACACCTTACATGTAACCATGCAGGACCACCAGAGCACAGGGGTTTGGGTGCAGCCTCTGCTGGAATTTGTTACTGGGAAGGTGATAATATGGAGAAGCACTGACTGGAGTTGGTCCTGCACTTTCTGGAGTGATGAGTGGAAAAAAGCATGTCAGGTGAGATACTGGAGATACTGGGCAGTTGTTTTCTGTTGCAGACATGCTCTGTGCCACCTTCAGCAGGTGACTTACGCTCTGCAGTTGACCAGGATGCTCACCAGATGTGTGGGTGAGGGATGCTTATAGGCGGATTTTACACCTATGAAGCTACACTTTGCCCAAATGGGGCAAAGTCTTATCTTGGAACCTGAACTGATTATGTTAATTGACTGCTATTTAATAAAACAAGTCAAATTTAAGAGTTTTGTAGAAGAAACATTTGAAAGCTGTCATTGCTGAGAAATTCCGTTTTGTGCCTATTGAAGCCTGACAAAATATCAGGGCATGGCAGACTTTGAGTGTGTTAACTAGAGGAGCAATTTGCTATTTACTCAGTTTAAATATTGTTAACTGCAAATAGTCTTCTTAAAATTATGATTCTCATCACCGAGTCTGGTTTTGTTTGTGAGTTTGGTGTTTTTTATTCTTCTGGATTTTTCCCATCTCTAATGTAGCTTGCAGGTCTTCTCTAATGTAGCTGCTCGCTGCTGCTCGCTGCTCAGGAACTCAAGTTCTATGAATGTGGAACCCGTACAGAAGAAGAGTGTGGTATGGATTGCTCACATGGGATTTCAGATTGCTGCTACAGTTCCTTGGGTTGATTTGACTCTTTTGACTGTCAACATCTAAAAATAGAGGTATTTTCCAGAAGACCGTCTTGCCTTACCTTGCCCTCTTTTCCTTTTGTATGGCTTTCTGAGCCTTTTCTATCTTTGATTGTGGAATTCTCTCCAGGCTGTCCAGTAAATCATTGAGCTGTTTTTCTATTACTTTTAGCATCTCTATTGTCTTCAGGTTTGTCTCATTGTCTCCAGTGCAGTGGGAATAGACTTCCAGCACCTTCTTGTTCAGGCTTGCAAGCATTTTGTCCTAGAGGTAAGAGGAGATATGTGAGAGGCACATCTGGGTACTGCCCAGTAGAACCATAATATCCCTCCAAAACCAAAGGAAATCAGTAAAAGGAAGCACTTTAATTTCCTCAAGAAGACTCAGTTGCTTGTTCCCAGTTGGCTTAGCAGCAGTGGCTGGGACAGATGGCTTTATTGAGCCTTTCTCCTGTTGGTCTCATTTTCCCAGCTTTGCTGTGACTTGGGGCAGTTTGTGGCTGCCCAGGTGTCTTTATGGCCCCTGCTCTCACCTCAAAGCAGCTGCATGGAGCAGACATGTTTGGTGCCTCAAGTGCCCCAAACCTGCCCTTGCTACAGCTCCACTGCTGGGAGATAGTGCTGATCCCTGCCCAGTGCAACCCACTGCCTGCCCTGTTCCCAGGATGGATATGACTGGTGGAGAGGAACCACTTATGCCCACGTGAACTCCCCTTGCCTTGAGCTCAGCGTATACCTGATCATCAGTTTCATGTTCTCCAGAGGAAAAGAGGTGAACTCTGAGCTTCAGATCTGCTACTCTCTCTTCTTCCTTGGTGACAGAGGACTGGAGGGTGTTTACCTGCTGTTTCAGCTCTGCTAACTCCTTCTCCCTAGGCCAAAAGAGAGGTGGTGTTCGGAAAGAGCATTTCTGAAACACAGGGCTCTTCTGCTCTCCCCAGGCTGGGCCCATCCCTTCTGCTGCCGGCAGATGGAGGTAGCACTTCAGCCTTTTCTGGGAACTTGCACCCACAGCCCTGAGAGCAGAGGGAACTTCTGTTTTTTTCTGGAAAAACAGTTTCTGTGCTGGTGTGGGGAAGGAAAAAGTAGCCTAGCTAAACTCAGATTTTTTAATAGTCAATGTGGGATCCAGATTACCTTTAAAAACTTTCACAAGGGGGTAAATTAACACTTTAAATGGGAATATGTGTCTAGCTGCCATTGAAATAGTGTATTACAATGACACTTGAGTTCCCTTCTGTCTACCTCTTGGAAGGTTTTGCACTGAGTCATTGTAGGTGCTGGTCTGGATCACTGCAGGACTTGCCTTATTTTTTTCCCTTGGTCTTCCTTTATGAGAATTACACAATGCTTCTGCCTCATATCCACTCCAGGATGCTAAATGCATCAGTTCCCTAGTCTGCACCTTGAGGACTAAGGAATTAGTCCCAAGCTCAAGCCTTATCTTCTAAATTAAACACAAATGGGACACTTTCCTGGGAGCTCACAAGAAAGACTCTCAGTTGTGTGCTGTGTGAACAGCATTCCGTGTGGTCTGCAGCGTGCAGGTGGTGAGGTGCCAGTGGTGGCCAGAGGGGTCCTGTCCCATCTCTTGCAGGATCACACTTACATGCTCTCGTGTGTGGTGATGAAAGTGTGTTGGATCTTGTTCCATCTTTCCTCAATGTCCTGGGAATTCTTGATGAAGGATATGTTCTCATCCTGCATCTTCATGAAAGTAATCAGCAGTTGTTCAGGATGAGTAAAATATAACTCAGGCTCCTGGAGTGGAAAACATGTATGATGAGTGTTTTTCCTCCACCATGTGTAGCTTTGCTCTGCCTCAGCAGCTCACCCCCAAAACAAGTTGCGTTTTGGGGGGTAAAAAGTGATTCAAACATCTGTGAGGAGAAAACTTCAATTTCAAACGTAAACCAGTAACTGCACAAATTTAAAAACCTTCCATTTTGTGATGTCATATCTGTTTGGGGGATGACAAGCTTAGAGATGATGGCAGGTTTTTGGACACTGGAGGAGGAAAGTTAACTATTTATAATACATGTTGCCAAAACATGAACATTTATGAATGCATAAGCATACATTTATAATTTGTGGCTACAGTAACTCCTCAGTACCATAACTAATGGTTGTAAGGTGAAGGAAATTAGTAATATCAATAAATGACACAGGACAAACCAAAAATGTAAATATTTCAACATAGGACTTCTGACCTCATCTTCATCCGAGCTGTTTTCATTTTCTGCATCCTCCAATGAACTTCTGAAAAAGCATTTTATGTATTAGGCCCTCAGAGAAATGATAGCTCACAGAAGACCTTGTTAGTGGCTTATAAACACTGTTGGGTTATTTTTTGCTGTTGCTGTTTGCTCCTGAACAGTCCTTTGCACATTCCCACATTTGCCTCCCCCTGGCTGTGGGCTGTTTGGGGGTCAGTAGGATCTGGGGGTCAGTAGGATCTAGGGGTCACACACACAGGCCATGAGCTGCTCCAGGCTGTGCTGGCCAGTGGGACTGGGACATGATGTGTGAGCCTGAAGTGATGGTGTTGATCCAAATACCTTTAAACTCGCTGGGAGGTTTTGGGCAAAGAGGAGGCAAAATCAAGAGCCTTACTAGAAAGGCTCAGGCAAGCAGCAGCAGCACAAATGTAGGAAAAGCCTTGTGCTCTTAGTGAGACATGGTACTGCTCCTAAACGTCATGGTGTAGCCACCATGGGAAGTCTGCAGCTTTTACTTGCCCTGGGAGAAGCTTGTTGAGTGCTTCTTCCTCTGCACAAGAGAGGGAAGAGGGGACAAGAGGTGCCTGGCTGCTGTTGGCAGTACAGTCTGCTCATCACCTTCACCTCCACCTGTCACCCTGTGCCATAGAGGGCTTAAAAACCCTTGTTTGCCTCATCTTAGTGCCAACCCCACTTGGGGCAGGGCTCTCAGCAGAGGATTTAAGGACAGAGCTCTATTGGAGTAGACACATAGGTACTGACTGGCACACCTGATGGTTTTTCTACTGGTATTTGGATTTGTTCCAGTAAGCCCCAGCTCTCAGTATGTCCACAGCAAGGGTGAGTAGTAAGATTCCCCTCTGCTGACTCCCAGTCAGCTGAGTGCTCTCTACAGTACTTAAGTTTGTTGTTTGCATTGTCTTGTACTTACAGTTCTCTTGTTAAAAGAGGCTTCAGGAACTGTTTGAGCTGTGGCCTGATGTCACGTGACCTGAAATCCAAACTTTCTGAATGCAGCAGGGAACGTGGCATATCTGTAAAACTGGTGGTGTGGGCAGTCCTGGCTGTCAGACCCTGGTCTGGAGACAAGAAGAGATGTACTCAAAGCCTGGAGCTGTCCCAAAGAGGAGCAGGTGGCACTTGCCTGGCACTCACCCTTCTCTGCACCGGGGGCAGATGAGGCACTTCCTTCATTAGTTCTGGATTCTGTTTTCGAGTCCTTATCCTTTGTGTGCTTTTTTCCATGTTCCTTCTGCCACTCTTTTGGAGACAGCTGATAGAGGATGTCCCTGTACATCTTGTACTCCTGCAGAGTATCCTCAATTCTGGATATATCACTGGGTTGAGAGAAGTGGACAAAGTTTGTTAGCAGGGAGGAAAGCCCCTGCTTGAACATATTCTTTCTTGCTCTTGATATTCAGCTTCACCCAGAGAATGGCACATGTTTTCATGGACATGCAAAAACAAATGGGAACCTGCCCTGCATGTTCTTTGTGATTCCTCATGTGGAAGCTGCCTGGTCATATCTCTGTGGCCAGAGCCTTGATATGCCACTGGGCTTGCTGATTTTGGAATTTTTACTTGAAGAGGAATGAGAAATTTTTCCAGCTCAACTCATAATGGTCATTATAATAATTTCTTTTGTCTTTCCACAGGTGCCCATTAAAACGCACTACTTAATTTTGTTTGGTTTTTAATCGGATATTGAACATTTGATTTTGGTATAATTCCTAGAAATATAATCAAAAACTAATTGAGCTGGTTTAGAAACAAAGCCAGCATCTGGGAAACAAAAGCCAAAACATTTTGACTCCTAAAATGGAACATTTTTGGAAATCTTTCACCCCCAAGGACTGTGAAAGTACACCAGTGTAGGGGCTGTTAAAGGCCAGGCAGGAATAATGAGCAACTATTACCCTTGGACCTTCTTTATTTGGGAAGTGATTGCCCGGAGCTCCATTATTTTCTTTCTCTTTGCTGAGGTTTCTTCTTTGGCCCTAGGAAAGAATGCATAAACATAAGACATTAAACACTTTGGTAGTGAGTGGTAAACTGAGGTGCATATGAAACACTGAAAAAGATGTGATACAAGCACTAGAAGTCTGTGTTACAGGTGTATCCCAGGTGATGTTTGTCTCCTGCCTCAAGGCCCTGCCTCTCTTGGCAAGGAGTATGGCACCCCAGTGTTAAGATCTCCCTAATCTGGCTGCTGCTGAGCATCAGTTGCTGCTCTGCCCTTGTGATATCTGTAATGGGCCAAAGTGCTCAGCTTGCTTCCATGAGGGGACTGTTCCTGCTTTGAGGGGTTGGGCAGAGGCATCTCCCCCTAGTAAGGGTGTTTTGAGATGAATGGAAGTGGTGGGGCCAGCAGCAGGTTCCTTGCTGCCACCAGATCAAGGGCTTTTGCAATGAGAGTATTCCCTGGCTGTTGTTCTCTTTCCTCTCTTTTATTAAATGTGTGGGGAGAAAGTGCCACCAGGACTATAACTCTGGGAAAATCAAGAGTGTTTCACAGCCAAAAACCCTGCAGGGAGGTCAAGCGGAAAATCTCCTGTGTCCAGCATGAAAGAGCACATGGGTGTTTCCTTCAATGTTCCTTACATTTTCAGGGCTTGGACGGAGTTATTTTGGTTCTCCTTCAGGAACTCCTCAAACATGGCAGCATCCTTCTCCATCCTTTTCTCAGCCTTTTCCAGTTTTTTTTCCTCATTCTTTACTATGTCCTCCATCTTTTTAATCTCATCTCGCTTCACTGCCATGGCATACTGAAATGAACCCCAAAGGCAACACAGTCACATTGGTTCGTTGATTTTAAAGGACACTGGTTAAGCTTTGTTCTTGGTTACTGTATTACCTGATAGTTGTTGGCAGAGAGGGTAAGGACTTAAAAGGTGTGTGTCTTAATGCATAGAGGTATAGAGAGGCCTGGGGTTATTTCAGAAGGAGCATAACAAAGAGGCAGTGAAACTAAAGACAGAAGTCCCAGCACTGCGTTAACTCCTGGCTGACAAGGATTGATTCGTTCAGTTGTGTTACACCACAAAAATAAAGATGAATAATGGGGATATTCCAGCAGTTACTCCATCCCCTTATTTTGAGCTCAGAATGGCTCCCAGCTACAATTTATGTATAGAACAGCAGGAGTCAAAAAGTCAGGGTATCTGTGCATTTCACAACTGAAATAGTTGCAGGGAATGATGCAAGTGACGTATGTTCCTTTATTTCTTGGTTGGGAATTGCTGGGCTACAGACTGTACGTGTTTGTAACATAGGACTTGGACAGTCAGTCCATGAGGTCTGATGTGTGCCTCCTTGGAAAGATCTATAGGCAGTGCATCTCAGGGGAAAAAACACCAAAATAAAGTAACACAGAGAAGAGCAGAAAGTCACAATTCTAAAGGCCAAGTACCTCAATAAAAAAGATCTCTCTTCTGTCATTTATGTAGCCATGGAAGGTCTCCCTTTCTAATGCGTAATCTGAAATTAGAATGTAAAGTTGCTTAGACTAGAGGGGGAGATATGGCCAAGGCAAAACACAGTGAACATGTGGGCTGCCATGAGCATGGATCTGGTTGTCACTGGAGTCAGTAATGCTGATTATTGTATTACAGTTTTTACCTTGCTTAGGATAGTTTTGTATGGAGTATGAAATCCTTATTTAGGATCAGTTTCATGGAGTAAACCCAGGTGGAATGGAGTTGAGAATCTGGTCCTTGCCCTCTAGACATTAATGGAAAAGCTACTGCTCGTGTCAGAGGTAGAAAATTTAAGCCTGTATCCACTAAAATACAACTTTAGATCAGCTTGGTAGAAATGTTTCTATGACACAAGGTCCTGCAAACTCAGCTGGCTCCCAGCTGATTCTTAGAGCTCCCAGCTACTGTGAAGGACAGTGGAACCCAGACTGCTGTGGAGGCGGTGCCCCATGCTCTGTATGTAAATGTGTGAGACTGAGGTGGCTCAGCCACTCAGAGGTTGGCAGGTTACTGCCAGCTACCATGTCTGCAAGACCTCACCAAAGCCAACTGCTCCTCCCATCCCCTCTTTGCCTTAGGCTGTTACCCAGCTGAGCAGCACCACTGCAAAGACCATGACTGTTCTCCACCTTTTTGCATGGCTAACTTCCGTGAGAGAATGTCCTGAAGAGCTTTCAGTCTCTCTTCACTTGTTGGCTGTTTTCTGCTCTCCTTTTCTTCCTCCTTCTTCAGAGCTTTCCTCAACCCACTTTTTTCTTTTATTTTAGTGGAGTAAGTAGTTTTCTCATGGACTTTCAAGGTCTTCATCCTTTCATGTTTCTGTGAAAAGTCAAATATGTGGACAGTTTGATTGTGTGCTTTGTTTGCTGTGGTTTTTAAAGACATGAGTAGCTATTCACAGTCCAGAAATTTGCAGACTGCTGACACCCTGCTGATGCATGTTTGCCTGGTTTTTCCTGACTAATCCTAGTGATATTCTCTCTTGAGGCAACTGAAACACTAAATTTCTTAGCTCTTGTTCTTATTAGTATGTTGATTTGTATTCTGCATCCATCCACCAGCTGTGCTAATTTGTACCTACTCAGTGTCCTCATTTTTCCTTCCTAGATTGTTCCTCTGAGTGAATGGAAATTTTCTGAGATTCATCCTATAAGTCCCCTAGTTAAAGGAAACAACAGGACAGCCCACACTTAACTGACTCAGTCCAACTTTCACAATGGCATGTAAACCACCACATTCAGATTGAGAGGATCTATTCAAACCCACTCCAGACCTTTCTGGAGGATAAAAGGTTGTTCCTGCTCAGTGCTTTCTTATGGACTGAGGTGTAATTCATTGCTGTCTGCAAAGTTTGGCCATGGGTTATGTTGAGGACATCCCTCAGCAGACATTCTCAGTGCACTTCTTCCTAAGCTCTTCTCCATACTTATATAGTGACCTTCGACCCAAGCAAGAACCAGACTGTGTCAGTCATCAGTGTGAGGTGAGGAGGCCTTGCTTAAGCTTGTTTGGATCCCTCCCACTGTGCTATAGAAACAAAGGCCTCTTGCTTCTTTCCACACTACTGCCAGGCTGTGTGACCATGTACATCATTCAGACCTCTCAGATACCAGAGAATCACTGAACGGCTTGTCTTGGAAGGGACCTTAAAGATAAACTAGTTCCAACCCCTCTGCCATGGGCAGGGGCACCTTCCACCAGACCAGGTTGCTCAAAGCCCCATCCAACCTGGCCTTGGACACTTCCAGGGATGGGGCAGCCACAACTTCTTTGAGCAACTTGTTCCGGTGCCTCTCTACCCTCTGAGTAAAGAATTTCTTCCTCACATCTAATCTATATCTCTTCTCTTTAGGTTTAAAATCATTCCCCCTTGTTCTATCACTATCTGTTCATGTAAAAAGTTGCTGTTCTTCTTTTTTCATAAGCACACTCTAAGTACTGAAAGGCTGCAATCATGTCTCCCAGATCCTTTTCCTCTCTCGGCTGAACATCTCCAGGTTTCTCAGGAAGTGATCTTTTGATCTCTCATGCACTAAATTCTGGTATCCATTGGTTGGTTGCCCACCCTAGTAAGTGCTTGTTAAATACATTGGCCTAGAGCATGTATACGTACTGCCTTTGCCTTTTTGATTTCCTTATCCCTTAGTGCAAAAATATCAGCATCTGATGGGATTATAAATGGGTTTTTCATTGGGTTTTCTTCATCCTCTTCGGAGCTTTCTGCAAAAAACAAATGGATGAGGATGTAGAAGCATGAAGCAGAATATCAGGACCCAGTGCAAGGGGAGTGTGATCTGCTGCATCACACCTGGAAGGTGGGCAACTGTGCTCCCAGCTGCAGGTGTCTAATGATGCTGGAGCAGGAACAGGGAGCTGGACAGGACTTATAAGAATCCAGTGATATAACTGAGACCTCTGCATGGTTTGTGTCACTTGACCATATCTGATGATCAACTCAGGATTTCAGACAGGGATTTTTGTAAGTCTGGAGCTGTTTTACCCACCTCATCTGTTTGTGGGCAGAAGAATTTGACTACAGGTCTCTCCTTTGATCGAACAAGGGAAAGCTGCCAGAGCATTGTGTCCTTACCTGGCAGTACGAGGTGGGTTTCCACTGCAGGGCTGGAAGAGAGACTTTTAGATGTTGATGCTGTATGTTGAGACGGTGTCCTTGAACCTGGCCCAAAGAAAACCATAAACAAGTCAATCAGCTGGGACCTGCCATTAACTGATGTGGTAAGTTTTACAGCGGTGGTAGGCCTAGGGGCTTTCTGGATCTTAGCCACTGAGCCCTTAATGTCTGTAGGAATTAACAAAAAGCTTAATTAAACTGGAAACATTTGTGTTCTGACCCCCAAAAGGAGATGTTCATCCCTGGCTTATGTGGAAGTTGTGTAAAACACAGTCTTTACACACACATTGATGGGAAAGGAATGACAAAACACTTTGGAGGTAACAAGCAATCCAAGTACCTTGCCTCTTTTTCTACCCAGTCACCAGTTCAGACACACACCATGCTTTTACATCCTCCTATCACTAGTTCACAAGCTACATTTTTTACTCCCTAAAGCTCTTACCAGTAACTGTTTCAGCACTGTGGATTTCTTGCAATGAGGCCGAAGGATTGTCAGACAGCACAGACATGTTGTACGGAACTCTGTTGTGTTTCCTTTTAGGTTGGTAAATTGGTGAAGGTTAGTTTTTTGTTCTCTGACTCCAGTCTCTTTTTGTAGTTTTTGGTATGGATCCTAAGGGAAAAGGCATAATTGAAATGATCTCATTTGCAAAGAACAGATAGACTGTTGTTAAAGGTATCCTGTAATCACCAAAGGCAGTGAGTTGGGCCCAGTGAAGTATTAGTTCAATTGATGCAATTCTGCTGCTGGCACCATTCCTGATCTGCACTGGTGTAAGACACTGTAGAAAATATCCTCTTCCTCTTGCACTAGTTTTAAGGCTATTTTAGAGCATCAGTTTTTGCTCTGAACAGCCTGCATTTTTTATGTATATTGAGCTAAACTCATCTGGCCTAATTTCCATGTATGTCCTCTGTGCTTTGTGTTTGCTATTGGCTGTGTTTCTGCAGCTGCCCAATTAGTATCCAATTCTTTGGAGGTATCAAACTTTCACTGCTGATGAGACACAGAGGCTGAGATAGAATTTAGGCTGTTTGAATATATCCCAAATGTTTTCTCTCTTATTTCAGTTCTTGAAGTACATTTTCCAAAAGCCTCCTTGACTGGTTACTTAGATTTCAAGTCTCTCTGAACTTTGCTTAACGTAAGGGGATATTTTTCTCCAGGGGTCTCTCATCTACATCCTGGAACAACAACACCCCTGCTGATGATGTGAGTTTTGGAGAAAGCCCCACCAGGGCAGGGGTGGGAAGGCAGTCAAACACCTGAGGCATTTGGTTGAATAGGGTTTGTGAAACCTGCAGAGCAGCTGCAGCAAACACCTGGAGGCTCAGCCCTCACTGCACACCTTGATTTCTGTAATCTAAAACCCTTCTCAAAAAAATTTTCTTGTTCCAGTGGTTGATTAAAATTCCTGCTACAGGGAATGAGACTGAAAACCAGGACTAGACAGAGGATATTGGCATATGGACAATAATTGTCAGTGTAACCCTCAGAGATAAAAAGAGAGAGATTGCAACATAACTTTAGCTAAATATAGGAAACTGTTTCTATGATTAACTTTTAAATATTAATTTTATTAAGGTACTTTTTGTCTGAGATTGTTGTGGTTTTTAATAGGTTTTTTGCACATCACTTTGGAAATAATGCCAAAAGCTACAGAAGCACTTGCTGTGCTAATTATAATTATTAAGCTCAATAATGCAAATAAAAATGCTTTATTGCTAGAATCATTTGGCATATATTAGTGCCTCTGACATTTTTATGTTCCAGTAGCTACATACCAGTAGCCAGTTGCGTGGGAATCAATAAATAAAGCATTCATGGTTTTAATTCACCAAAACCTTTATTCAGTGCTTTTCCCTTGCATCAAGCTGCTGTGCAAAAAACAAAAACCAAACAAAACCAAACCAAAAAAACCCACAAGCTATAATGCCAACGTAATCATGCAGACAGTTCTAAAAAGTAATGCAGTAAATCCATCCCCCATGTTCCCAGAGCAATGGGTGAGCGTGTGTTTTATATGCTCAGATGATTTAGATGACACCATCGCTTGCAGAGCAGGTCGTGTCACACGGGTAGGTGTGTGGATGGGACACATCTGTCCCTGGCAGAGCTCTCTGCACATTCCCCCCACCATCCACGGAGTAGCAGGCGGTGACTCCGTGTGGTTTCCTGGGGACACGGCCCAGACCGTCCGCTCGCCCGAGCGAGACACAGTATGTGATGTTACAAACTGCAAAGAACTTGCTGCGAGTGCCCTCTCCCCCGTATTTTTTGGGGTTTCTCACCCGAAGGAGAGGTCCTGCGGGCTCCTCTCCCCGGGAAGCCGCGGCCGGAGCGGGGCGGGACGCGGGACGGGGCGGAGGCGCCGCCGGCTCTGTTTGCGGTTCCATGGAAACCTGCGCTCCCGTTGCCAGGCGGCAGCCGACAGCACACAGGCACGGCAGGGATCGTGGAATCCTTGAACGGTTTGGGTTCGAACGGACCCGAAAGATCCTCTGGTTCCAACCGCCTGCCGTGGCCGGGGTCAACTCCCATTAGAGCTCCAAGCCCCGTCCAGCCTGTCCTTGGACACTCCCAGGATGTGTGGCTGCAGCGCAGGCACGTGGGCAGGTGTCCTGAGCAGGCAGCTTGTTGGAGTTCAAATGAGATATTGGTTTGAACTTCCTTGGAAAATGAAGGAAAATGCTGTGGCGTGAGAGGCCCCTCTGGCTTGCTGGGTTTTTCTATCCATTATTCATCCTCTCAGGAAGAATTTCTTCACTGAAGGGGTGGTCAGGCATTGGAACGGGCTGCCCAGGGAAGTGATGGAGTCACCATCCCTGAAAGTGTTCAACCTGGCACTCAGTGCTGTGGTTCAGTCGGCATGGTGGTGTTTGGTAAAAGTTTGAACTCAATAATCCTGAAGGTCTTTTCCAGCCTTAATGATCTTGTGATTCTATTCTGTGATTGAGTCCCTGAAGCCCAGGAACTGAGTATTTAACTCCATGTCTGCAAGCAAAGGGTTGAGGACATGGGAGCTGGAGCCCCTGGTTGTGGAAATGACCATAATCTATCATTTCCCAGCCTCTGCTTTGGTCTTTCTGTTTGTAAAGTGTGAGCAGTCACAGTTTGGAGACTGGATATCAGTTGAAAAAAAGTGATACATTTTCACAGAGGGAAAGACCCTTAAATCCCTCTCTTTACTCTTCGGTTTCTGAGAAGATCAAATCAGTTTCAAATGGATTGTGTTCTTCTTTAAACTCTTTAGAATCTCTATTAATACAACTTCAGATTTCAGAAATAGCAGCTTCTTTCATTTATTGAGAGGTTTTCAAACAGCTTTCTCTATCTGAATAACTTGTGCGATAAATAGCTTGAATTTCTGTGAGTGCAAACTCCCATTTGATTGTTATAGTTTTTTCTCTCATTGCTGATTATCAAGAGACTGGATTCAGGCAACAGAAGAAAAACGCTTATACAGAAAGAAATTTTTCTTTATTCTGCCCATGAATGCTTTGATTTTGAGCAGTGATGCAGAAAACCATAGTACTATCTTTAGTATATTTTGGGAAATTTCCCAAATGTATCGGGGAGTATGTATAAAAAATGACACTATAGGATAATTTCTATTACCAAAAACAAAATAAAAATCAGGAGTAAATTGTACTAAAGACACATTTTTCTAAAGGCATAATATGAAATGGTCTGTGTTCAGAAATACCAGTTTATTACAGAATTGAGAATATTCTGCAGTGGTAACATCACAGAAATAGATCACAGAAACTGAAGACATTTGAACAGCTCTGGCTCTGTCTGGCATAATCTCTATATCAATGAATTATACGTTTATGTATCCATTGCTCTGTTCTGAACTATCCTCGCTAACCACTAATTTCCCAGAAATGGAACAGAGGTTATTTAAAAGCTGGGATGTATTTTGTGAATTCTTGGAAATGTGCAAGCTCTTCATAGCTTGGGTTCATTCTTTGCATCCTACACATTCCATGAGCCACTTAGGCTTTGTATTTCCTTGAGGGCAAAGAAGTTTTTAAGGACAGAAGGACATCTGGGGTCTATTCTTAGCCACAATTAACTTGGTTAAGGAATGGAATAAATAGCATGTGCAAGATCATGGGAAAAAATCTGCCTGCTGGCACAGGCTGTGCAGCTGACCAGTTCTGCAGGTCCTTGAGGGTTTCTGGATTCTGTAGTGGCACTTCGGGACACCCCAAAAAGTTTTTGGGATTATTAAATATTTGGACAGTGCTTCCTCAGTGCCTAGCTGAGAAAGCCATGCCGTTGGCATGGTAAGAATGGCAGGTGGCTGCTTATGTTTCCAACAGGATGTCTGAGATTTTGGGACTTTTAGGGGGTGATTTTGCTAGGACACCAAGATATCATGATTTCTTTGCTCAGTTTTTTCATGAAGGGGTTACTTTTCATTCGGTCACCCCATGGGCATGCGGGGATGCTGATCCTACTGCAGAGGGGCTGTGAGGGTTAATTAGTGATGGCAAAACATTTTGAAATGGCTGATTGAGAAATGCTGACAGAGATGAAAGCTGAATAAGTATCTAGATAAATAAATATTCCTTTGTAGTCTTATCATTACGGGAAACTCCTTGTGTACCCAGGATGCTGCACAGGTCACTGAGCAATGTCCCCATTGTCCGGAGTGTTCTCAAGGGGACTCATTTATTTCAATATTTCACTTTAGTTTCTGTGATGTGAGCCACAATATGTGCCAGAGAGAAAAGCCTGGCAGCCGCCAGCAAACACCACAGAAATACCAAACGGTTTGGCAGATTTTTCTTTCACTGGAACTCATTGTGCTCTTTCCTGGTGAATTGTGCAACTGCAGAATCCCAGGAGGGAGAAAAGGAAGTTGGAACCTATTCCCATGATTAGAGACAAGGAAGAAGGAGGTGTCCTCGAGTGAGTGTCCACAAGACAACACCTACAAGAGCTCTGCAGAAGGCAGTGCAGCCAGCTCTCTGCTTCTCTGGTGAGCCGTCAGAAGTTTTTCTGTTGCTGGGTCTCTCTGGGACACTGTTATCCTACTTTTCTTCTGCCTGGGGGGAAGTAGACAGTTTTGGAGATCTCATGGAGAATATGTGGCTGCTCTCAGACTTATCTTGAGTTCTGTTCATGCTGCTGAGCTCTGTAGGGAGACTGAAATGGGAAGAAAGAGTGACCACGTGGTTCTCCTCCATTTGTACCTTATTCACACTATAAATCTGTAGCATTTCCTCCATCAACACCACAAGTCAACAAAAGATGCCAAAAGAAATAGTACTGTAAACCATATCCACCCTATCTGATCCCAGCATGTCTCCTTGCAGATCATCTCCCTTCCCAGCACCAAACCCTTGTGCAGGCCAGGCTGAATGGCCCCACAAATTGACTGCTGCATCAGCACAGCAAATCCAGGGCCTCTCAACAGCAACAGGGATGTCTCCTGTCTCCTTAGGTCATAGGGCACGGGGAAGTGCTGGCCAGATGTAAAAAACATCACTCCAGCTTGGGGTGGAGCCATCCCAAACCAGGCGAGCAGCTATTGAAGGCGGTGAGCAGGAGACCTCCCAGGAACAGCAAAGCTGTGGTACCCAAGTGCTATGGCCCCACGCGGTCTAATCACTGGGACTGTTGTTTACAGCCTGCTCTCCAGGTGAAGCTTACTTCCAGGAAGGATTTTATCTCAATGGAAAATTTTCCAGTTGGGAAATTGTCCCCGGTAATCTTTGCATGTCCAGAGGCAGCCACGAGATGGCAGCAGCCTTGTACCGCCGGCGCTGGGGATTTGGCTCTGTCCCACGTTTCCCTCTCTCGCTTCTCTGTGCCCCTTTCACCTTACAGGTGAGGTCTCCAGGCTTGACGAGCACCGAGAAACCCTGGTCATTCCTCTGGGCTGAAGAAGTGACTCCAGAGCGGGGCTCTGAGAGAATACCTGTGAGCTCAGCTCCCACCTTTGCAAACAAGCTGAAGGAGCAGAACCCATTCAGGTCTTTGTGTCCTACCATTGATGTCCAGCCCCAGTGTGTTCCTGGGATGCCTCATTTGAAATGAATGTGTGGTTTTCTTTCAACTGCTTAGACTTCAATCTGGCGGATGAAAACTGCTAAAATCTCTGAAGGGCCAAACAGAAGTGACAAGACAGCCCCTGTCATCTGTCCTTTCACTGCGTGTACTCCTGTGCTGTGTAATGACTTGGACAACAAGCAGCAGGTGCTCAGTGATTTGTATTTCACACTTGTTCTTGCTGAGGATGCAGACTCCTTCCTGCTGGGAGGAAAAGTTCTGCTGTCTTCAGCTTGGGATCCCAGCCAGGTCTGGGACAGTTTCTTTTGCAGTGCAAAGCTTATTCTCATGTGTGCTGAGACAACTGCACTCAGATAAGATCTGTGCTTTGCTCCAGCTCCTGAGCTAATGCAGCCAAGGCCATGAAGAGCCACCTGACTTGGGCTCCCTGACGTGTGGCTCAGTCAATGCGGGGACTGTGTGGTGGTGGTGGTGGTGGTGTGGCAGAGCCTGATGCAGATGCAGTGGAAGATGGAAGAATCTCACAATAGTGGCACTGGGGAGGGATCTCTGGAGGCCTCTAGTCCAGCCTCCTGCTCAAAGCAGGGACAACTTCAAAGTCGTGTCAGGCTGCCCAAGGCCTCGTCCAGCTCATTTGAGAACTTCTAAGGATGGAGATTTCACAAAGTCTCCAGACAACAGAGGGTGAGATTTGGGAGGCTGAGCCTGAGAATACAAATAAATTATATGGCTGCAATTTCAAGACCAGCTCTGAATAACCACTTAGACCTGACCCCCAACTAAAAACTGTAACTAGTTCCAGACTTCCCTCAGAGCTCTGTACTTTTGGGACCTAGGGATTTGCATTTGGTCCACTGTAAAGAGAGTCACAAAGCTGCAGCCAAGGAGACTTTCCTAAGCTGGACTATAAATCCAGGCTATTTGCAGGGACAAATGACCCAGGAACTTGAGGCTTTAACTTCATGATTTTGCATTAAGCTCTTAAGGCACAGTTCCAGCCTTTTTCCTGGCCCTTGCTTTGTGGCAAAACTTTGGCTGCTGTGACCGCATGGGAACTGATCCAGCTGAAAAATACCCTGCCTGAGGAAAAGATATCTTTTTATTATTATCACTGTGATGGCTTGAGGAAGAGGGACACGTGGGCTCGGGGTGGTTGGAATTGCCCCTTTCAGTGACAGCCTATGCTTTGATCACCTTAGGAAGATAACAGAACTGCAGCTGGTAAAACAGGCTGATCCTGCAAGTCCTGCACACAAATTTCCTCCAACAAGGGCTTATGGAGCAGAGCAAAAAGGATTAGTAAAGTTATGGGTTGAGCTGCAAAAGGAAGCACACGCTTCATGGCTGCAAACTCTTTCTGCTCATGTGGAATGGATTAAAGAAAAAAACAGCCCTGTTATGTGCTTTGCTCCTGAGCTGTTTCATTCCTGACTATCTTCTTCTTCAGAGAAGCTTGTACAGGAACTATTATCTGTAATTCAAAACTGTGGCTCATATTCCCTGGGTAGCTCATGGGATTCGCTTCCCCTTGCCAGAGAATGAGGCATCACTGGGTACCAGGTGCAGTGGTTCAGGAATGTTTAATGCCAGCCTGGCTGTTTTCTTGCAGGATTTGCCTAATTGCATCTTTATTTGAAGTATGGAATATCAGAGCACAAATAAACAAAGTGACTCTACTGATGGATCTCTGGTGGGACAAGCACCAAATCCACATTTTACATCTGTTTAGGTGGAATCATGGACAGCACAAACATGCTCCTTATGAAACAAAACTGTATTACTTAGAAATGCTTGGAAATTCCACATCCCATTCCTATTCCTCTGGCTGCACCTGTGTGAATGACCGCTGTTCTCCCCACCAGGATGTCAGCAGATCCTGTAGCTTGTTTTCCATTGAAATGTCTCCTCTTGGGTAAATATTACATCTGGGGTTGCTTTACCCGTGGCTTTCCTACCTGGAGTTTGTACAACAGGTCAATGCCCTGCTTGGAGATAAGAGGAGTACTTGCTGTCAGTGCTGTTTGCTGCTGTGAAATGCCACCCTGCTCTTCCCTCATCAGCCTCTCCTCCAAAGATTTTTGAGTGTTGTTTAAGTCCTAGAGGTTTTTGCAAATTGAGGGAAATTTAATATTAGATGTAGAGTGTTTGGACAGAGCAGAAGAACTTGTTTATTGCAACAACTGTGACTTGTAAATTATTCATCTGTGTGTAATTGAAACGCTCAGATCCTCAAAGGTCATGTTACAAAGAGTGAGGTGAAGGATCAGCGAGCTTCCAGCAAAACAGGAAGGTTAACAGGTCCTAGGGAACCCTTTTCCATCCACCTGCATCTGCTCTATGACAGTGCCTGTTTGTGGAAGAAAACTGAATTTTCAAAAAGTGAAGTAATGCACAGACACATGCCTGGGAGGGGGACAGGACATCTGTAAGGTATCTTCCTCTGTCAGTTTTCCCTCCAATTGGAAACACAGATTTGGAACCTGTTGCAGTGAAATGTATACAAGGTCTGTGGGCACAGAGTGTCAGTGCACAACAGACTGACCTCTGCTAAATGGAGGAGAAGCTTCCAAAGACCAAGAGGGACCAAGAGGTACCAGAATAGCTGTCTAAGCAGAAAGGAAGCCAGCACAGTTCTACTCAGCAGTTCTGTCTCCAGACAACACCAGACTTCAACTAATTAAAAAGAGCAGATGCTAGCTGAAACATTAATTGGAACAACTATCATTTTCTTCTGTTCTTAAATCTGTGTTCTAGCTCTCTCATAGCAGGTTTGGAGAGAGAAAGAGTTAACCCTTCAGGTGGCTTATTATTTTGTTAGGCACAGCATGTCCTTAGAAGATAACATAATGAAACCTCTATGAATAGGTTTGGATACAGGGTTTTTTGCAGGTAAAAACAACTGTGTCTAATAATGCTGAACCATCATCACAAACATTATTCTCAACTCTTCCTTCTCACTATGTTGCCAGTAAAGTGATCTTGCTCAGCTTTCAAAGGCCATGTAGCAGTGCTGGGCACAGGGCCAGCTGCTGTTCTTCCCCATATGCATTGTATTAAGAGGACACCTCTTTGTTAACCTGCAGTCATTTGTTCCCCTCAGCCTGTATTCCTTCTCATTAGACTTGATGTATGATCTGTAGCAAGAGCAAAGCGCTCAGCTGACACCTGATATGCTTATGAATAGCCTGTCTGCCCTGCTATGGTTCTGTAACTATCCCAAAGGGAGCAAACACTCGGTGACTTGCACTCCTGGAACTGGGATGATATCAAAGATTTTCCTCCAAAGCATCCAGATCTTGACTCTGCTGGGAGCTGGGTACTTGACTGCAGGCACCTCTGGTCTGTTACAGATGGGCAGTTCTTTGGTCTCATCCTAGTCTCCAGTTCTTGAGGGATCAGGCAAAGGCATTACTCAAGCAATTCCACTGTTCCCTGCCTTCCCTGCTCCAATCCCCTGCTACGGGCAGAGGCTCCCTCTGCACAGCTACAAGCCCTGGACGTTTCCTACCACTTTGCTCACACTCCACCCCAGGCTCCTGTTACCCCCTTCATTCCCTCACCCCCACTTTCCTCCCTCTCCATCAGGACTGGATCCTGTTTCCTCAACGGGCTCACCAAGTCCATCATAGGTCTGGCAATCCTTGTTGAGATGTGTCCTGTGATGCTTTCCTGAGCACCAGCACTCCCATCTACACACGACTTGCTTGGCTTCCAGTGGACCAAGAGTGTACCCCTTAACCCCTTTTTCTTTTGCTGACCTCCCTGAGTGATAACTATTGTCATTTCCCACACCCTACTTGCACTGAATGAGGCACAGAATGAGCCTCAAATTTGGCTCCCAAAGAGATTGCCAGAGAGAGACGAATTTAGGCAGAAGATCTATGGAGGATTATGGAGCTGATTGAGATATTAAAGATTATCCCTGACTCATTTTCTTACAGGTCTGATGCAAGAAGTGAGTCAGAGTCCCTTTGACACAGTTTGACCTGACAGATGCAGCCACTCAGTGGCAGTGTGAGAGCTCATATTGTTTTGTAAATGGAATAAAGTTCATTCAACACAGCAGGCTTGTATTTGCTGTTAACTCAAAGGCCTCTCATCTGAAAAAAACCTGCAGATCACTTACCCCATCACCACTTGCAGGTGGAAATAGCTCCTGAGAGCACCGCCACTGGTGGAGGAGGTGGGTATTTCTGAGAGATGACCCCTTTTCCCAAGGCAGGGTAAAGGTCATTTTCCCGTGATACTGAATTTGTTACACTTGAAATATTCATGGTCCCCAGCCCCTTTTTGAGTAGCCAGGACCCTGCCCAAAAAGTGTTTTCCCTTCCCTGGGCTGTTTCTCTCAGCAGTGCTGCCAATATTGATCTAATATAACTTTGCTTTTTTTGGCTGCTTTCTCTTCCTAGGTAGGAATGCTGTCACTACTAAATGACATCTGATTCCCATGTGTCCCTTTAGCCTGTAGGAAAATCGTTCTTTTCCCCTAGCTCAGCTGCAGGCAGGCATCTCCTGGGACTGGTGGTTCAGGTAAGTACCTTCTCTGACTCAGTTCTTGTTGTGCTGAACTCTCAGTGCTTGTCTTCCTTCTGGATGTGTCTTGCTGACTACTGACAGCCACAACTGAATGGCTTGCACACTGACTGATGGCTGATTTTTAGACATTTAGAGGTTAGGAGACGAAGTTAATGGAAACTTGTTTCCTAGTGTTTCCCTCTCATGTTCTGCCAGCATCTCCCTCTCTCAGCACCCACCCCAATTTTGCTGCCCTCCAAGCCTCTGCTGTGCTCTGCTGCCCATCCTGTTTTCCCTCTCAGACAGGTTCTTGTTCAGACTCTGCCCACTTTCTTCCAACAGGAGACAAACTCCCACTACAGACTCCACAACCTGTGTCCCTGCAGCTCATCCCCACTTTTGCAGGGCTCTCCCTGTGTTGGGTACAGCTTCCCACCGGAGCAGCCATTCCCTTGTGGTCTCCCAGAGCCGTGTTTGCAGCTGAGCTGTCTGGAGAGAGCATCAGCGCTGCTACATTTGGGCTGGGGGCAGGTTTGTGATTGCTCCTGGAGTTGTTCTTTGTGGCTGCTAACTCTGCCTTTATGCCCCAGAGATGTAAGGTGTGTCCTGACCCCAGACTTTTCTCTGTGGAAAATGGGTGAAATGGTGCTCGGAGGCTCTGGTAGGAGTTTCTTTTGGGCATGACAACAGTCTCATCTGGCTGAATGCAGACTTGTGCCAGGTTAGGCAGTACCCTTGAATGCCTTCTCTGTTCTTGTTCCAGTGCAGATTCTAAATTAGAAACCCTACCACCTGCATATGATATGAGCGTGGATTTTGTAATACTGGGAGGCTGCTGTAAGGCTCAGATGCATTCAGGTGCCCACTGCAACGATTTTCCCTCCTCATCCCATCTCCCCAGGGGTTATGCAATATTGGCAAACCTGGTCAGCCCAGTCTTGTAGGAGCAGCTCATGGGGGCCCTGGGCACTGGCTGACTCAGCAGGGACTCTGCTCCCTGCCTGCTCATGGCTTTTCCCCCTGTCAGCAGCAGTGTGTCCAAGGCAAATTACCTGGTTTTGGGACAGCTTTGGTTCCAGCTGAGATTGGCAGCCTCTGCCTTACTATGAACCTTTTAGGTATAGCAGCAGGACACCACTGAGGTATGGAAAACAGGCTGAAAATGCTTGACATGCTGTACCCTCTCCAATAGTCAGCCACATGTGTGTGTTACACGAGCTAAAATTTACTAATCCAGATTTCCCTAGACTGTGCCCTGAAGGGAAAGCATCTGGTTCCTGTCTTTCAGATCCAGCCCCTTTTGCCAGTTCCCACTTTTAAAGCTTCCCAGATAAAAATCTGATGGAGCTTGTTCAGACTATTCAGATCAGTGGTGGCTGTGGGAAAGGGTCTTGTAAAATAAGGGTGTTTAAATTTGTTATCCATGTATTTAGTTTCCTGTAGGCCTTTCAGTGCTTTCTTAGCCTGGCCTATGGCTAAAACATTCTCAAGGGACTAGTTAAAAGACTCTTGTTTATTGTCTTTTTTGGCATCGTGTAAATAATTTTCTGCCTTTGACACTGTTAAATGGTGAAGCAAGGAGTTCTACCACTACAATACATCTCAGCTGTTTTAAGTTCCTCTGTTTGAATATACAGCTTTGCAATGAGCTAAGCCCAATGAAACCTCCAGCAGTTTGCCTGATTTACCTTCCCCTCCCCATTCACTGTGTTAGACCTGGGACTTAGGGCTGTGCTCATCCTGGGTCACAGCTTGATCTCTTTTCAGGAGGTAAATCCTGCAGCTCCATTAAGGTGCAGCTGTTCAAGACGGCCCCTCAAAGCAGCCCACGTGGCTCCTCAGCAGGTCTGTGGGCTTGAAGGCAGCCAAAGAAGGCTCCTGGCATGTTTTCCTCTCAAAAGTGGGTGTGAGGGAGGAGGAGGAGGCAGTAATTGAGCTGAAAATTTTTTTTTGTCTCCTGTCTGGGTCTCAATGGGCTCCAAATGAGGGTCGAGAAGTGCCAACTCCTTAGGCTGGCCCTGTCCCACACAGAGGCTGCCTTCCAGCATGGCTCAGGAGCCTCTGCTCAAGACGATTTTTTTCAGCATTTTCATTTCTTTCTGTACCTCTTGTTCTGGGTTACTGAAGCTTTTCTGCTGGCTTGTATTTTTACGAGGATTCATCTCACCCACTGGGCTGTGATGACTGGGCCACCTTCCCATTGCTGGTTTGCAGCAAAGCCATGGCTGAGCCTCCCCTGGGATGCCTGGACTTGGTCTGGTTCTGCCTCGACAGGCTGCAGATCCACCAGCAGCTCTGTTCAGCCCTTTATGGGAAAAGCAGAACTCATTCCTTTTCTGAAAAACATCCAACTCTTGATTCTTTGGCCCACCTTTGAGCCACGTTGTCCCTTCGTTGCTCATCTTCTATTGCCTGGACAGAAATGTTGGCCCTTCGTGTTCTCCTTGGAGGTGACATCCCACACAGGAGTTCAGCATTGAAATATTTGCCCCAAGCATCCACTCAAGTGGCCTGGGGTTTTCTGTGTTCCTGCCTGTGTCAAGTTCCTTTGGCTGCCTTGGAGTCTTTTTGTGTGCTCTGATTTCTCTCCTCTCCAACATCTCCAAAAGCATCACCATCTTCTGGCTTTACCATGAATCTTCATTGATTCTTTTACCCAGAGAAGACCTAAACATCTCCACACACTCATGCTAATTATTGTTTGATATTGGGATATTTGTATCCTTTATTTCTCTTTCCAAAGCCCATTTGTACTAGGCAATGGCCCCCCCCCAAAAAAATGAAAAAATCCAAGACTCTTTCCTATACCCCATGCAAACAGCTCTGCTTGTGAAGGCAAACAGGGTTTTTTTCCACCATTTTGCTGCTGCACAGTGACATTCCCTCTATTTTAAAATTTTTTTGCCTGAAGGCAAATTATTAAACAGCTTTTTGAGCAGACTTTCATCAATTTGTTTGCCAAACTCTTGCCGTTTCTACCCACTCAAGGCTGATCCTGACGGCGCTGAGCTGCGTTGCTGTCAGGCACGGATGTGCCCGATTCCTCAGTAAAGTCTGTTTTGGCATTGCACAACGTGTCTGTTCTCTGGGGGGGGCCGTGTGCAATCTCTGACTGGGACAGATGTCTGAGCTTGATCCCTCTGGAATGACGTCAAAGACTGCAATACTGTCCCTCTTCTCTGGGCTGGCAGGGCCCAGGCTGGCCATGTGCCGCTGCCACAGCTGCGCGTGAGGCCACGGCTGCTGCTTCTCCCCGCGCAGGGTGATTAATGGGCCACCAACTGACAGCACAGGTGGCCCCTGCCACTTTGCCCGGTGGAGATCCGCTTACACACCTGACTCTTCTTCCTTGCGAAATCCTGCTGCTCCAGAAACCTCTGGCTGAGAGCAAGTGGGAGCTGATTTTTAGAAGGAGCATCCTTTGTTGTTGACCCGTAAGCAGATAAAATACCGTCAGACTCGCAGCCTTTCTCCTGTGCTCGGGATACTGGCTGGCACAAGCAAATGCCGTTTGTCATGGAGCTGCAGCAGGCAGCCTAGCAGGTGGTGCCAGTAAATCCCTGATGTGGCTTGTCTTCCATCTCTGTGGCACTGGTTAGGAGGATAGGAGTAGTTACCTATAAGCAGCTATTTTGGACGCTTGTGAGAAGGCAAAAGCAACAGCAGCCTCAGCTTGTACCCAACAAGCCGTGGTGAAATAGGGTGACAACACACTGCTACACCTGACTGTTTGCCTCAGGGGAGGTTTCCTGGTGCTGCAGGGAAGGAAGAGACTGGCACATCCTTGGGGCAGGACTTCCCTGAGGCACATCAGCCTCTGCACTCCCCAGGGGCTGTGGCACGGCAGGCGGGTTGGGAAACACCGTGTGCTGCTCAGCAGGATGTGATTCACTGTGACCTCCTGGCACCGCTGCAAGCATTGCCTGCGCCCCGCCGGACCTACCCGCTGGTGAAGTGGCTGCTGACATTTCACATCTTCCAGACCCAGTCTGAAGTGGGCTGAATCCAGCCCAAGGATGGTGAAATGCTGTTTCTGATTCGCTCCACAGTGTGCTGGCCCAAGCCATGGTCCATTTTGACAGCTCTGCACGTAGGTCAGGGGGAAGGAAGGAGTGTCTGACGTTTTCAATTTTTCTAGGAATGCCCTGACAGTTCTTAGGTTCTTCTTAAAAAGCTGATGACAGATTAAGAACAGCTCCCAAGTTTGGATTTTGGAAATACTGGGATTTTCCAAATTGTCAATCCAGCAGGAGGAGTTCCAGCGTGCCTGGGGCTGTGCACAGCATCTTCTCCTTAAGGCAGCTCAGGGCTGCTGGTGGTAGCTGTTTCCAAAGAACTGCCCTGGGAGAGAGTGATAGTCTGTTACATTAACAGGAACATTTTTGATGGCTCACATCAAAATGGATTTTAAAATGAAAAGCTAGAAGATGTAGAAAACTGTATTTAAAAAATTGCTAGCCTTACAAAAATGGAAGAGATTGGCTTTTGGCATGAAAGTGAAGAGGTAAGGTATTTCTCAAACATCTGTAATTTTGGGCTGGAAACAGGACTAAGACAAGTCTTGAAAGTAAATATTTAATTACCAGATCAATTTTGACAAAAAGATCCAGAGTTTGCAATTGATTTCTTTAGCTTCTGCTGAGCCCAACAGTGAAACTCCTGGTTAGTACCGGTGCTGCTGTGTTGGTTTGCTGTGGGTCCCATCAGCAAATAACTTCTACTCATGATTATAGTAGATTTTGTATGCTTGACATGAAAAATTCGACATCTCAGAACCGACATCGTTTCTGTCTTCTTTGGTAGGGATAACTAGTTTATTTCTAGGTGTAAAAGCAGAAGTAGTTTTCTTGACTGGTTGTCTTAAGAAGGCTGTGAGGAGAAGGGCTGGCATGGCAATGCTTCCCACTTTGCAGGGCAGAAATCGGCCAGTATTTACCTCAGGGACTGTAATATTTCAAGAAGAATTCCAAAGGAAATTAACCACAATGAACTTCAGTTAACTCTGACAAGTTTGCATGATCAATGCTTCATTATAATAAGAGAGATGATGCTTTTTGATTGACAAGATCCATAGTGCTTTCTAGAAAAGCCCTGCTGCCTGCATTAGTTCACAGGATGGTCACTGTTAAATGCAAGCCTAAGCAAAAACATCTGAATGTTGCCCAATCATTGGGGTAAATTGGCTTGAGAGCTGAGGGCTATTGCTGCACCAGCCTCTGCAGCAGATGGATTCCAGGTCCACTTGGACAAAGACTGGGTAATGTGCAAATGTTTAGAGATAACTTTTCTCTAGGAAAAAATGCATTAACATGTAATTAAGAAGAGGTCAGGGAGAATTAAATCTCTAAATAAGATGTGCTGTTCTCTTCCATTACAGGTTCTTCTCATAAGAGCTGCCATATTCCCTGTGCTGCTAGCACAACTCTGCTGTCCTGAAAAAAAAGCTTTATCATAATCTTTTTTTCTATATATTCTTCACCAGACAGTTGAAGTCTGTTCTATGAACATCAATTTGTTCAGGATTACACATCCTCAAGATTATTATCCTTAGGGAACAGGTGGAGAAACTGCAGAGCAAGGAGATGAGGTGAGTCTCTTCTGGCCATATAGACATGTAAATAGTAGCATGACTGGGAAAAGACATGCTTTCCTCTCAAGCAGTATTTGTGAGGAAAAAAATATAAGCTAGTAATCTGAATTTAGCTCTCTGTTATTGCTTGTTACATCAGCAAGGGTGAATATTTTGCTCCCAAACACCTAGAGAATTAGAAAATGGATATCTTTAGATCACAGAATGTATGACTAATTTCCCCCCAATTTTTTGACAAGTCCAAGGTGGGTGTGAATGAAAACACTTACTATGATCACATCTGTGTTTTGAAGGAGAATAATTCAGGCCTGAATCAGTGGGTTTTAGTTTGTTACTAAGGATGCATTAGATGAGAAAATAGAGGCTTGCATCACACTGGATAATTTTTTATATGAGCAATCCAGTCGTTTGGAGGAAACCTTGTGTGTTTATTTATTATTAATTATTCTGCAGAAAGTATCTACCCTGTGACAAGCAAAGCAGTCGGCTCCCAACAGCAGCAAAATGAATCTCAGTTCAGAGCAACCCAAATTGGGAAGAAGCTCTGGAGAGTGGTGCTGTTTGAAATAAATTGAGGAATTATTTTAAAAGCTTGCATAGAAGAACAGAGTTTTGCCAAATATTACAATTGGACTTCAGAGTAACTGCTGAGTGGGTAATTAGTCCCTCAGGAACATGGGAGTCTGGACAAATGTAAGAAAGTACAAGAGAGGGGAAAAAAAGCACATGAAGAATTAACTTTAGAAAACAAGCTAGAACATTAGTCACAGGAGGGATATAACTCAACTTCTATTTAACATCTATTTCTGTGTTGAACAGAAACATTGTTCTTAACCCCTGTGCTGAAGCAGGAAGTACAAACCTTGTCGCTTTTTAAGGCAGCTGGAACTGAACTTTACTGAAGTTCATCTCTGATAAGAGGGTGAAGGAGAGGGTAAAGAAATGTACTGAAAGTACCTCAAACCCAGAAAATGGGACTTATGTTTGGGTGGAGCGGGGAAAGAAACCAGTTGTGGAACTGGTTGTTATGTAGTGCCTGTTTTGCTCTCAGACTCCCCCTGTCACTAAGGCAGAGCAGTTAGTCAAGGTTTAAAAGATAATGTCCCCACTAGCATTTGCTCACAGCCTGTCTACAATGCACAGTCTCATTTTCCTCTTGGCTGGGGAATACCCCAGCTGGACAGAAGTGATTTACCTTCCAGATATGTTGGAGGATACCTGTTTACATAACTCTTTGCTGGGTTTAGAAAGACTTGGTGGAACACAAATGCAAAATAACCTGGAAGTATGTGAGACACTTGTGAGGTTACGTAGTGGACACGTTGTTGATCCTGTGCTTCCAGAGGTCTTGATCCATAGTCCTGTACTGTAACTATTGAACCACAGACTTATTTATAGTTTCTACACTTGGGTCTTGTGGTTCATTGCTCCCATTATTATCTCAACAGCGGTGATTTGCTAATCAGTCCTTTGTAGGACAGGACTAGTATTGCTTTGGCTGTTCAGTGTTTAGAAAAAAAAAAGTAGTTCCTGTGACTCTGGAAAAGCAAGAAGCTTTGCAAAAGCTCCAAACATACCTGAGTGTGAATGGAGGTGAATGGGTCACATGCACTGGATTGTGTGTCAGGAGGGTTAACAGTAACATCACAGCAGAAGGTTCAGGACCTGACACCAGACCTGGATCTTCCTGATTTTGTGGACTTGGGTGTTGTCTCTGCTCTAGAAACTCCAAAGATATTGAGTCAACCTCCTTGGGCTCTCACCAATCCCCAGGCAATGGGGTCTGTTCCGCTCTGGTGCCCACAGGATCACTGCCTGTTGGTGCCCTGGTGCTGCATTTCTGACCTGGCAATGCTCTGCTGTGACCTGAGTGAAGGTTACTGGAGTTTTCGTGTGGGCTTTGTGTTTCCTACTTAAGGTGAGAGAGAGGCTCTGAATTCCATCGGTTGGGTCACCCTCTCTGTTTCCCAATCCAATGCAAATCGCCAGACAGGCAGGCAGCTCTTCCTTGAAAACATGGAAATTCGCTAGAGGTGTGCCAGTTTCTGGCAGATGTGGCATTGGCAGTGCACGATGGACACAATATGGTCACAGTTGTTTATTCCTGTAAACACTGTCTTCAGAATCACCATCTCCTCTCACCACCTTGAGTCACTTCCCCGGAGTGCTCAGCACAAATATCCTGTACAAAAGCACCCAGCTCTGGCATATTCCTTCCAGGAGAGGGCAGGGGAATACAGTTTATTACAGATCCACTCCTGAACTGGAGCCAACATTCATCCTGGCCCAGTTCTTCCTGTACATCTTCCAGTCTATTTTGCTTTCCTAAACTTGGGTGAGCAGAAACAGGAGCTGAATCTCCTTGAGGTGAGCCAGTGGGTTTCGTTACATTTACAGACCTGCTGTCCCTGAGTCATCTTCATGAGGGATAGCTTGCACTAGGCTCTTCCCCATGCTCTTGAACCTCTCGCAATGAGCCTTGTGTGTCTCGTCGAAGGCGTCGGCATCTGTGCAGCTTCAGGACCGGGGTTTAAACAGCTGGGTCCCAGCTCTTGTGCTTCATCTCTCCAGTGGAGGCAGTGATGGGACAATTTGTCTATCACACACTCAGCACACCCCTATCCCTGCAGAAAGTGGTCTGATTCCCTCGGACGTTCATGATGTCAGCAGGCACAGCTCTGCTTGTGGGTGCTTTGCCAGTAGATTAAAATGCAGAGCATGGAAACCCTAGGCTGGAGCTGGATGTGGTTAAAGATGGCTTAGAGAAATGCAGCCAGAAAGTCAGCTGATGTTTTCTCTCTCAGTATATTAATGAAGAGAAAGTTTGGGAGAAAATCAGAAATCCTCCCCAGATCCCCACTGTCTTTAATAGTCAAACAAGTATTAACATAAAAAAATCCTAAAATGAGTTTCTTCCAACTTATCTCCCCCTAGGCCTATGATTCTGACTTGAAAAGACAACATAATTTCCAAACCCATGAAGGAAAGAAAAAAAAAATCAATAAACAGTTGGCCCTGCAGCAGAGATGCCCTTGCAAAGCCAAAGAAATTAAGTCCTGAGATTGCTGTTGTTGTTTCCATCTTGTCCTGCAGAGCCACAGCCAGGCACAAACATATTCTTTGTGTCAATATTTCTGTAGTACCGAGAGAACTTACAGTCCTTATCTGTGAGTGTCAAGGACTGCTGAGTTAAAGTGATCATAACATTACTGGAGAGTCTGACAGGCTTTTTTGTTCCCTCTTTGTCCATGTAACTGTTCTGGTGCTGAAAACTGAAGCCCAGTGGAGCTCAGCCAGATGTGACTGTTGGCTTTGTGGCACATGGAAGGGATCCATCTGCAGAAGACTAATTTAAAAAAAAATAAATAAAAGCCTCCAAAAAGAATTTGAACTTCCTTTTAATATTTTTTCTCTGCTTCTTTCATTGGAAAAGAGCAACCTTGATTTGTAAATCACATGGAAATGTGTGAGTAATTCAACCTGACTAACCCTTGTTTTGCCAGGTGTCTGGTTGGCTCATTGGATTACTAATAGTTTGCTGCTGCAGTAAATGGGAAATAGCAAGGGCTGGGGCAGAAATACCACAGGTGACCTCTAAAGACAGCAAAGCACTCACCCGATGCAACACAGTCCCTCTTTTTGCCTGTCCACGAAGTCCAAACGCTTTTCCTTCCAGTGTCCTCAAAAATGAGAAGTAATTTGTAACACGGAACTGTGCAGGCAACGTACAAAAGATGGGAAAACTTGAGGCATGAAAAATTAGCCTCTGTACAGCACATATGGAAAGGCAATGTGTGGGCAGAGCCAGACAATTCTTAGGTGTAAACTGTTGAATGTGGAAAGGACAAGTCCTTTGCTGCCTTTCCCACCTTTAATGAGTCTCTGCTACGTGGTACAAAACAACCTGGGAACAGCTTCAGCCTATGGTTTCTTTTTAACTTTATAAAGCAGTGTAATTATTATCTCCAGGGAAATTTTTAAGAGCTTGAATACTGAGGTTTATTTGCCTTTCCTGACTAGATCTTTAACATGCAGCCATAAGACAAAAGCCAGTTAAAATGATCTTAACTTTACATTATTCCCAGTGTTTGACTGGGCTGTGGGAATGCTAGAAAGCTTGTCTGAGCAGGGCAACCAGTTTGACTGAAGTTCTCTCCTGAAAGGTGGCAAAAGAGAGAATGGAAAATCCCCAAGTAATATCAAGGAGCAGAAGTAATAATAGATTTTCAAAGGACTTGTTGAAGAGATGAACAGAGGAAAAGAAATCTCTTAGTGATGCACAAAAATGATGGGGCAAGGGAAAAGACAGATGTATTTTGTAGCAGGTGGTGGGGGCTCAGTTGTGCTGCATTACAAAATGAAAGATGCTGATGTGAGACATCAGTCACAGCTGCATAAAAACTCATTCCCAAACGCCTGTCCCAGCCCAACAGTCACTCCTGGTTCTCATGAAAAGTTGGCAGACAAAAGGATCAGAAATCATTATATTTGTCTAGATCTGTGCATTTCTCCTGCTGCTAATAAAGGCTTGTAGTGTTTCCAAAATCTTGAGCAAAACTTAGGTGTGTATCAGTTTGCTTTCACTGTCATGGGATTCTGAAGGATTAATCAGTAAATCAGTCCACAGCTTGAGAAGTGCATTCAGAGATCATGGAGGGATGTAGAAGTGGCTGAGTCAGACCAGAGGCTGGCACCTGCCTCTGTACTTTGTAATTCTCACTTTTAGGTTTAAACCCCAAATTGTGCCAGCAGACCCCAAAACCACGGCTGCAGTTCAGGGCCGTCCCAGCAGAGTCATAGGTAAAACAATGTGGTCATTCTAGGAAAGGAAATTTCTCTGATGAAATCTGCTCAGGAAAGATGCTGTAAAGGATGAAACTGTGGGCAGGTTTCACGAAAGATGACCCTAGATCAGGGCTCAAGGTGACAGTGACTTTTGTGTCTTCTCTGTTATACAGTGCCAGGTTTGTGCTGAAGTGAGGCATCAGAAGTTGTGCTGTCATATATCCTGTTTGTTTGGTTTTAATGTGTCCTTTTTCTCTGTCTAGAAATTTTGTCTGGGCAGAAAAAGAAGACTTTGAATATTTGTCCAGGGTGTACCGATGTCCAGTATCCTGGTCACGGCAGCAGTTTCCACAAAGTGCTGGACACCCAGGAATGCCTAAGACACAGTGACTGAAACAACACTGAAGGGCTGGTGAAGTTTCCCATGGATTCTGTGTGCATGGCGAAGGGGACCTAGACACATGTAAAAAATTCAGTATATCCAGAACTTGTCACAGAGTGTGAGTGAGCTCAGGTCAGGGGTTCATCCTGGATGCTTCCCACACTTCCCAGGTGCTGTGTGCTGCCTGCCTGCATTGTTAATACTTTTTTTTCTCCCAGTGAAATTTCAAGGAGAAACACAGACTGCTTAGTTACACTTTCCTGATATTTTCCATTGCATTTCACCTCGCAGTGGTCACTGTTGCCTTATATTGAAAGGGTAAGATGCTCTGTAGGGTTTTTCAGATGTGAAAAAGCATGAGATCCCTCCTCCATCTCAGCACACAGCTACACAAGGGCACATGCTGGCACAAGGGAAGGTGGCTGAGCGTGTTCTCCAGTGCCAGCACGTGTTTGGATCTGCTTGATCCCACAGAAAACAACTCACCTTTGTATCTCTAACTTCAACAACAGCCAACGGTGCAGTCTTACAGCTGTGCAGTGGGCAGTGGAGCCAGCCCTGAGTGGTGCTTTTAGGGAAGCAAAAAGCTTGTGGGCCTTGTAAAATGGAAGAAACTTGAAAAGCAGAACACCCTTTTATTTCCACATAAAGTAAATATGGAACTTCAGTACCTCTCCAGCAATTTAGAGGAAGTTGGGAACTACTGTAACTAAAATGTAAAGACATTGTCTACTTCAAGTGGAAAAACATAAGTTAGAGAAACATCTAATGTGTCCCAGTGCCTACATAGGTTGTAATAATGCTAAAATCAAGATTGCAACTTTTGGTTGTTTTCATGGTTAAGGGAATTTCATATCTGTACAGCCAACAATTCAAATTCTATTTAAGCCCAGTCCTGAGGGCTTGGATTTTAGCTGTATCTAAATCCTATGTCCTTTACATCAAGTAACTTAGGGAACAAGGGGTTTTTAACTGAGAGAAAGCAGTAAAGCAAGGTTTGGCAAACATCTATTTTGGGTAAAAATATTTAAGGCCAACATTTTTACCAATGTAATGCATTTTACGTCAGTGGAGTTACACTAATGCAGAATTTGGCCCTGATGTACTTGTATAAATATAGTATCTAGGATTGTGATGAGTGTGTATTCATGCATTATTCATTGAGACAATGTGGAGAGGAAGAGAGAGGTATCTGCATGAGAGCAGAGCCCTCAGCATTCCCAGATCCTTTGGCCATTCCCCTGGAGTGAGGCCACACCTGTGGGGTCACCCCTGTGCTGCTGCCAGGCCCTGTTGCAGTGAGTTTTTGAGGCTGAATGCCCTCTTGGAAAGTGACTGGTTTACATTTGGCAGGATGTGCAGTGTGTTACTGGCAATTCAGAAGAAATGCAGATGGAGGATATTTTTGCCAGTTTAAATTGAGCTGGAGTTGAAGAGAGATGAGGCACCTTGGTTTGCCGCAGACATTTGTTTTGACCCTCTGTGCCTCAGTTTTACCACAAAATGAAAACAATATTTCATTTTTCTTGCAGGACAGTGAGGTTCACAGTGAGAGAGTAGGAATGGTGTGCTGTCCCATGTGCCCTCAGAAAAGGGTGCACAGACCTATTGTCACAAGACTGCGTTCTGGTATCCTGCACTTCACCCTCCCAAGGATCTGAAAAAAGAAAAAACTGAATTTGAAAAACCACCGATTAAGCAGAAAAACTGACTTCTGCAGCAGCTGGCACCACTGTGAGCTTCCTCAGGTGGGCTTCACCTCTGCAGGGGTTGAACATGATCCTGATCCATGCCAAATACTGCATAACTATAGTGTGTGTGTATATATATAAATTAGTATATGTATTTATATTAAAAACTAGTAATGACTGTAATAACAATGCAGGGAGGGAGTGAAACATGTCCCAAATCCCAGTACTTTCTATCATGCTGCAAGTCCCCCCGTCAAGCTCCAGCAGGCAGGAAAGGGGCAGGTATGAGGGTGTGGGGCAGGAGTGAGGGCATGCAGCAGGGAAAGGGCATGGGACTCCTCGCACTCCTCCAGGGATTTGCACCTCCCCAGGGACTTGCTTGTCTCCTGGAGATGTCCAGAGACTTGTACACTTACAGAATCACAGAATGGTTTGGGTTGGAAGGGATCTCTGAAGGCCATCTAGGGCAGTGAGTACTGACATCTTCAACCTGACCTGGAACGTTCCCAGGGATGTGGCATCTGCCACCTCTCCGAGCAATCTGTTCCAGTGTCCCATCAACCTCGTTGTGAAGCATCCTTCACTATATCCACTCTAAATCGACCCTCTTTTACTTCAAAAACCACTACCCCCTGTCCTATCGCTACAGGCCCCGCTAAGCTCTCCCAGGACCGCGCATCCCCCGCGGGATTCGCACGTCCCCGCGGTCCCTCCGGGCGGCCCAGCGCCGCCCCGGGGGCCGGGCCGGGCGGTGCCGCGGCTCCCATTGAGGCCGGTGCCGGGCCGGCCCCCGCCGCCGCGGGGCCAATGGTGGCGGCGGACGCGGTCGAGCCTCTCCCGGGCCTCCCCCGCCGCTGCCGGGCGCCCGTCATGTGAGGGGGATATAGTACTACGGGAGCGGGGCCGCGCTCCGCAGCCGCGCACCCGCCTCCCGGGGGAGCTGCGCCCGCCTCCCGCCGCTCCGCGTCCGCCGCGGCCGCTCCTGCCTGCGCGGCACCGTGTTCCGCTCTTCTTTGCTCGTTGGGCTTTTGTTTGGTTGGTTTTAATTCTGCGTTTTTGTTGTGTGTGGGATTTTTTCCCCCGCCCCTTGTGTTTTTTTTTTTTAATCATTATTATTTCTTTTTTTTTTTTTTGGCTCGGTTTTGTTGTTTGGTTTCTGTTTTTCTTTTTCCCGTTTTTCGCTGTTGTTTTCGCATTCTTCTGGTCGTTCCTGGCCTTTTCGCCCCCGCCCCGGCTAGCAGAGAAGTTCAGGTAAGGGCGAGCGGGGGGCGCGGGGCCGCGACCCGCTGTCGGTGCTCCCGCACCCGCAGCATCGCTCCGGCGGCCGGGGTGTTTGTGCCGCTGCTGCCCGCTCACGGGGCAGGTGGCAGATTAAATTCCACCCCCGGCAGTGCAGCGTGAGGATGCCGGGCTGCGGCCAGGGCTGGGGGGCTGTTTTGAGGTTGGACCGGTGCCGTGCCGTGGAGTGACAGGTGAGGAGAGGAGGACTTACTCCCGGTCATCGCGACCAGGGGACCACGCTAGGGGGGGGGGGGGGCGGGGCGGAGGAGTGGGGGCGAGAAGAAAGGAGGAGCTCGGGTCCCCAAAGCCTCCTGAAAAGGGATGGAGGGAAAACCAATAAAATAAATAATAATTAACACCCCCCTACACACACACACACACACACACAAACAAAACAGAATACCACAATCAAAAAACCAAATAAGCAGATGTTTTGCAGCCGTGGAAACCTGGTTGTGCATGTGCTGGGGTGGGAATATGTGTGTCCCCCTGCCCCAACTTCCCTGCCCAGGCAGCTGGTGCCACGCGTTATTTTGGAGCACCCTCCAGTGCCGGGGTGCAGGAGGCAGGGGGGTGCGCTCTGTGGGGAGGACACGGCCAGTGCCTTCTACAGGTGAAGTGCTTCCTCTTGTGGAAACCAAACTTTGGGGCTGGAGTGGGACAGTTTTCAGAAGAGAAAGCTTTGGGAACGTTTCTGCAGCTTCCCAGAAGAGGTGGGTTTGGAAAAAACAAACAGGGAGACTCTAAACACCCCCCTGTGTCCAGGGAGCAGCACAGCCACTCCACAGAGAAGAGGAGAGCAAATGGGTTTATTCATGGCTCGTGGCTTCTTTTTATTATTTTTTTTAATTAGTCCCCCCCCCACATTTCTATTTTAATTTCTTAGAAATGCTGGGCCTGGTTTACTGCCTGGTTTATGGCACACTCTGTGGAGCAGGAGTCAGCCTGAACAGATTTAAAACCTTCTAGGGAACAAGAGAAAACCCTAAAGAGATTAGTGCTAAACTAGAAAAAGATGTGGCAGTATACATAGGAAATGACTGTCAGCATCTCATATATGCTGTGTGATCGGTTGTGCTGGGCTGACTGTCCAGAAATGAAAGACTAGGAAATAGGTCCCTGTGTTTCAGCAACTTCCCAGGACTTAACATTTTAATATTGCTCTGCATCAAAATACTCCTTCTCCTTTTTTTTTTTTTTTTTTTTTTTTTTTTTTTTTGGGTCACTGTTTTTTTTTAGTCGGTGATTAGATGGACAGGTTTTAAACAGAACAACATGTTTCTGGCAGAAAGGACATCATAACAACCCAGGGAACTCTTAAAAGTTGGAGACGGTTGTGCTGCTGAACAGCTGCTGTATTTCACTCCAGAACAGGCTGTTTTCAGTGGCTCAGGCACTGCGGTCTCACTATAGGTGCTTACATTTCTAACATGTTTTCAGGGCTCCTAGAGATGAAAGTGCTTTATGGAAACAGCATCATTAGTTTTCATAGCTTTCACAGCCCTGGCTTATTTTGGTTTTGTTTTCTAATCTTCTGGTTTTGGCTGAGTCTTCAGGAAAAGTAGGGATGAAAGCCTTTTGGTTGTTAGCCTGGCCTTTAGGAGAAAAATATAGCCAGGGCCTGATCCTGCATTCCAGGCATTCCCCAAAATCTTCTTGGCTGTTCTGCAAGTGCACAGAAAGCAGAACTGGCCCTTAATGCGCCTGGATCTATTTGCCTCTGACAGTCCCCTCCTAAAAAGACTCTGGTTACACTGAGTAACAATGTTCCTTGTCAAAGGAGATGGGAAACAAGCGTGCTGGCTGTTTTCTGCTGAGATAACTGGCCCGCAGCAGTTGCTAGGGGTTGGTTCTAATTTTCCCCTCGTTTAAGTCCTTATTCAAATTACAGTTTAGTTCTATCCCCAGTGAAAGATATGGATATTTTGATATGCTGCTTTCTAGTTTTTGCAGGCATTTTATTATTTGGTGTTTTGGTTTTTTGTTTGTTTTCTTTGTGTTTTTTTTTTGTTTGTTTGTTTTTTTTAAGAACTTTGCCAGCTGCTTTCGGTGCGCGCAGAGCACCCCAGCTTTTCTTAGAAAAACACACCTTGCAGTCGAGTTTTCTCTCACAGCCCCATTCTTCAGAAGTTTAAGCTGGAACAATGCAGACATAGAAGGAAGAATCAGAAACCATCTGAGGGCAAGTCCTTATTTCTGCCCCAAGTTTCACAAGACAGTCACCAGTTTTTGGTGCAAGATAGAAACAATCTGCTTGGGTGAATTCTTACTGGATGCCAATACAAACTTGTCAGAAGCAGATTGTGTTTTCTGTTTCAAAACTGGAATAGCTCAGCTCTGGGACTTCTGCTGGGGAAACTTTCCATCAACGCAGAGAGTTTAAAAAAAAAAAAAAGTGTGTTAGAAATAGTTCAGCTCTTTTGACACTTCACTTTTACTATAAGCAATGATTATAGGCTAAGGTCACAAAACAGAGCCACTAACCTCTGTTTGAACTTCCTCGTGTCAGGCGCATGTGGGTATTTCATTATCTGTTTGAGGCATAGCTGACTGACAGGACATGCATACCAGGAAAATGTGCAATCTTACTTTTAAGCCTTTCTTTCAATCCTTCCCTGCTTCCTCCATGTGTGTTTGAATAAGGAAGCCGTATCTTTAAGAAATACGGGGGTTTTCCCCTGTTTCCTGTGAAATATTAATAGATGCTGCCAATGGAACAGAGCTCTTTAGGGGGTGTTGTGTAAAATATCTCACCTTGTGTTTCCTGCAGCCCTGAGCACACAGACACCTTTTGATTTTTTTTCTCCAGAGAAGGAAAGATAGGGCAAGTTTTGGAGGTGAGGCAGTAAGGATGCTCTGCCACAGCAGTAGCAACCATCCCCTTCCCTGCACAAAACTGGGAGCTATTGACTATTCATGGCAAAGCGTCCAAAGCGCAGCAGCAGAGCCTGTGGAAAATGACAGCGTGTAACAAGATTGACTGGCATTTCCTTCGCACTGGGTCACATGCCTCCTAATTCACACACACGCAAAACCTCATAGGCTGATCAAATGACTTCTATCTCTGCAGTCCACATACCTTCCACAGAAAGAGTTGTTTTATTATGCACATGTACAGCCCTGTTTTCAATCAGTCACCTTGAGCGAATGACTGAGGGCCAGTGTTCGCTCCATCCGCAGATCTCTGCGTTTGCTCTCTAGGAGGCATAGTCTCCATCCGTAAGCAATTTTTTTTTTTTCCTCGGGGAGGAGGTGGTCGGGGGGGGAGAAAGAAAAAAATACGCAGATGTTCCTCCTGCCTTTCCCTCCCCAGAAACCTTTCTAGGAAGTTTTCTTGCCTTAAGCGGGAAAGTGCAGGACAATCGCCGCCGTCAGCAAGCGTTGTGGTGGGCTGCGCTGGGGAGGGTGAGCTTGCTGTTGTGGCTCCGTGGGGTTGTAGCGGGATTACAGCTCACGTGAGTCGGGATTGCGGGATGCTCCGCTCGTCGCCTCGACACGGGGGAGAGGGAAACTGGCGGTGCAGCTGCCCACCGTGGCTCACAGCAGGTTGAGATGCCGGGGGTCCGTACAGTCCGTACGGCCCTCCCAGTTTAGCAACTGGCACGAGGTTCAGCTCACATCAACCTCCGTACCCGGAGAGAAAGGAGTATGGAGCAGCGAGGTGAAACCAGCCACCATCTGGCTTGCAGGGCATGGTAATTAGCTCAGTGCAGTGCCAGCCTTATTAAGGACAGTGCAGGTGACGATGACGTTGGCGCACTGATTCATTACATCTGGAGGGGAAAATCCGCCTAGTAAATGCTGAAGCACAGTAAATATTTTTGGCTCCTGCCAGATTGATCCTTGCATTATGCTGAACAGCCTATATTTGTAGAACTGAGGAAGTTAAAAATAAGGTGGTGGAAAGCTACAAGATAAGAAAAGGATTTGCATTTTATGGTCACCAGCAATAAACTTCTTTTTATTTTTTTTATTTTTTTGGTGGTAAAAATTTCAGCAGTTTATTATTTTCCTCCCCATTCCCTTCTTTGGCTATAGATTTCAGTGTTAGGTGAAAGCACATAATTTATTTTCTCTTGCCAGTAATATTCTGGAATGGAGATGTAAATCTAGAGCACACACAGTTGGGAAATGATTTCTGAAAGAATTCTTTTGCAAATACATGGTGCAATTCTGCAAAACGCTTCGGCCCTGACAGTCCTTGGGGGTGGTACAGACGTGTCAAAGCATGTAGCAGCATGTGTACTCAGTGAGGCTGCATGCTCTGGACTTTCCTGTGGGATAGAGAGCTTTCCAAGCTTTAGTTCATGGAGATAAATAATTAAACCAACTTCTGACTGTTGCTGTTTTGTTTTCGTATGCTCAGGCTCTCACCTGAACTTTGGCTGCCTGGTATATGCTGTTGGGATATCCTTAAGAGATCGCCCAGGAATGGTGGATCACTTGCTGCCTACTGATGAATCCTTTTCATCTACGAGATCTTCTCTTGGATACTTTGGGGACATGACAGCGGGGGTGAGGTCCTACCAAATGCTGCCCTCTCCCCTGTCAGAAGACGACAGCGACTCGTCCAGCTTTTGTTCTTGTTCCAGCCCTGACTCCCAGGTCCTCAGCTCCAGCTATGGAAGCACGTCCAGTGCAGAAAGTCAGGACAGTATCTTAGACTACTTATTGTCCCAGGCATCTTTGGGGAACACCAATACATCATGGTGGGACAAAAGGAGACTTCAACCGATAGTGAAAGAGGAGTACTTTAGGTTGCCTGAATTTGCTGTGGATATGGAAGACTCAGGACCATTTCAGCCCACGCTCGAGGAAATTGAGGAATTTTTGGAGGAGAACATGGACTTGGAGCTCAAAGAAAGACCTAAAAGTGAGACCAAGGACTTGAGAGCTTGCAGCCAAGTTTCTGTTGCTTCGCTACAGCAAAAAGACCACATGCTACCCAGCACTAGTTTAAAAGAGAGTAAAAATGAACAGTTGAGCAGCACAACGGAAGGTGGCCAAGCTTCAAGTGGAGGAATGACCCTTGAGAATGGGATACCGGTTATGCTCCAAATTCAGCCTGTACAGATCAAACAGGAGTCCAACACGAGCCCCAGTTCCCAAGGACCAGCACAGGAAAATATTAAAATTGCACAGCTCCTAGTCAACATCCAAGGACAGACATTTGCCCTTGTGCCTCAGATAGTTCAGTCGTCCAATTTGAACTTGTCCTCTAAATTCGTCCGCATTGCTCCCGTCCCCATCGCTGCCAAGCCAATTGGGCCAGGAGGCATGATCCAGGGTCAGACGGGAATCATCATGGGTCAGAAATTCCAAAAGAACCCTGCAGCTGAACTCATTAAAATGCACAAATGTTCTTTTCCTGGTTGTACCAAGATGTACACGAAAAGCAGCCATTTGAAAGCCCACCTGAGGAGACATACAGGAGAAAAGCCCTTTGCGTGCACGTGGCCGGGCTGTGGATGGAGGTTAGTATTGGGGTGCAGCTCTGTCCAATCCCCCTTCCCCTTTCTGCTCACTTGACCTAACTTGCTGAGCAAGTAGGTTTGTAGTCTCGTTTATAAACTGTTTCTGTTCCCAGAACTTGTTTGGTTGGTTTGAGAATGAAGACCTTTTTCTTTCTGTTAGGTGATCCAGGGGCTTTGATAAATGAAATAGCAGAGCATCACCTGCTGGCAGCAGCTGTTTAAGTGTCTTAAAAAACAGAAGGAGTAGCATTGCAATTTGTATTTAATTCTAGAGGGTCAGATTAAGCTTGTTACCACAGGTAATACCTTGTGTTTGCGTCAGTCTGGTTGCAGCACACCAGCCACAGCAGACCTGTGGTTGGGGCCAGCTGAAGCTGTGAGTGATCTGGGTGGTTTAGGGCAGAATCGCTGTGCATGGACGTGTGTGGCTCCAACTGTGCAGGACTAAACATGGTCAGTGAAGGGCTGTGATAAGCAAGTGTGGTTAAAAGCAGTATTCTGTGCACTTTCATGGAAAATGCACTCCATCCCACTCCTTCTGGAAATGCTGGCAGTGACACTCTGGCATACTCGGGGTTTTATTCTCTGCCTGCATTCAGTAGAATGCGTGGGTGCCACTAAAAGTTGCAAAAAGCTGTCAGATGTAACAGCATAACCAGAAGGCTGAGGTGGAGTTAAGTATTGCTTGAATGAAAGATTGCAGGTTTGATTGAGCAAAACATTTTGCAGAGGGCAACTCTTTATCTGTTTATTTTACTTTATTTTTAATACTAGTTGAAAAATATAATCTTTGTTAAAAATATCAACTTTTTATTTTAAGGAAACTTTGATGGGAGCCTTCCTCCCTCTTTCCAATTAGCTGTATTACTTGCTTGCTGGCAAGTGTTAATATACAGCACCACAAATGATGATGGGAGAAAACATGATCTTAACTACCTTGTATTAAATTAAACTGAATTTTTTTCAAAGAATATGCTACAGAGCTACAGTGAACAATGTCTAATGAGGAAATGGGTTGTGATCATGGGCAACAGACGAGGTAAAAAGTAACAGGAGAGTGTTGTGTAAAAATGCAAGTATGTGAGACACGTAGCAGTTAGAGATGGCTGGGTTGGTTTGAGGGAAAAGGTCAGAATGGAGCTGAACCTTCTGAACTCCAACCAGGCCAGTCTGACGTTTGCCTCTTGGAAGGACTGAGGAGATCGGTTTATGGTAGCTCTAGAAATTGGTGGTGATTTTCTTTCCTTTTGTCCTGGTGGCTTATGAGCTGGCTCAGTGCCTCGCTGCTCAGGATGCCCTGACATCAAAGCCATGCTGTTCAGCAGGTTGGTCCCAGAGGCTGCAGGCTGGCTGCTCCTCACCTGCAGGAAAGGCACTCGCTCCTTTTGGTTTGGGTGCCAGAACACAAGCACACAGGCAGCAGATGTGCCTGTGGGTGTCATATTGGCTTTCCTTGCACTGGGATGTAAGCAAAACTCTGCTTTTTGTGACAACTGCATGTGGCACGTGAGAGTTTGTCTGATCCATGCTGAGATTTGTACCAATGCTCCTAGTGACTTTGTGGCTCAAGATACAGAGACTGAAGTGTTGCCTGTGGATGACCTTCTCCAGCTCCATGTTATCAGAGAGCTGGTGTTTCCCAAACTGCAAAACCAAGGGGAACGTTTAGGAAAAATATTAAGTGGTGAAGGATGATGGAGTTTACAACAGTATTACAGTGAATGGTGTGGATCAAAATTAGGATACTGCTGGGCCAAGAGAAGTGCAGGTGCTGCAACCTTGGACCACCTGAACTTCCAGCAACTACAACTTTTTAAAGATGAGCCCAACAGGACTGAGAAACGAATTACCTTCATTATGAGGGACATGTTATGAGAAACAACTGCTGGAAGGGTTTTCCAAACTCTGTTGCTGTTTCTCTTGTTGCATTTCACAGCCCAGGATGTGATTGCAAACCCCAAAACCCCCAAACTTTGGAAGGGCTCTGCTCCAAGAGAAGAGGTTTACAGCCAACAGGAGAGGCTGCGTTCAGGGAGCTGCCTCCTGTGCTCACCTAGCACCAGCCTCAGATTGCTGCACATCCCCTGCACCCTGCTCCCACATCAAAGGCCAGTCCCAATTGAGCATTGAATTACTCAGTCCCCTTTCATCAATAAACCATGTTTACCTTTTCCAGAAGTTCAGTGAGAGCTGTGATCTCACATGACTTAAGTCAAATGCATCTGGACTCTCTGTTTGCTCACAGTTTTATGTAATCTCAAATGAATTTAAGCACTAAAACACTGCTGGGCTCTGCTTTTCCCCTCCTTTCACTGCATTCTTGTGCTTGTGTATTTATTTTTTCACTAAAGCCACTTAAGCTCTGACCTCACTGGAGATAGTAATTTCAAAACCAAAACAAAGTGTCGCCTAGAACAAAGTGCCTGAGTTTTGGGGGGTTAAAGGTTCCCCAGGTCTCTGGGCAACCCTGCTATGATGGGTTGCATGCTTTAAATGCAGCATAGGAGTGTGCACACAGCAAAACCTTTTGCTAACCCCTAGGACAGCTGGAGAGCCCTAGCACCTCCTTGGAGGAGGCTGAACTCTGCTTGCTTATGCCCTTTCTTGGCACAGGGCAAGGGCTGTTTTCGGCAGGCTGCAGAGAGGCGTTTATGTGTAAGTGGCCAGTGACCCGTGGCGTTCAATACCCCGCTGTCCCGGTCGATGCACCGATCCGTGTCGTTCCAGCTTACACCTTTGGCACACCAGCCTCTGGTTAGCCCTGCTCCTCCGACAGCCCTAGCCAAAGAGCTGAGCTGCAGCGTGGGCCAGGCCCAGCAGCTGTAGTGTGGCACAGAACTCCTGCTTTCCCCCACCCGGTGCAGCAGTGTGCAAAGCTGCAGTTGTTGCAAGGCGGGAGGATTAGGCAATTGCCCCACTGCATCTTCTGTCTGGAGGCTCCACAGGTGACAGTGTGGGATATAAGCTCTGCCTGGTTTGGCAGGGAGTGTTTAAAGGCTTGTAGTGCATGTGGCCAGGAGAGTGCATGGGACTGTGCCAGCGTGCAAAGTACCGCACGTAGGGTAGGGCAAGTGTCTGGCACTGATTTTCTTGCTGGTGGTGTGTGCAGGGGGTTTCCAGGTGTGCAGGAGGTGTGCTGGTTTATTGTAGCAGAGCTTTCAGGATGGGCAGGATGAGTTTAGAGCCTCCCCTCCACTACAGGGGAGAGGCACAGCCTGAGTTGGCCCCAACAGCTGGTGGCCATGGTAGGGACCATGGAGTACCATGCTGAAGTTGTTGACTCTTCTTGCCTCGTGAGCCACATAGCAATGTCCTTGTATGGCCAGGAGACACAGGACATGTCCTACACATGAGGGAGATCTAGGATTTGTCTTCAAGGGAGATGTAGTTACAGGTGCTTTGGGATCCCACCATATAGAAGGATGAAGGAGACTCTTAGTTGCTGTGGGATTGCGCAGATCCCTCCACCTTTCTTGTGAAGGAGGAATCTGTCTGGAAATGGAAGTGACAGAATGGTGAGGTGTTCCTTGGGGCTTTCTCTTTTTCTGTTGAATTTGGCATTCCACGGGGGATTATTTGCACTTTTTCTGGGTTGATCTTTGTGCCAGAAGGTGCTGCAAATATTTCACTGCAGACCCAGTCCACTAGATCCTCCCGGCTTCCTTGTCCTAACCTTTGCGTTGTATTTTTGTAAACACACAGACAGCTCGAGGTTTATTTCTGTGGGCTCTGTAAATTGATCTTTCCGTCACTGCTGGGGAACAGTGTTGCAACATTCCTGCCTCTTCAGCTAAGGACATCATTATGAGGCAGAGTGTATTTTTATCAGATGAACTCATCCAAGCTCATTCCTGACATGCGCCTCTTTCTCCGATACCATCCATGCAGTTCCCCTCGAAATGCACTTGTGAAGCTCTTGTGTAGGATTAGCCGTGTGCTACTGCACTTCTGTTGCAGGTGGTGACCTTAATGGCCAAGGACATGGGACAAGGCAACATCTGGTTTTACTCCTTTGGAGTCTGTATTTAAGAGGACAGCTCTTTGCAAAGGCACTTTTTCATCTCTGCTCCCTCTTTTCCCTGGATGTGGTAACCACCCCTGTCATCAGCGCAGTTCCTTGTCCAGCACTGAGTCCTGCTGAGGCAGTCTGCACAGGCAACATCCTGCCCTCTCCAGCCCCACTCACCTGTAGCTCTACAAGAGCATCCCTGCGAGGATGTGGCACTGGGACTAACTCACTGCTAAGGACTTGGGAGAAATCCCTGACTCTGCTGCTCCCAGGTCCAGACTGTGGTTTTGGGAAGCTAACGCTGAAAAGAGAAGAGGTGCTAGAGAAAGGAAATATACAAGTACAAGGCATGAAGAGAAACCTCTGTCATAGCCTTTACAAAGAAAATTCATCCCAGACAAGGAGCAGGTTGACAGCTCCATGAGGGCATCTGCCAGTTACCCTTAATGGAGAATGAATCTTTCACCTTGGGGATGCCAAAGCAAGCAAAGGAAGAAGTGCAAGTGAAAGGATGAAAGACTCTCCCCTAGAAATGCCCCTGGGAGAGATGTGTCCACACCATATCTGGCCCATGGCAAGTATCTGCATCTGCTTCGTACTGGCTGAGTGCTCTCCCAGGAGCATGACCAGACGGAAGAGCTGCAGGAACTGAGGAAACCATTACCAGCTTTCCCAGTGCCTATGCCCTCTTCCTCAACTAGGGGCAGGAGATCAGAGCTAATTAAAACTTTTATGTGGAAACTTATTTTTCTTGCATGAAGGACTTATTCATAGGAGCCAAATGGTCCTGTTTTTCCCCTTTTATAAAAGTAGTGTATTTGCTCTGTTGGTGATGTGATATTTTGCACCAGAAGGGCACATTTTTCTACATGGTCCTTCCCCCATTTGTTCAGCTAGTGCCCATGACTTCATTTATTTATTGTAAATAAACAGCTGATACCATTTCTTGCAAGCTCTCTTTCTGTGCCTCTCTTTGTTACTGTTCTGGCAACAAAACACTTAATTGCCTTTTGTCAGGCAGAAAATTTTTTGCACCCATCTGGACAGGGCTGTTTTAGTGTGACATTGTTAATTAACCCTCTGTCTCCCAGTCATGTCCAAACTCAGAATATAGCCAGCCCTGCTGTTAAGACCAAAGGATTAGCTGATTTGCATTCAGTAAAGCCTGTGGGATTCACAGTGGCTATTTGGGGATTTTTCTATGGAGATGGAAGGTGGGAAATATCTAAAATTCAAAAGACTATGGAAGACAGTTTTGGTAATTAAGGCTTCAACCTTGATTTCAATTTACCCACGTAGTAACTATACTAATGGCCATTGGGGCCCACCTGAACTTCAGCTGTTAAAATGTTGAGCACTTTTGGTATTGGGATGGTAATGACTCTTTATTTAGTCTGCAGGAGGATGTACAGAAGCCAGTTTTTCATCTGAATCTAAGCTGTCATATTGCTTTGGGTAGTTGTTATCTGGAGTCCCTCTCAAACTAAGTGCAATTAGTGGGTATCCACTGTGCTTGTGTCAGTGGGAGCTTGAAGCAGACTTCTCCTCCTAAAAGACGGTGGTTGTTGTCTCTGCTTAAGAGGAGTCTGTGCTTGGATTTGCAGGAGAGAGGTTGTGGGAGAAGCTTTGAGGGGGACTGGCAGAGGGATCAAGAGCAGCGCTGTTTTTGTGGAGCTGTACCCATGTTATTGGGTCTAGGGTGAGATTGGTCCAAACATTGCCTCCATGTATTGCTCTGAGGCCAGAGCTGACATGGCATGAGGTTGATAATTGTGTGTTTCCATCACTGCTGCTGACTGATGGTTGAGACCAAACCAGCCCTTTTTTGTGTCCCTTTTAGTTTACAGAGTCTCCCAGTGGCCTGACAGGACTTTTTTTTACCTGCTGTGATAGACTTAGCAATATAAAACCCCATTTTTCTGAAAAGGCTTCTCTTCTCTTGCAGGTTCTCCAGGTCAGATGAGCTGTCCCGGCACAGGCGCTCCCACTCGGGGGTGAAACCTTATCAGTGTCCCGTCTGTGAGAAGAAGTTTGCTAGAAGTGACCACTTGTCCAAACATGTCAAGGTGCATCGATTCCCACGAAGCAACCGCTCCATCCGCTCCGTGAACTGATTGTTCCTGCTTTCCCCTTCCCACCCAGCCATCTTACAACAGCCGATTACAGCACTTTGCTCACTGTATTTCTAGTGATAATTTATTTGTCTCCACAGAACAGTCAATGCTGTTACTTGATACCACCATGTTTGAGTGCCCCATGTTCCTTCAAAGATGATTTGAGAATCAAGTTCCTTTTGGGTCAAGGGAGCAGGGTGCTGCTTCTTTTTTTTTTTTTTTTAAGGATATTATTTTCCTTTCCTTCTGTCTCTCCCTCCTTTGCTGCTGCTTCTTTTGGAAATTACAGTGTTTTATTTTTAGCTGTTTTCTGCTGCACAGGAAAATGTAAAAGTTGCTTGCTGCTAGTTAATTATAGCCCTGGCATTCCTGAGGGCTTTGCTCATGTACAGGCCATTCATTGTGAGTTTTTATTAAGCTGCTCTATTTGTCCAGTTTGGAAACAGCAAATTCCTTTTGAAATGAAAACAACTCCTTTGTTTTTGGGTCGCCTGAGCCAAGGATTTGTAGGGGCTGGCCATAGGAGGAGGAATAGTGGGAGTTGGGGACAGGGGGAGAGAAGGCTTGAGAGCACTGGAATGTGCCTTCATGCACATCTCTATGCAGCTCTGATTTCCCCGGCTCACTTTTACCTTTCCCTTGGCTAGGGCTATATATAAATATTTATGTATATATATTCATACATACATACATATATATATATATTTAAGCAAAGGCACATCCCAGGAAACTGGGAAGCTCAGGCTGGATGAAATGGCTTGGAGTGGAGCCTTTCAGTACTGTGTGCTTGCTTCTGTCCTGTGCTGCCACGGGGTGAAAGGATGCCCAGGTGTCAAAGGACACACTGCTTTCCTTTGAGTCTGGTTTGCAGCATCCATTGTCTATAACAGAAGAGCTGTTGTCTGCATGTAAGGCGGCAGGAAGACATTTCTGAGAGCGTCTGAGCTCTGTTCCTATCTCTGCTCCTGTCCTCTTGTGTGATCTTGGGGATAAACCAGGGCCCCAGCCTCAAAGGGGCCTGGTGGTCCTGACCACAACCACCATGAATCAAGGCCTCGCTGGTTGGAGCTAAGTCTCCATTTGCCTGCTGGCTGGCAGGATCTGTAGGATGTGCCTGTGCCCAGGGAGGTTGGGAGGCATCATGGCCTGGTGGGACAGCACTGTGAGATCGGGGTCTAGGGTTGATCTTCAGTGCTAATCCTCTCCTTCCCGACAGCCATGTCAGAGCTCCATGCAGCTGGGGTGGGCGAAGGGGTGAGAACAGTAGCCAAAAGAGACAAATTTGTGTGATAGCTGGCTAAGAAGGGAATTTAAGCAAATAATAAGATGGTAGCAGGCAAATGATTTTGGTTTTGTTTCCTCTTGTTTTGTTTTTCCTCTTGAACTCTGGCGATTGTAAGAAGCTTTAGAAGAAAATAGAATTCAGTAATTAGAAATGATTTTTAATGGATGTTGCATTTCCTTTCCATCTGTTTGTCCTTTTTGTTGGCAAAATGGGAAATAGGAAAGTGAGATCCTAGCGCTAGGCAGAGCAGGAGCCCGCGCTGTGAGAGAACAGCAGGTCTAGCTAAAGTGAATGCATTCCTTTTGTCCTCTAGAAATTAATATAAATGAACTATCATCTATTGACTGGTTTATATCACATCCTATGAATGTATGTAAATAAAACTGTACATAGATGCATATCTATATAAAATATCTTTTAATAACATATCAAATTTGTGTAAATTGGAAACAAAAATACCTATAAAGCCAGTGTACATAAGTTACAATTCTGTATATTTTCTTTTGTTCTTCATAAAAATATATTTACTTTGACAATAAAATGAAAATGGAAATTTTAAATCCCTCCTTGAAATTATTATTCGTTAATTTCCTTTGTAGCCAGCTCCGTAATCAAGACAATAGCACTTCAAATTTTGATTCACCTGGACGTAACTTTTCAGGTGCTTTGTAACAGGGAGATGATGGAAGAGATCTCAAGTTATCTTCAGATTTTCTCATCTCAGAAAGTTCTTGAGAGGCGCGAGATGTTTCTGCTCTCTCTTCGCCGGAGCCCTCACGCCTCGCCTGGCAGCCACGCTGAGACCCAAATGCCTTCCTTGGCTCCTGACTGCTGTGGAACAGGTCTGCAGATGCAGTAAAACTGTGATTAATGGATTAGAGCAAGCAGGTTTTTAAGGAATTCAAGCTTTAGTGGTTAGTGTGAAGGAGGAAGGGCTTCAAGTCTGCTTCAGAGTGTGACCATGATTCACTGTGTGAGCCAAGACAAAGGACTCAATGGCCATGTGCTGCAGTTCTCTTTCTTGTAAAATGGGGATAATAATGCATCACAGTGATACTGTGGGACTTAATTTACATTTGTATGATCCTTGGATGGAAGGAGCAAGGAATAAGAGCAGCAGTCACAGGATTAGATTAGTAAAGAAAGGCTTGGCATGACAGAGGTCTTGGTGCCAAGGGGCTTCAGTTGGCTCTTCTGTAAACCCACGCCTAAAAGAGTGATGTGAAGGATCTGTGGTATGAAGCTTGCCTCAGGCCTGAGGAGAAGACGTCCTGTTCTGCAACAGCCATTGCTTCCCATTTGTAACGACAGGGGCATGAACATAATGCTCTGGTGATCTGCAAGCCGGGACATCTCTTGCACTGTGCTTTTGGTTGCTTGGCCTCCACTGGAAGAAGAAACCAACAACATTACTGGTGTTGAAGTCACTTCTGAGTCTCCATGGGAGCAATGGTGCAGTGGGTCCAGATCTTCTCCCAGCAAGAATCACTCTGAGACTAACAGGCTCTGAGGGGTTTAAGTGTCTCCCTGAAGATCAGACACCAAAAAGTGCCAGCTGATGAGCGAGGGCTCTCCAGACCCCTGATTATTTTTCCCTGAGAATCCCTATCATTCTGGCAAGAGGACTGAGGGATGAGGCAGACTAAGTTCTATGCATTCCAGGTTGTTGTTACCTTCTGAGGTGTAGCCTGAAGACCAGAGTGCTAAGCACAGCTGTTTTAAGGGCTAGTGATGTACTTATTTTAATTACCAAGCCTGCACCAAGAGGATCTGCGATTCCCTTCTGTTCTCACCCTACCCCCTTCATGCATTAAACCAGCTGCTTTATTTTAACCAGCGTCTCAGTCTCCTCCCCATCTCACCTGGAGTTCTGATATTGCTGTAAAGTTGGGCAATTCACCCTGCAAGACACTTGGGGCAGAAGTTTTTATCTTTTCTGCAAGAGGCAATACTTAAAACCGAAGCAGAGTAATGCAAAATCTCTGCTGCTGGAGCACAGCAGGACAGAAATCTAAGATTTTAGCCTGGAATATTTTCCATGAAATGCTTATTCTCTCTTCTTTTTTTTTTTCCTCTTTTCTGTTTTAAGTATGGTTTTCAAGTATAGACTGTGTGGGTTTTTTTAGTTAATACCTGTAGGGAAATGTAAGTTATGTATCAGTTGCAATGTTTTGCTGAAAAGAGTAGGGCTGTGTTTTCTGTGAAAGGAGAATTAGTTCTGCATGAACATAATGACATTTTTAGATTTTTGTCACAGAAAAAAGGTAGAAATTTCCAAAAGAGATTTCAGTGTTTGTTTTATGTGAAATTACTAGCCTGCCTGGGCTTTACCGATTCATGAGAAAAATATTGCCTTGCCTTAAGCCTGACTTTATCCACCTGAAGATAAGTATATATTTAAATGCTTTGATACCACAACTGTAGATAAGTTTATGATGTCCCTGCTTCAGCAACTCTGCATGACAAAGCACAGCATGGCATAGTTATACGTGCACCTATGTCTCGTTGACTTCAAACCATTAGTTTGGTTTCTGAGGTGTGAATGGACACGTGCAGTGTTAGAGCCTTCACAAAATGATTGTGATCTGGTTCCTAACACTTGCAAGAACTCTGTGGTTTTAAAAGGCTTATAGTCCCTTCATCAGAGCTGGTGGTGAAGGAGGAGTTATGAGAGGTTAAGGAGCTGTCAGCTGGGATGGTTGTACTTGAGGTAAGGGCTAAGCATCAGGAATATCAGTAAAGGGATGTTCTGTAAGGTAACCTGACTTCTGTGACCTGTGGCTAAACATAGTTCAGGGGAGTGATGTGTCCAAGACCACAGACCAACACAGAGGGGAAATGGGAGCAGAACCAAAAAGTCCCAAATCTCCTTTGCCCCAGACAGTGGCACAAAGCACATGTCAATAACACACGGGTGGTTACAGAAGGCAAAGAGTAATAGGACACGTGAGACATCAGATAAGCAAAGAAAGGCAAAGATGGGACATAGATAAAGTCAGGCTGTACCAATAATGTCTGCTTTTGGAAAGCATGCCCAGGAGAGAGGAATGAGAGCTCACTTGCTGGTGTGCAGCACATGGCAGTCATCGAGGCAAAACTCCCTAAGAAGAGTCCTGATCCCCTGATCACTGTTATGTGGGGGCTTTTTTCCCTGGCAGTTTCGGGGAAAGCAAATCCCATCCCTTATGGAAAGCAAACCATCCCATGAGCAGGGTGGTGTGATGAAAGGTGGCGGATCTGGCTCCCTGGAGGAGTGCTTGAGTTTAAACTCTGCAATGTTTGCAACAGTCTTCTGCTTCCCACCCTCCCTGGGGGTTGTTTTTCACTTAACTCCTTGTGCCATGAGCCCTCTCCTTGTCTAAATGGCCACTATACATTTAATCCAAACAACCAGGTGACTCTAGCACAAAGCCAGTGGCGATAATCCAGTGTTAATGATTACCCTGGGCCCCTTGGGTTATGTAAGCCTGGATGTGCTGTACTTGGGCTCTTGGCTTGGACTTGCCCTCCCAGTCTGAGAGAAATACCAAGGACCTGCCAACACACATAGAAAGCTGTTTGGACCCAGCTGGGATTTTCCTTCTCCCCTTTTGACAGCACCTATGAAACCTGTTATTCATTTGGTTCAGCGACTGCCATGCTTTGCTTGCTTGTTATGCAGAGACATAGCTCTTAAAGAATGAGTTGTGCTAAGCTCCCACTGGCTTCATCACAAGCCAAAGACAGTGACTGCCATGGCTTATCCAGGGGAAACAATACCTAGCTAAGGCAGGGACTGCAAATCCCGACAGGTCCTTGGCTTCCCTTGCTCATTCCTTCCGGGACATTTGTGGTTTGTTCTTGCTTTTTTTGGTGGGGGGAGTGGAGCGTTTGAAGGTGTGTGAAAAATAGATATTATGAAGAATATTCTAGCCTCAACATCCTGAGTGTGTTTGCATACAACTTGAGGGATGGGACTTAATGACTCTTCTGGCTGAAATGATCCACATCATTAAGTTTGTAGCTCCTCACTGCTCAGTGTTTCACAGGTCTAAGCTTTGATTTGCTCTGCCAGCTTAGTGCAGGTCTTCCTCCAGCGGGAGCTGGAGCACATCCTTCATCTCTTGCCATGTTCTCTACCCGAATATCACTTTTGTGATGGTTTTGTGGTTAGGCTGACTCAAAGACCATTTGATCTCCTAAAGAGATAAGACTAGAGGAATCTCTTAGCTCTTGGACAAGTTCATTGCAGAGAGCTTTTATCAGCTCAGCCATTCTGCCCTATGGAGCATGCATGCCTTGGCCAGCATCTCACTGAGCCCCAAATCTCTATTCAAACATCCTGTAGTTTAGAGCAGTGTCTGACAAGGGTCTGGCCATCATGAGAAGAGGGCAGTGTTTGCATTTCTGTCCAGTGCAGCATGCCAAGGTGTTAGGTAAAATGGAAGTGAAATATATGAATGGCAAGTTACTCTTGGGAAAGGCAGCTCTCCTGTTGCTCACACTGGTGCACATTCGGTAACCCATCCCCTGCTCGTGCTGGATTCATAACCATCCTGAAAAGGAGAGAAAATTGAGGTGGATATGGCCTATAGTTTTCTGTAAGGGAGCAGAGGAAGGAAAACAGAAATGGGAGCAAGTTATGGCATAGCATGTTCTGTCTTTTCCAGTAAGAAGAGTGATGGGCTCTTTTTGCAGGAAGGGCTCTGCTTGTTGCACAGGAGGAAGGCCTGAGCCAGCATCCAGCATCAGAGCAGCTGGTGTGTGCTGCTCTGGGGCAACAGCAGCTTTACGTCAGGGGATTTAGTGAATAATAGTCAGAGGGTTGTTCCTCTGACAGCTGGCAGTCACAAAGAGAAGGGTTTGGGAGGGTTTGCTGTCAGTCCCTCGGGTCCCTTCCTTGTATGATTCTGCTTTTCTCCTGAATCTGTAGCTGATTCTTGGATTGGTCTCGGGATGCTTAGCACTTCCCAAAGCAGAAATTTTACTTATTCATTTGAACCAGGTACCAGGAACCTCAGTAGGTAGTCTGAGGTATTTAATGGAAAAATCTATCCATGAGTTGTTCTGTATGTGACAGAGGGTAGAGTCCAGTAGCCCACAAAAAGAGAGGTATGAAGAATCACTGTTATGTACCTAAAAAAGCTTCTGGCAGCTGCCTTTCCTACTGAGTCCAGTAGGCACCAGTTTAAGCCCTGCTACTTGTTCCAGTATTATGGTTGCATATACAGGAACTGGGCTGTTGGCTGAAAAGCATCCAGGCATTTAGCGAACTCACCTTCCATAAGTGAAGGAGTGATGTGAACGTTCGAGTTTGGCTCTGGACTGCTGACTTTTTCTGAGAAGTCTATAAACGGCAGCCAGGTAGTTTTTGTTTCTCTAGTGTGTGTTGTTTTTCCATGGACAACATGTTCTGGACCTTAGAGAGTTGGCTGGAGCTAGATTCATTCAAATCGTGTGTCTCTAGTGGCAGATAATGCCTCAGGGAGGGCAAAGGGCTTGGAAATTTTGGCATGTCAGAGCAGTGATCCTGCAGCCAGCACGGCTGGAAAAACACCCGGGCTGTGCTGACAGTGGTAGCGCTGGAGCAAGTGGTCTCATGGACCCCTGCCTGTGCTGGACCTCAGCTCCCCTGTGCTGGTTCTTGGGTCTGACTGGGACACTGTGACACCATGGAACTGAGAAACTTATGTGGGTGTCCAGGGACAGGGCTGATGTGGGAAGCCCCTTGCTCTAATGAGACCTCTCTGCCTTGGCTGATGAGGAAATGGCCTCTGATATGGGCTCTCCACTTCTGGAAGTGGCAGATGCTCCTGAGGAAGGTCTGCTTTGGCTGGGAGGTAAGCACAGGGTGATGAGCAATCTGTTCTCACTCAGAAAATCAAGTTAGTTACAGCCGACAAGTTTGGTGGAAAACTCTCCCACTTGTTCCCTAGGAATTAATGGCCCAGCTGGAGGGTGTTCATTTACCTGCCACTTGGGACCTTTAGTCTCCTCACAGGATACTGGTATTCCAACAACTGATAAATAAACACACATTAGTAAGACATTTTTCTTCAAGAAAGTGTGGATCTTCTTTGGCACCAAAACTCTCAACAGCCCTTCTCAAGCACTTCCTGGCTGCCTGAGCACCCAACCCTCACTCAGTACCACTGGCACTGCTTGGTAGATAACCCAGGCTTGTGCATGAGATCAATGATACCCATGAAAGTGTAATGTGAATCAATCTCTGTCATGCCTAAAGGAGTAATTAGCAAATTAGAATTGGTCCTGATGACTTCATGCAGGTTACCTGATACCCTGTGACTGATCCCTGGTGGATCGGTGGGGAACCATGAATCCAGGGAGAGCTGGAGCCACTTTCCTAGCTTTGCTCCTGCGTTTTCATGCTAATCTCGTTGAAACAAATTAGGTGTTCTAAATTAATAATAGTATTTGTCAGGTCTCTAGCATCTTCCAGCTGAGGAGCAGAACACCATTCCCAGTGGGGAGTTAAGCCTTTCCAGTTCCCTGAAGAGTAGTTGTTGCCTTCACTGTGCAAAGTCAGAAAAAGGATTTAAATTATTTGACTTGGGGAGCTTGTGGCAGAGCTGTAGAGGAAGCCAGTTCCTCCTCAGACTCAGGTGATAATCACAGCTTAATCATTTGGTGTGATTTTGAGACGTATACATGCTGATGTATAGATGCACACTGGGGAAGAAGTGGGGATGCTTTTTAGCCTCTGGATGGGCTTAAGACCTACACGAGGTCAAGTGAAAAGAATGACAAACGAGTTCATTTTGTTAATGTAGCAGGGGTGATGTTGGTGCAGCTGCTCTGTGGCCCTTGAGGCTGCTGCAGGACCTGGGGAGCAGTAGGGGAACAACTTGGCTGCATCTGCTTGTGACTTTTTGAGTCCTTGCCATGGCCCTCAGTTACCTGTGCAAGATGGATTCATGTTCATCATCTTCTGGGGGGACATGTTGGCCCCCACAGTAAGTAGCAAGAAGTTCAGGTCAATGTTTTCTCTTGCCTTTATCACCCCATAAAGCACTTCCATGCTGCTGAATACATCACCCTTTAGGTGGGACAGAATGGGGGCTGATTAGAACCCTCAGAGGTTTCCTTGCACTAAAATCCAACTTGTATCTTGCAGTACCTTCCTACACATCTATCTACCGTATTTCCTCCCTGACTTTGATACTTTCTGCTTGCTCTTCTCAAACACATTTTTTTTAAAGAAAATGACCTGCTGCTGATGCACTAGCTGTTATCTATTAACGCAAACATTTTAGATTGCATAAGACCCTCAGTTTTGAAAGTTAGTACAGAAGAACTAGTCCAATGTAATCTCTGCTGTTTATCCTAATCTTTTATTCATCCTTCTGGAACTAGATAATTTGTGTGGTAATTAATAAACTCTACTCTTTGTTGTGATAAGTTCTTATTATTACTTTCAAGGGAGTTTATTGGATCAACAAATAACTAGTCACTAGTTAGAGTGATGTGCTGTGTAGAGAGAGGTTTCTACCTACCTCATAATGACTAACTAGGTATGTGTAAGCCATAGAGAAACTTTTGGTCAAACATGAATGTCAAGAATTACATGTTTCTGTTCAAACCTCAGCAATTCTCTTTGAAGTTAACTTTTTCTTCCCTTTTCAGCAATCCTAGAAATATGATTTTTATGACCAAAGCAAGAACAACTCACTGGAACAGACTTCTTTTCATGTTCATAGATATTTTCATGGGATAATGTCAACTGTTTTCTTCTTGTCTTAGGAAAATATCCATCTCAGGGTCCCGTGGCTGCCACCTCTAAATACAACATGATAAAAGTTTTTTGCTGTTCCCCTTTCCTGGCATCAGCACTCACACTCCCTGAAAACCATCTCAAGGCCATTCTCATACTTCAGTGCAACATTGAAGAGAAGTCTTTAGGGCCTTCAAGTGGAGGGAGCAACAACAGAATCATATTTCTGATGCAAAGTGATAGTGACCATCATGAGGGAAGAGAAAAACTCTGGCAGAGAGAAGATGTTTAGATCTTCAAGGCCATATTCTCAGTCATTCTCTACCACACTTTGCAGCCTTCCCTCTCAGGGCTAATGACTTTACTTGCTGGGCTGATCTGGGAGGGGACTGGGGAGTCCCACCTGGGTCTGGGTCTGATCAGAGGTCTCAGCTGAGGGCATGTCCAGGCTCCCAGTGCTCCCAGGAACTCCGGTAGCTGGGTGGGATGGTGACGGGGTGCTTATGTCTGGCCAGGGAGGTAGTTTGGGTGCAGACACCTTTAGGGAGTGATCAAGGAGGGCAACTACAACGAGGAGCAGCTGGCCTGTGTAGTGAGATGCTTTGAGGAATAAGCCTTCAGCAGGTACTGTGTTGGGGAGGCTGTGGTTGACACGGTTGAACCTTTTGGGTCTTTTTGGGGACGTGGGGTCCATTCAGGGGTGAAAGAGCTTGAGGCTAAAACCTGTTTGCTAGTGTTTAAGCCCAGGTAATGTTGAATAGTGCTAGGCTGTCTGGAAGTCAGGGTGTTCCCAAGCTGAGGTGTTTGACTTTAATTTGAGCTGGTTTTGTTTGGTTCTGCTCAGAGGGATGTAGAATAGGTTCCTGGTTCAGTCCAGGTGGCTGAGCCTGGATTGTGCCATAAATTGTGATTCAGGGCATCACACTCCTTTCTGGACCTGTTCTTCTTTTTCTTTTCTTGGCACAGAAGAGCGGGCTTCCTCCTGCTCCAGTGTCCAAGTGTAAAAATAAACCTATTTTTGATTCTTTGTTTTCCTTTCCTCTGGATAAAAGAAGCTGTGCTTTGAACCATAAGGGCAAGCATAGAAGTCTGTTTTGTGTGAGGCAAGGAGGAGCAAACAGTTTTGCCTCTGAGCTACTGAGTTTGCTAGTACAGGGCACAGTCCAGATTTTTCCACGTGTGGGCTTGAGCCCAGACATCACCCTGACAACATGTGGGAACATAAATACAAACAAAATTAATTTCCAGATGAGGGATGTATGCAATGTTTTCTTTTACTGGCATTTATGCTTGCTTATTTGGCTGAAGCTGACAATCAACTCTGCTTGTTGCAACAGGGTAGCAGGAGGATGCTAGAACAGCGAAAGTGCCTGTTCAGCTGTGTGTGCATCCCAAGAGGGATACAAAACCCGTGGCAGACACCTTGGGGAGGCCCTGTGCAAATATCAGATGGAGGCAGGGCCAGGGACAAGCAAGAATGGTCTTGCCAGTGCAAACCCCTTTGGGGTTTTGACTGACCCATAACCATGTAGGAGTTCTTGCTTTGTGGCGCATCTCGTCAGCCACCTCTTATCTGGCTGTGCTGTGTTAGGCCCCCTCCTTGTGGTGTGTCCTCGTGGATCTGGGTAGGACTGCATCCTCAGGAAGTGAAAGCAGTCCCCCAGGGAAGGAGGTTTTGCATTTTATATTTTTCCTCTTGCAAATGACACTAGTGGTTTTTTAAGGTGATTTTTGACTGGGAGAATCCCCAACTGGATCTCAGTGGGCTAAGGGTTGGTTTGGGTTGAATGCTCAGCATTTATCAGATTTCTTGTGGGGTAAGAAGGGGAGATACCAGATACTAGCAGCTGTAGCCTCCCGTTTTACATTGGCATCAACTTCTCATTCTCTTCTGCATAGTGTGCCTTACTCACAGGCTGCACAGTCTGCTTCTGATCTCCCCTGACACTGGGGGTATGAACACAGTATCTCAAGGTCCTTTTTTTATATGTATGTGCGTATATTCCCTTAGTACAAAAAGATGCTGCTCCAAGCAATGCTATCAGGATGCTTAGGTATGATTCTGTACTGCAGTCCTTAGAGAGGGTCCTGGTCTACCTGGGCACTGAATTTGTTGCCACCTTACCCCCAGGGCACCATTACGAAAGACAGTAATGACACCAGCTCAAAATTGATTAAAGGAAAAAAAAGGTTGATTGGTGCTGGGTGCCCTTATAGTTATGTACCATTTTTAATTTTTCTTCTTTTCTCTCTCTGGAAAAATCAGTCCCTGAAAGTAGCTTCAGTGTATTACAATAGCCAGCCCTTGATGTTGCTGCTTTGAGTCTGTATGTCTAACAAGTCTAAAAATAACTAAATAAATCACACAAATGAGGCAGTAAGTAAATAGATTCCCCCCCCCCCCATTTATTAATAAACACATGCGCACGAACCTATATTTCTATATTAGAACATGGAACTGCATCTCCTGTGGGTATAAAAAGAAAAACACCTGGCAAAGAGCGAGGCCAGTAAGGCAAGTACAAAGTTTCCACAGTAAACATATTTGTGTTTGCTGAGCAAGTGTTGCCTTAGGAAGGCAGGCGACGAGAGCAGCTACTGCTGGCTTGCACAGCCTCAGATTACCGAGCACAGAGAGATGACTCTGACAGCTGCAGATGTGCAGGTTGCAGTTGGATCACACAGTGGAGAGTATTTGAGAGAAGGGATATAGAGGAATGCTTCCCAACCTCTCTCCATGCTGACCAAACCTCTGTAAATTCCAAATGTACTTCCTCCTTGGAGCTTGCAGCTTGGAGAAAGCAGCCAGGAGATAGCACAGCAGCAGAGCTGAGCTTTGGTGGTGGTTTGTATAGTGGAGGGGTTTATTATTTTATTTTTTTTTCCTGGGTTTTACTGCTTGGAGGGCTTTTCCTTGGGATAGCTCAGACCATGCTCTAATCCTTACCCTTGCAGAAATAGCTCTGCCGACTTGCAGAGTACTCTTCTCACAGCATCAGAGTAGAGTGATTCAAGCAAGCCTCTCCTGGTTGGATTCATGGTCATTTATGGCAAAGCTGAATATGGGGGTAAAGGATGAAAGAGGAACCTGGCAGAAAAGTGTGCCCAGGGCATGCCAGGCCCTGGCATAGGATCTCTGGGAAGATCAGGGTCTCACTGTGACAAGTGTCACTCATGTGCTGTGATCTGAGGATAGCTAAAAAAAACCCAGGTGGATGCATCCATCACAATGGCTCCTTTTCCTGTCTTCCTATTCCTGTTTGCAGGCTGTGCTGTACCGCCCTCCCAGCCCCACTGCTATTTCTGCTCCCTCACAGGGTCAGCTGAAACATGCTGAGCAAGGAGCAAAAGGATAGCAAAAAAACCTGAAGCACGGTCCTCCTAACTGGGACACATCAAGATGTGTGGGTGGGTGTCTCAGGTCTCTCTCCACTGCCTTCTAGCTCTGCAAGAGATCCATCAGCTTAGTTAAGGATGATGCCTGTTTAGAATGGAACAAGTAGTCTTGCACTGGATTAATACAAAGCCTCCCACCTAACTGCCTCCAGCCCTAGTGGTGCAAAGCAGATATCAGGTTCGTGCTAATAATGGTGTGAGCCCAAGACAGGCACTTGCATCTTGGCTGGGCTCCTTTAACGTATTTATAAAGTTTTGGGTCCTCCCACTCCATCAGCCTTGGCAATACTTTTTTTGTGAAGCTATTGAATAACATAATCAGCTTTATTTTACATGGCGATTTTGCTGACCATAAATGTGCAAAACCTGTATATCGGAATTACTGGTGTGGTCTTCACTCTGGATTTGATATCTAGGGGAAAGAAGATCAGAAGTATTAGAAAGTGCTATGAGTAGTCAGTTATATGTATGTCACTGCACTTGGTTGCATGACCTGCATTTTTCTGCCTGGGATCTGCTCGTGTTTAATCAGAATCACAAAATTATGTTTCGTTAGGTCACAAATGGCAGTGAATTGTCATTTCTTCTGTGTATGAAAAGCCTTGAATAGCTTGGAGAAATCCTATTAAATAGACTTGCCATGCCCTATCCCTCCTGGAGAAACTCTGCCTTTGCATTATGACAGGGATGACTTCAATATTACTGTCCTACTCTTTTCTGATGTCATGTAAATGTTCTGTGTCAGCTGCTACTACCTGCAATGAGGTCTCCCAAAAAAGAAACTGCAGGCAGAAAAATACTCCCAGGGCTGACAGAACCCTCCCTTGAGCCAGGACTGCAGTATGAATCAGAGAGGCATTTTTTTCCTCCCAGTATTTTCATTAAAAGCTATGTTCAGTTGGGATGGGTGTTGTCAGAGATTCGTGGGACCTCGTCTGGCCATATAGCCACAAGAAATTACTGAAAGCAACCATTTGTTAAGGTCGTTTGGCATCCATGTACTAAAGAAGATGTGTTGCTTTATGTTACTAAAGTAGGAGCTGACCAAGTGAGGGCCATTCTTAGTGTGTCCTTGTTTTGCTGGTGGACAAGCCTAAAGCAATCCCAATTAATAGGTCCCTCCTGGCTGTCCAAAGATGTTATTTCATTGATGAAAACCAGCAATTAGCATTGCAAGCAGTGGAAAGAGTGGCCTGCCAGACACTTGAAACAGCAGTGAGGGTGGCTAGACATGTTTAAGCAATAGTAGGGGACGGGTCATATAATTTTGCTGCAGCAATCTATTTCCATTTGGTTCTGCCTGTTGGGGCCCAAGGCAAAGCATAACTTGCCCATGGAACGATTGTCCGAAGGACAGAATCTAATGAAGCTAAAAACAGATCATGCTCGTTCTCCTTAGCACTTAAAATAAAACAATGTATAATGTCATTAGACTGTGGAAATAATTAAAAACACATGCTTAGACACTTGCATGTTAAGTGACTGTCAGATACAAAAGATCAGAGGAAACAGGTCTCTACCTAAGCATGTTGTTGCATGATTTCTGGTAGGAAGCAGCTGTCAGAGCCAGCCCCACTGAGGAACTGGATATTTTTTTGGGACATATGAAAATTTTGGTTGTCTCATGGTTCTACAGCTATTTTTGAAGTAAGTCCCACGAGGCAGCTGCTAATACAAGCGAGCTGCATGTTTTTAAACAAATAAGAGGATTTAGGTTAAATATTAACTTTTGGTCATTCCAGCTCTGATAGCTTTGGCCTTCAGGTTGATCATTTAATGGGTTCCTTTCCGTTGCTACAGCAACTGCAGCCCTGGAAGACCTTGATGTTCAAGTTGGGGTTGCAGGGGGAAAAATAAAGCTTGTCCTGAAATTTGCTTAGGCTTCTATTGATAAGTGTCTGTGCTCAGAGTCAATTGTTCAGACAAACAAGGCTTGGAAACGTACCACAGAGTTTAATGCAATCCTTGCACAACCCCATTCCAAACCATCGGCTCTTGCGCACTGCTAATAAAATAAAAAGCCCAACTAACTTTAAATTTTGTGCCCTCTTCTGACATGCACTAAGACATTCAGTGATGTTGTTTTATGAAAGCAAACAGACTAGTTTGTTCTTCTTGCAGAGTTATCACTGTACACGATGTAATTCTGGCCCATGAGTGTGCATGCCCTCAATGTGTCGTATACCAGCAGAGTGTCTGAGGTGTGATATAAGCTGATTTTTGGAAGGACAGTGTTCATCTGTGCCCCCCTTTCAGCATGTGTTTGTACATGGCACAGTGCCAGATCTGAGCTGCTTCTTTTCTGTCCCTTTCAAATACAACTTCTGGCTAGAAGGTCCTTTCTTCTTGGACTTCCCCCAGACTTAAAGCAATCAAAATTTCCCCTGAAAGCTGATTCTATTTTACAAACTCTTTTTGTGATAACTTCTCAGTAGGTGTGAATCAATATCACCTTCTTGAATTCACAGCAAGTGTGCCACTTAACGTCAGATGAGATTTTTGCCACTTGTTTTTCCAGCAGTAGAAACCTCCTTAGTTCTGTTTACTTCTCTGAATGTTAATCTTAGCACTGTTGTTTGAGTTCTCTCTAATTTTCAAGGTCAATTTTTTCTATGTCTAGGCAATTGCATCTCTGATATGAGCAGAGGTCCACAATGAGATTATGCGCACTACACACATTTTTCTTTCTAGGTAGAATGCTTCCTCTGTCTCTTACAAAGGTATAAATATTTTAATGAAATGTGGGGCTACAAATGTACAGCTGAGTGCTCATCAAAGCTGATGGCAGAGCTGCTGCTGTCTTTAGTGTGCAGCCCTGAGGGCGTCTTGTTTGAGTCATGTTTCACAGTTGTTTTTAAATGTAAAGTTTTATGGCCCAATTTAAAGTACAGCTGGCAGGAAATGTTTTTTCCTATCCTGAAGAGCACTTGAAACCTTCAAAAAATAGTCCTGCTCCATGCTGAGATGGACTGACAGCTCCCAAACTGGAGAGGAGAAGCAGCCCATTGAAACTAGTTAAAGCCCCAGTAATTTGGATTCTCTTGGAGAAGCTGAGATGTGTTTGAAATCACAGTCTGAACCCCACTCAGAGTCTTCTGTATCAGAGTGGATGGCCTGACCAAGAACACTTTGCTACTTCATGTTTTCTCTTCCTGCTCTGATTCTGCAAAGTACATTGTGGACCTGAGATAACAACAGCGTTTTTACTGAGCTGTCACTGTGAAAGCTATTCCCAGGAACTGTTTCGATTTCAGTGAGTCTGCATTTTCTGTCAAAATAATGTTTTGTCAAAAACCTCCAGACTGCTTCTCATCCAAAGGCTGCTGAAGTCAATGAAAAACATTCTTCTTCAAGAGAATTTTAATTACAACTAAGAATACCACAATAAAAGCATAACCACATTGGGAATTTGCTCTCTTGATGGAAGTTTTTATTGATCTTTGTTTTTCTGGACTACTGACAGTTAGGAATGGGGCTAATGAATAACCATCTGGACTTCCCCTCGTTTTGAAAAATGGGGTATCAGACTGGTCCATGCCTGCCAGAAAACGTGTTTCTTGATTGCTGCAATAGTCTAGCAAGTGACAGACTGTCATAATGGGCAGCCACGACTATGCTGTGATACCCTGGTCAGATGTGCGTTAAAAAAATTCACTCCCATACTTTTACTGAAAAAACAAAACAAAAATGAGTCCTCAACCAGTAACACAGCCTTTTCCTCCTCCCCTGAAACTTTGGGCTGATATAGCTTCAGGGATTTTAAATATAACTGAAGGAAATTCAAGAAGCAACAGTTGCAACATCATGGTGGGGGGAGGGAGAGGGAGTTAGGAGTATCTAGTTAAGAATGCATGACAGTAAAAGACAAAAGACCTCTCTGCCTAAATTCTTCCATAGGAATGCACGTGTGCACACACATACACACAAATGTCTTGGTGAGCTATTAGCCTGGAAGTTACTCAAGTCTTAGAGCAATCCAATTCTCTCGGGAAGAAGAAGAAAGTAAAGCTGCCAACTTCATGCTTCAAGTGGAACAATAATCCTGAACTAAGGGAACAGCTTCCAAGTCTTCAGATGGCAAATTATTTATCTGCTGACATAGAACAATGTGCACTTTGTAGCTGATGTACGAGGTTCCCTGTGTGCGTTGCATTAGAAAGGAAGGGGGTGTGGAGTTAGACAATTATACTCTCTTTTAGTGGGGGAAACACCCCCTCCATCCACAACTTTAAAATCTATAATTAGCCACAAGGGAATCCAAATGCCTTCGGCAGCCCCTTTTGAGGTGTTTGAATATTATGTTACTAGGGCCAAAGGATGCTGCTGGCAAAAGTTTTCAGAGTCAAAGCCTTGAGATATTCTGCCAGTCCCCAGGACAGCTCCAGCAGAATATCCCAAAGGACCCCAATCAGTGCGCTCCAGTTGCTTTATAATTTTTTCCTTTTTTCTCCGTTTCTGTTCTCTAATTTCTTTGACTTTTTACTTTGACTGCAATGCTTCATTGCCGGGAATCTTGTCTCCAAGATTGTCTGTAAAACACCTTTTTACCACTGTGCTGTTGGGAGGATAGCAGAAACATGGTTTGTTTCTGGAAAAGGGAAGAGCCATCTTTGAAAGCGAGTCTTTGTCCTAGGACTGCCAAGCCTTGGCCCTGAAACTGAGATAACAAGCCAGGGGCCTGCCTAAAGGCAACTGTTTTTGGACTTTCTTTGCCTGAAGCTTTGTCTAAGGAGAACGGGGCTTATTTCACCCATGAACTACCTGAGCTATCATGACTTTGCAACATCATAATGAAATAAAATCTAAATAATTAGCACCACTTATCTAGAGGCACAAAGACTTTATACCTCATCACCGAACCTTCGAGTCAGCTTTTAATTGCTTTAACCTTTATTAAAGATAAGGTTTGTTTTCGGACTAGTTGCATCCTTGTCTGTGATCAGAAAACAGGTATTGCTCTCTCCAGCATCCCCAAAACGGGCAAGATGATGCTGCATGAGTTTCCAGAGGCAGGCCCTATAAAATGCCTTTTTATGCCTTCCGTAAAAAGCACCCACCGTGCAGATTTCCTCCGTAGTTTGCAATGCCAGGTTATGAGCCATAAGAAGTACTTTGGAGATGTTTAGCGGTGTTAAACAAAGCCATCTCCTGATGGGAATAAGTTCTCATACCCAGTAGATAAACATCCTCTGCCTGGTCATCAGACTGGTGACATTACCTGCCCTCTGTGCTGGTTTTCTCAGTGGAGGGGCCCAGTGCTCTGGCCAGAGTGGCTGCCCCTGCAGCTGGGTCAGGGCCAGGGCACGTTGCATTGCTGTTGCCCATTAGGGAGATCAATATGGGACTTCAGTCTCCGCTGGTTCAGCACCTTTCATTGGAACAATCCTCACGTGCACTTTAACATGTGAAAAAAAATCCAGGTTCATCCCAAGTTGCCATTCAGGGCAGCAGGTATGTTTTGCCAGGTTGCTTGCATGTAGTCATAACTGTCTGGATGTATTGCCTCTGCTCCTGGAAACTGGGGCTTTTGGTGTGTGTCCCGCAAATTAGAAGAGCAGCATGAAAAAACATCCCGCCACACATGGAGGAATGAAAGGAATATTGAGGTTGCGAAGACCCCATCACACATTCTAGTGTATCCATTTCCAGAGAGCAAAGTGAGGTGTTTGTTAACTGAATTCCTGTGGACAGGAGGAAGCCCTTGTCCACTCTTGCACCATTCTCTCAGGCTCAGCTCCCTTCCTTGGCTGTTCTTTTGCAAAGGAGATTTGATTACAATTAGTGCTAATTACCATTTTTTTGATAAAGGTATTATAAACCACAATTTTATCTTGGGGTATCAGCTTCAGGAAAGAGAGGAACCACAGACACAAAACTTTACACTGTTTGCTGCATTTAGTCAACCAGCTTGATGCAATGAAAGAGCTTACATATATCTCTTTACAGAGCCTTTGCTTCCTTGCTTCAGCATTGCAAGCACCTGCAAAACCTTTGGCAAATATCTAATCACCACCTGTAATGTAACTGAACGGCAGACCATTCTCAGCCTTCATCACCTTCCCTGGCCTGGGTAGGGATTGCCAAAGTTGCTCTTTGCCTTCACTTTCTTTTAGTTTACACAACTATGCTGTTAAGCACATTGCAGAACAGCCTGGTGAATGATGAAATACCTTGCAGAGATGACAGGACACAGTGTAGGTCTTCACACTGCATTCTCACAGGGGAGAGATGCACGTTGCAATGGGCCAGAGTTTGTCAGAAAGCTGCAGAATTTTTGACCAACATATTCATGCTACAAATTATGTCATGATCTGATATTTTCAACAGGGAAAACTCTGACCTTGCCCTGAATTTGGGTTTGCATTCAGAATGGTTGTTCATTTGAGCCCTAGAATTGTCTTAGGCTCCTTCCATGTAATACAATTGGGATTCTAGGACAGCAGAGGCATTTTGTTGCATATGATCAGAGTAATGGTCAGTGTGCCAAGCCTATGATAGAAGTGAAGGTAATGTCAGAGCATTTGGTTTGCTGGCACCGTGGAAGATCTCTTGCCCCCCTAGAGCTCTGTAAAGATAGGTCTCCTTTTCTCAGAATGGGGATGTTGGCACTGCCCATGCTTGTGTTATGCTGGTAGGACCAGCTCTGCTGCAGGTTGTCAGTGGGAGAGGTGTATGCAGGAGCTCAGCTGAACACTGGCTCTGTGGCATTCTGGATTGTACTACTTCTCACACCCTGCCTCACCTGGGCCCTTATGAAGGTGCTAAGGTGGGGAAAGCAGCATTTCGCTTCCTTGGAGATATGTGTATTGGGGCCTAAGAAGGGAACTTCCTCAGGAACAGGGGTTTGTAGGAAGGGCTGAGGTGCTTCTTTGGTTATACACCGACCTCATCCAGTCTGTGACATTTCCACTCAGGAAAGTGGACACAGAAGTAGCTAAACCTGATACTTTCTGTTGTGCTGGTCTTGCCATTGCTGCAGGTCACTGTTTGATAAACACTTAATCTCTATGAGAAGGGGTTTATTCTTCTCCCAGCTGCAGGTTACAGCATGTTGGAATATGATCATGTGGGAAATTTGCCCTCAGTAAAAGAGGGATGAGGTTGTCTAGTTTGATCCAGGTGCTTGTTTCATCATTTTTAAAGAGATACTCTGGCATTTATTTAAAATGTGGCTAAATTGCTGGTAATGACGCACTTCAGTGCTTGATGCAAGATATCTATGCATATGTAAAGGAACACAGGTAACTGCATGACGTGCACCCTAAGTTTTTATATTCAAGTGGTATGAACATGCAGGTACCCAACTCTCCTAAAAGGCCATAGAGAATGAAAGGGAAAGATTTTCTCTTTACCTTGAATTCTTTCCTTCATCGCTTCCCTTTCCAGCAATTTTAGTCCCTCCTGGCTTGCTGCCAGCCTCCTTTGTGCCAAAAAGCAGTGATGCAGAGGGAACAATGCAGCCTGGTGGCCACCAAAGCAGTGACTGCACCTTCACATGGCTCTCTGCTGGGAGCAGCACGTGGCTCCCAGAAGACCCTGCACCTCTTCCAGGACCCACGTGAGTCGTGGTGTTGAGTGGAATTGTTGCAGGTGCTGTGGCAGTGCCAGGCATTGACAAATCCAAAAACTTCACTTCTTTGATCTTGGAGGAGAGTGTGTGCTTTCCTGGGCTCGGATCTGGTAAGAATCTGGTTCCCAGTCGGCATAAAAGCAAACGTATTTTGTGCCTTCAATACCCTGAACTTTGGAAATCTCAGCCTCTAATTCTCGTTGGTGTATGTGGATGGCAAGCCTGTGGTCCCAAGTGAGGCTGTGCCCTGGGACAGCTGACAGGGTTCACTGAACTGGAAACTTGACCCTCTGTAACTCATTTTGGACCCTGTAACTGCTTAGCAAGTCTTCCATTTTAACCAGTGCACTCATGTGGCACAGTTTTAATCCTTCATTGCTTCTGGAGAAGGGTCATTTAAAGTGAAATCCTGGCCTCAGAGGAGTCGGTGGGAATTTCAAAGTGACTTCTGCAGGGGCCACAGCTCCACCTCTCACGTCCCCACAAGGGCACCGAGCGAGCAGAGGGGCGAGCGCTCGCGTGTGTCAAGTGCAGAATAAAGCAGGGGGGTCAGGAGGAGGAAGTCAGGGCTCTGAACTGTGCATTAAGCTGCTGCTGCCAAGGGACTCCTGCCAAGGAGAGGAATATGCACTTTACATGCCCCGTGCACACAGTCTCTCCTTGCTCAGCGTCAAGGCCACAGCGTACCGAGCGGTTTTGTGAGAAAGCAAAATACGCAAGTAAACAGCAGCTGCCTTTAGCTCCAAACAGGTCTCGGTTGGCTGCTCCTGTTTTCTTGTCAGAGGAGCAGTTCAGCTAAGGGAAAGGTGATTGAACCATTACCAGAGGGGGGAAAAACATCTATTAAAAGAGAAATAGTTCAAAATACTACAAGTGGCTCTCTTGTGTTAGAGCGACTGTTTGTCTTGGCCACTGACTTGTCCTCAGCAATCCTTTCTTCTCTCTGCTGCTGGCAAAACCGTGTTCAAGAGCTGTAGGGTGATTCCTAGCCTGGAGGGAAGCAGATCTGGAGGAGTGTCCTTGTCTCTACTAGCACACAGGTTAGCTGGGAGAAACAGTGAACAACAACAGGACACAGGTGAACCAGCTGCAAGTATCTGGAGGCTGAGAACACTGAAGGAAGTGAGAATGGGAAGGGAATGGGATGCTAAAAGGAGTAAAAAGCTTAAATTGAGCAATGGAAACTGTAGATTTAAATGTCAGGGTATATTTCTTAACAGTGATTTCTGTCGAGTTGTTGGCTAATCCCAAAGGGAAGTGGTGGAAATCTCGTACATGGAGATATTTCTCAAATTAGGTTTTGATGAAGGCAGCAGAAAATACATATTTGCAAAAAAACCAGTTGAACCAGATATTCTCAGAGTATTTTCCCATCTCTAAAGTGTGATTTATACTATAAACACTGCCAGACCCTGCAAACTAATCTGTTGTACTAAAAGTGACTCAAACACAATTGCTTATATTTTTATGCCCCTCATGATGTTAAACATTTGGTTTGCCAGGATGAGTTGAAGTATCCAGGACTCACTTTACTGTGAATGGATTTCATGAACTATAATTGCTAGGCAATAAATCCATACAAATGGGAAAACCTCTCAGGTCTTGTGCTGGATAGTAGGAAAGGATAAGAACTGATTGTTTTGAGGGATAACATTTTTGTGTGAACTTGGAAGGAATTAAAACACCAATGCTGCTTTTGAAGGGCCAGTTGGGGCAGGGGCCACAAAATTGTTCTTTACATTAACAGTAAAAAATGCATTTGCACAGCTATTTCTTGGATGGGAGCTTACACAGAGACAGCTGGTTTTAATTAGGCAAACAGATGCAATAGCTGAGCAATTACAACTTGATCATGAGCCCATGCAAGGCGAGGGGATCTTTAGCAGTCTGTGTTTAAACTGCTGATGTTGGGCAGGATTAGACCTGCAGATGAGAAATCTTGCAGTCAACACAGCAGTCCTTGGAAGCTGCTGGGAGTAAGGCTTTTTCCTGTGGCAGACTCCGTTCGTGCAACAGCATTCCTCCTTCTGGTTCGGTGGTGGGTACAGGTCTTTGGGAACAACCAACTCATTGGCTTTGCTGTCATTTCTTCCTTCTCCCAGTAGGGTAAAGGATGGGAGAATACTACTAGGTGTATCTCTGGGAAATTCCCTGCCAACATTTTAGGGCAAGGTGCAGGTATTTTTTGTGGATTGGCAGAGGAGATTGCTACTGATCATTACAGTAATTATTACCAGCAGTAATTGTTACAATAATGCTCGAAAGGGCGTTTGTGTTACTACAGACAGAATGAAACAACAATTTCCTGCCCAAAAGAAATAAAAAATCCAAACTTGAATAAGGATCTATCAATCTGTGACTGGTTTATGCACAGATCATCACAGTACCAAAGCACAACCCAGGCTTATTGACACACTGAAAGCAAAAGTACTCCGATTGTTAGTAACAACATGAGTAGAGTTCAGGCCCTTCAATCTGTGACTATTCAGTGTCTTTAAGCATTATTTTCCTCTCACTGTTTGTTGAAGAGGATGTAGAGGGTACCAGTTGGTGAGCAACAACTTCACCTGTGTATGTACATGCACACAGATATGAGTGTGTACATATGTATATGTGCACATATATATGAGTGTGGACACACACATGTATATACTGCACAGACCTTCAAAAGAAGTAATTATAAGCTCCCAGCAGGCCAAACTCAGCGTTATCTTCTTATCATCAGTCACTGGAACAATTGCAATGGAACAATGATCCAGCACTGCTGAGAAGGACAAACACAGATTCAGCAGAGGAAAGACATGCACTTGTTCCTTCAAGGAATTGTGGGAAAACCTCAGCCTTTAACTGCTTGTCATAAAAAGCCATGGCTTCTGCAGGGATTTCCTGTCACCAGCCCCCCACCCCCCTTGTTCTCTGCCCCAGGGCAGAGCCTGTTCACTCTGTCCAGCAGAGCTGAGAGGAAAGTCCTCTCCTAAGTCAGAGTCCAGCCTTCAGGCTCTTGATCTGACTCTGAAAATAGCAGCTCTGGCCCACATGACGTTGGGCCTTCTTGTCTTCTCACTCTGTTTAATATCACTGACAACTCTGTGTAGGAGGATTGTTTCTGGCATGAATAAGAAGCACTTACGAAGCGTTGCTCTGCTGATTAAAACATGTGCAAAACAAACCGTGTCAGATCCTTCCCCCCTCCCTTGGGATAGCCAGGACAGCCAGCCAAGACCCTCTGTGAGCCCTTATTAGAGAGAAGAGAGAATGTAAGCCACTGTCCCATGGCTTCTAAAGCCACTTTATAAAAGACTGACTCAAACAGCTACTTCACCAACTTGATTGTGACTGTGTGGCCATCCCAAAGCTCTCTGATCTGGCAGTGTCTGGCTTGTTTTCCCTGTGCCTCCATGACAGCAAATCATGCTGAAGTGGAGCTTGTCAGTGCAGGGTGAGAAATGAAAAGGTGACTTAGCTGCCGGAGGAAAACATACAGGCTCCTGCCCCTCAGGTGGGCATTGAGCTGCCATCTGACTGTTAAAATTACAGCTGTGCCCCAGGTTGGCCAGGTTCCCTCCTTCCCACAGCTGCCTTGAAAGTGTCTCTTTTTCCTCCTTCTCCTATTCCCTTTAGTTCAGATCCCCAAATCCCTCCCTGTGTGGTAAAGAAGGGGATGTGGGGATTTCCCAGGCCTCCCCTCCAGAGATGGCTGATGCTGTTTCGACAGCCCTGCTCATTCTAGTCTTGTCTTGTTCTGCACCCCCAGCTCCACACTTATCTTAGGCTGCTCTCTCTACTTCTGCCATGATGAAAATATAGCAGTCTCATTTTTCTTCTTATTGCTGTTTAAAACCTTCCCCTTATCACAAGTTCTTCCTCTCCTGGTGTCTTCACAAATTGTGTTTGTCCTACTGTTCTAAGCAGAGAGAAAGTGCATGGTGAAAGGAAATGGTACCACACACAGGAATCACTGGGGCTCCTCATTAGGATGGGCTCTGTCATATGGTGTTGGGCAGACCCTTAACCTTCATTCCTACCTTTGTGATGGAAATAATTAGAGTGGGGATCCCTTAATTCCTTCCAGAACTACACCCTTGCTATTCAAAGTTTGAGCTTCATTACAGATCCTAGACCAACCTTTATGTCATAGCACTTGATTACTGAATTTTATCCTCTGGCTAGTTGCTTTTTCACTGCAGCTCCTGCTGTGACTTTCCCAGTAATAGCCTTTTGTCAGTCTATATATTTTTCTGGTTGGAACTGTAGATCTCTGGATAAACAGTATCAAGTATTGTTTTTAATACTGAGAAATTACATGATAAAAAGCTCTTCCACAAAGCCAGTGAAATGGTCTCTGGTGCACATACAGTTATCAACAGTGCTTTCTTTGGTGCTCTGTTCCCTTTTACTTTATTAACCCTGTCTCTGTGGGCATTGAGCAGTGATCCAAATCATATCTGTGCTGCACGTACAGTGCATTCTGCTGGCCACTTCTACACATCAAGACAACGCAACAGATTTCTGAAGCTGAGTACTTGTAAACACATTTTCAACATTAACATAAATTACTTTATGCTTACAAACATCCATGGTGCATGCATGATTATCTAGCCAAGAAATGGGCATGCTCTCACACTAACCAAAACAGTGGCTGTAGCCACAGCAGGAATATTCTGCACCCTCTCTAATAACTTGTATCTGCAGTTAAGTTTTAATCACTCATAAAATGACTCCGAGTGAGATGTTATGCTTCCTTCAAGTAAAATCTAGGGGATTTGTACTTTCTCTTTGTGCAAATGAGCAAGATGTTTTCCGAAGAGGGATTGAGAGAATCATATTGAAAAGAGCTCTCTGATGGCCTGGGGCACACACTCGTGCAGAAAAGCTGATTTCAGTATCGTGCAATGGGCTTTTTTTTTACATTTGATGGCATCTTTGGGGCTTTGTAGGCCACATGAGAGCAACATATGAACATGAACAGTATGTTACTCATCAAAAGCTACCTGGCATGACTACCTTAAAAAAGAATAGAGCAGTGAACAAATACAGCACAGAGAGAAGTGATGAGAGCGCCTACATTTCAAATAAGTTAACTTTGTCTACATGCTGTTTTGATAAAGAAAAATTAAATGATGTGCTGGAATGAGTGCAGCCTGACTAATGAGAGAATCCACAGCTACATGTGATAGGAGAGAAAAATACCAGAAGGGATATAAACTATCAGGCATCTACACGCTGTAGATGTCAGATTGTAGATTGTCAGGAAAAAAATTTCCTGATTGGCCAAAGATATTGCTGTTGGCTGGTTTTTTTCCTCTTCCTCTGAGATGTTTCAGGCCATTAGAAATATGTCCAGAGGATCCAGAGATGAAAATCTGGAAACAGAACTGTCTTGCAGCAGCTCCAGGCGATGGCTCCATGAGTAAGATAAATTTGGGCTGATTTCTGGCTTGTCTTTTCCTGCCCAGTAAGAGCCCAGTTGCCCTCTATGACACTGCAGAGGGTAGAAAGCAGCTTGCCATGTTTTCATGGCCAAGGAAGCACACTGATATTTATCCAAGGGTATATCCAACTGTGGACAAGCAGCTTCTTGCAGGATGGCAAAGTTGTGGTGAATTGTTTGTGTAGTTGTACTCAGGCAGGAGGGACAACAGGAACTTCAAAGGCCCATTGACTTTTCTGAGGGAGCTGAATTTTTCAATATTATGGTTAGTATTAACATTGTATTCCAAGTCTATTTCCTCATGAATTTTCCTCTACTTATTAGGCCTCTTAGGATGAGTACAAGTCATATTAGTGCCATCTAATAATTAGTTCTATTTTTATAGAAAGTAACACTGCAGCAGAAAAATGACCTGGCAGGTGCTTAGCTCAGGGCTAGAACAAAGTGGGTCCCCAGCAGCTGTCTAACCAAGAAGCTGTACTACCACAGACCTTGAGATAAGGGAGGTTTTTCTTTCCAGTATTTTCAGATTTACACCACTCCACTATTTTGGTCTTGGTGCTTTGTGGGCTAAACCAGTGTATAACAATGGAGAGAACTGACGAAAGATTCTGTGGATGGCTCTGACGATGGTTCCACATGCAACATAAGAAAACAGTTTTGTTATCAGCTAAATACTCCAGAGGTTACTGTCCACCCCAACCAGTGAAGCCCATCCTGTTTCAGTGGGATGTGGCAAAACTGACAGTAAGGGCCCTTCCTTACTGTGCAGAGCTGTTAGTCACAGCCTCGTTGGTATTGCAAGACCTTGGAGATACCACAGCACCAGGAAGATGAAGAGACCACATGGCAGCTCGAACCAAGCCCCAGCACCAATGCAGAAGGGACCACACACAAAATAAGCCACCTTTTCTTTGCAGCGAAGATTCCGGTCGTTCATCCTGATGGCATTTGTCATGCAAAGGATCCAAATAGCAGAAAAAATCCAGCAAGGGAGGGGAGAGGGCTCTGCACTTATCAGTTCAATTTTTGTATTTGAAGCCTTATCCAAAATCTAATGGATCAATGGGAATCCTTCCAGTAACTTCAGTTGGGCTTTTATAAAGCTTTAATTAATGGCCTGGATGTATGATTGTGCATGTTCCTCTCGCAGTACCACTCAGAGTTATACCTCTAAAACAGACTTAAGCAAACAGGGCTCCTTGATTAACAGTTTGTGATGGCAAGAAATTAACTCTCTTGGGATGGACTTGATAGCAAACGTTTGTCTCCAACTGTCTAAAAGTTTTCTATTATTAATGGAGGGAGAAGAAGCCATTTTTGACCCTGTTTATGGCTGAGTTTCTGCTATAATTAATTTTCTGATAAGGGGTAAATGTTTAATGTTAAGACTAAAAATGTTTTAGGATTAAGGAGCTCTTTGCAGTTAATATGATCATTTGTCACAGGACTGTAAATTGCATCTGACTTTGAGAAGAAAGAACATGCTCTAGTGTAAAATTTCAACTTTTCCTGTGTTACCATTTTCCCGCTGGGCAAGGGTTTCAGTGGTGTGCTATACTAATCCAGCTGCTATCCTGATTCTCCCAGTTACTTTTTTCTCCTTCTGCATTTTGAAGAGTCTGTCCCATCTTTTTTTTTAAATCATGCTGCTTATTTGCCAAAAGAATCATCTGTTTGCCCTTCAGCACCCACCCCATGTCTTGTTGCCAGCAGCCACAAAGTCAGCTATGATCCTTAAAAGCCAGACTGGTTTTTAATAACCAACTACCCAAGAGAGGCTGCTAATGAGTGACAGCTTGTGGGTGCTCATGTACCTGCTTGCACCCCCAAACAAGGCTCTGCAATCTCTGCCTTATGCTAGAAAATAACTGGGTTTGAAACCACAGAGCTGCAGACAGAAGGGGAGGGCTGTGATAGGGATTGGGCTGAAAGAGCAGTGCCTGCCCCGGAGAACACCACTTTGTTTATGACTGACTCTTTCTGCTTTCAGAGATGTGGGAGAAAAAATGATAGTATGTACTCTGTAAGACTGTATATAAATGTGTGTGTACACTCAGAGACAGGTACATTTATAAACAACTCACAGAACACATTGCAGTGCTTGAAAACACTCCAGTGTGTCTATGGACATCTTGTTCTCTCCTTCTGTCCTTGAGGTGTCGGGTTTCCTTGTTTACAGTCTGCCTCATTCAGGATCTGGAATTCCTAAAGAGCAGTAAAACCCTATCATGTGACTGAAGACTGATTTCCAGGAAAAGCGGAAGAGGTATTAGGAAAGGTCAGTCCTCATGGTTTCACTTGTTCCCTTCAAGAATGCAGAATGAAGGAGATGAAGCAACAGTAAGTCCCTGATCCTTTGTCTCTCTGTTGAGCCTGGAATGAGATTTAAAGGAAAATCCAAAGCTTGACGCAGAGTTCCTTACACTCCACATACTTTCCCCCCTCTTTAATGGTTTATCGACATGGGACATTTCGCACAGAAGTGGGATTCCTGCCTCCTGGTGTGTCAGTCCTTCCAGTGGCTTCCTTATCTTCTGGAGGGTTATTTTTGCATGTGCTGTCACAAGTGGTCATAACCCTTCATGTGACATCATTAACAAGATTCTGGGACAGATCCAGACAATAGTAAGTATAGGGAGGACTACATTAACGTAGTGGCAGAAAATAAATAGAGAGGAAAATGCAAACAAAACCAATCAGGCCATATATGCCAAAAGCATCAATGAGATCATTTCTAAAGCTCATCAGTAAGAATAGTGAACATTGATTACATGAGGTTATCTGCATGAGTAGCATCTGGGACTCTGGCCCTGGGCTGTAGCTTTCAAAGACTGCACTATAGAAAGGCTGTAGTCCCTCTTCTGGCTGTGCCCCACAGGTCCCAGGAGACTAGAATTCTTCTGTTTGTGATGGGGACATGTCTCCCTTACTGTGCTGTGTCAGAGTTTGTCCTGCATGAAGTCTTGGGCCATGCAGTCTGTTTGCTAACCAGAAGGCTTATGTGCTGCCTGGCTGCAATTCCACGTCAGTCTGAAAGTCTGAACCAACAAATCTGATTTTTTTTTTTTCCCCCCCCCTGAGATCTCATCGGATCTGGTATCAGCTTGGATCCAGCCTGGTGGATCAATGTAAGTTATGACACTGTACAGATTTGTTTTTCAGTGACACTGATAAACCAGTGTTGCAAGATGCTCAGCTCAGACTCAGAGTCTGGCTAACTTTTGGTTGTGAAACTTCCAAAGGCGACAAGGGGGAGAAAAAGCAAAAAACCACTCTCCCCTGTGTTGCAACTCTAAGTGCAATCAGTTGCAAACAATAATTCTCTCACTGGACCCTCAGATTCATTTGAGCTGTGTCCACAGAAAATTATTTCTACATATATCAGCTAGATGTCTGACTTGAGAGTTAAACCAAAAAAATATGCTTGCAGAAAAGTTGGGAATGCAAAATTCTGGCATGGCAGTCCAAGTTCTGCCCTTGACTAACACAGCTTGTCTCAAAATTGTGACCATATTGAGCAGTTGTACAGGGGAAAGGAAGATCTTGACCGTTCTGAAGAATCTCAGTAGGCTAAAACACCATCAATCAGAACCACCAAGAAATGGAAATACTTGAGTAAAGACAAACACTATAATGAAGATATTTGCTGTGAAATAGCTCTCAGGGCTGCACTGACGCTTCAAAGCATTCTTCCTCATTTTATTGAGCAGCTATGGTTTGAGTTGGTCTGTGCCATAGATAAATGAGAGGACTCCATTCCCCTTGATCAGCATTTCAGTTGCTTGCTTTGACTCAAAGTGTGGGGTACTGGATGAAACATGAAGGTACACAGTCTAATTGGATCTGATTCCCCCACTGAAGCATCTCTGGTATTAGTGGGCACTTCAACACTTGAACATGACACAAAGTCAGAAAGATTCTAATGAATATTCAGAGATGTTGATTGGATTATGGCAGAGCAGAGAAGTCCCAGTCTTGGGCTGTGAAGGTGATGTAAAGGCAGGGGACACCCAGGCAGTCCCTACCTCAGTAAACCTGGCCAGAGCTCAGGAGAACTTTCTCTAAGCACTCACTTAAAATTCAGAGAAGGAGGCTAAAAGGAGAAGAATGAACACAATTTTCACCTGGGAGTTAAAGGAACAGCAGAAAATCTCTAGGAAATTCTGCTCCATTTCTTTCCACTTCAAAGGGTGGATTCACAGTGTGATTTCAAGCTCCTAGAAATCCCCAATATTATAGGCCAGAAAAAAATTATTCTAATCCAATCCATCTAATCTAATTTCATTTCTCACTACTTTGAAATGTCCATAAAAGCATTTAAGATGTTTAGTTCTTTTAAATGCTGACCATCTGCAGGATCATGTCATACATACCATTGCTTTATGGACACTGTTTCTTAGTGGAATTATCTTTTAACTGAACTGAAATAAATTGCAAGAGGAAATGCTTATTAATGACAGCTACACCCAAGAGAAGCCTCGTGAAGATTTTTTTATTGGGATCATCATAACAATAGGAGTATGCCATGCTATGATGATCTAATGATCATCACTTTACTCATTGTGGAGTTGCCATTGTGGGTTGACCTTTCTTTCTGCAAGGGTGAAATGTAGCACAGAACAAGCTCCTGATTCAGCTTACGCACACCTCAGTGGGCCTGTCTTCAGGGACATTTCACATGAGTGCAAGGAGAAGCCAAGATGATCCCTCATCTGAATATGAAAGACCAAGTGTAAGAGCAGCCCAGAGCCCTTCATCCCTTTTAATGCAGTAAGTAATGTTGCATATGCAGTGTATCAACCACTGAGAGCAGTGCTTAACACCTCAGGTAGTTCTCCATTTTCTCTTGAATAGTACCTTGATCTTCAGATTTCTGGTTTTTTTTTAATGGTGTTACATTGGACTCTGAATATCAAGACTAGTGGCAAGAGAAAGTGGCAATAATTTCTGACTCAGTGTTTTCATCAATAAAAAACAATCCTAGATTGACTGACACTGCATCAGCTAGGGCAGGAGTCTGATCTCTTTGTACTTCAGATATACTGCTTTGAACCATAAAATCAAATGAGGTCATGTGTCATATAGCCATGTGCATGAGTAAAAGCATCACAATCTGACACGTGTCTTTGGCGAAGCGCGTTGAAGTCCTCCAAAAGGGAGGTGCAATAGAAGGGTGAAGTGTTAATAGTTCCTTTGACTTTTGTATGACTCCTGTTTTGCAAAGAGTGGTCATGTGCTCTTGTTTTGAATTTCACTCATGTTTGTTCTGTTTCCTAGATCTGCCTTTGTGATGGCCACTCCCAGAGAAATCAACCCTGAGGAAATTTGTGTCTGAACTGGGGAAGCTCAGTTGTATTCTCACCTCCTCACTGGACATCTGAAAGTTTTTTTCTATCTTCATTTTTTCTGTAGTGTTCCTAATTAAGATCTGTGGATTAATTCTGCCTGCTTTGGTGTCAGCTCTTCCATGTCAGCAGCACATTTTCTGTTACTTCTAGGATCCCAAAACCACAGGTGAAATGTGCCAGGTAGATCTTCTGTTGCTACACAGCTCTTGTATTTAAATTCTGAGCCAGATGTGATTTCAGTGAACCAAGAAGTTGTATGAGACAATAGATGTGGACTATAAAAAAAACATATTTTAACCAGCAACACCTGAATCTGCAGCACCTGGTGCTGGTTGAGACCACACACTAATTCCTGACACTGGGTTTGCTTTATTAAGTAGGTACAATACTAGGTCAGTGTTGAGCTACTGCTGATGGCCTTGTATCCACAGAGGGTGAGTAGCTCTGCATTATATCTTCCCACATTTTCCATTTTGTATGCAAAATCATCTTGGGACATTCCTCTGCTTGTTGATGGATACCCAAAGGATACTGATCAGTTCAGCCTGGTTTCTCTTTTCTCTTCCTTAATGAATGGTCACAGAATGATATTTTAGTTCTGGAAAGAGAATCTTTTAAACTTCAGCTATAGACTCTACCCTGCACAGAGTAAACAGTGTCAGGCATACAGGAGGAGGTCTGGGGTTATGAAAATGGACATTCAACACCATGGACCTCAGGAAAGCTCCGTGTTCATACAGAGACAGAGCTGACAAGCCTCCACACCAAAGCATAGAAGACTGGCAAAGGCAGGAGCAGAACATGTTTGGAAGCACGAAGACTCCACATTATGAAAACCTTCCCAAAACAATACAGAGGAAAAAAATAAAGTGTTTCAAAATTTGAGCCCAAAGGAAAAGCAAATTGACGTCTAACAAAAGACTTATTTTCTTCTCCCATAGAGAGGTATCTGCCACTTACTCGAGCTGGCAAGGCAGCGTCTCAAAAGGCAATTTAACCAAGTTGCATAAGGCCTTGGCTGGGTGGCTGTAGAAATATAGGGCCTCTTATCTGAATGCTGGCCACAGATGTTGCAGATCTTGAAGGAATTATTTCTGTGCCTGTCAAACATCTGCTTTGTAAGCAAACAAAGAGGCTAAAACACTAGTGGTGCACACAACATGCTGCAACTCGTGAGGCAGAGCCAGGAGGCAGTAAATGGGAACTCTTTCTCCCTGGCATCAGAATCCTGATGTCTCATGAGTGTCTTTAGTGGATGCATAGGCCCTAATCCCTCTGCGTTATATAGACCTGTGCCTTGTCATAGAAAAAGAGCCAGTGTGGTCCAAGCACTGATCTCAGTGTCTTTTGTAAATTATAAATCATCTACAACTGTCCTGAATATTCTGGCATATAGCCTACAGAACTACATTTACTTTCTCTCTCACCACACGGGAATTATTCCACACAAATGCGGATAAACCCAAAAGTGCTGATGCTAAAAATCCGGATGCGCACTGGAGCCCTTTGACTTTAAGCATCTTTTTCCTTTTGTCTTTTCCCTCCCTTAGTCATCCCTATATTTTTCCTCTACAACAGTCACAGTGTTAACCAAAGCAGGTGCCTTGCTGTATCTCTGGTAGTCTCCCCATTACCAACACTCCCACAGTACACAATAAATACCCTCTGGGAGCCTGGCCACAGGGAGTGTGGGGTGCCTGTATACTGGGTAACAAGAATACTTTGTGTTCTCTTATGTTGTTTTTATGCTACCACCAGCCCCATGAAATCCCTTGATAACTGCCCACTGCTGTGCTTCTGTGCATGTGGGTCTGCAACATGAACTTCACTCTCCCAAAATGTAGATGCTGTGGGAGAATCCAGTCCAAATATGAGGACTGGCCACCATATGAGGATATTGATTTTGTGTTTTGTCCATTCAAAACTTTTCTTCTTTGTGCTTTATCAAAAACCACTAGCACTGAAGAGGAGGATGGTGACAGTACGGATGGATGAACAACCAGATAAATTAACGTAGAAGGGTGACCTGAGGTCTCTCTCATCTGTTTTTCCCTTGGCAGAGACCTCTAGGTGTTCCTGCACTGTGTTCCTGAGCCGTTTATCCACGTCTTTTTGAAATTATCTTAGTTCAATGTGACACAGCTCCACATTTTCTTTATATGTATAATCAAATGCAAACAATTAAGATTGCCTAACTGAGCTCTGTGCCAACAGGTAACTACAGTTCAAAGGACCTTTTACGCAGTTAACAGGTTGGACAGCATTTCCTTCCACACCCTTCAAACAAAGTTATGGTGTAACATCTAACAGAATTTTCCTGTCAAAATCTGCAGTTCTAGGGTGAGCTCTAAGGCCAACTGCTTGAGGCCCCAGGTAATGAAGGACACTTCTAGGCTGAGTAGAAAATCAGTGCATGACATTCAATTTTCAACTGAAGAAGTGGGAACGCATCCATTTCGGGCTCCATGCAATACCACACAGCTATTGCCAGTTCTCTGTGTGTCAGCTGGAAACTAACAAAGCGGTATCACCTTGCAAGGAAGACAATCTTATCAAGGACTTCCAACTAATTTCCATTCCTGCTATGTTGCTGCAGTTTTTATCTCATTATTCTCAATGACACTGGGAAGAGGAGGTGTTAATATAAAGGAAGATTGTGTTTCTAGTTACTGCTTAACACTATAGGCAGAGAGAGTGGGTTTTGTTCTAGGCTTTGCCACAAATCTGGGTTGATTAACATACCTTTGCCTCATGGCTTTAAATCTGCAAAGCGTTGTGAGCAGTTACACTTAGCTGAGAATTTAAAATCATTACTATATTTACAGTGCTTTTTCTGGAAGATAGTGCAGGTGGTTTGGCTATATGTGCCACAGGAGACATCACCCCAAGTGTCTGCTTAGATAATGTCTTTCGGAGATTTGCGTAGTTAAGTTTGTGCTCATCATTCACGTGGGTAGCTGGATTTAGTTTAGCTAGGGCTGGAGGTGGTATTTGGCTAGACATGTGTCTTGTTGTGTGAATGGATTCTGAATGTACAAAGAAAGGAGGGCAGCAGGGAACTGACTCAGCCAAGACTGGCTGTGAGATACGGGGCTCTTCAACTCCCAGTTCAAATCCGGTAAAGTTAATAGAAATCAGATGGCTTTCTTGCCATCTGGCAGCCAGTTGGAAGCTTTGTGTGCATTGTATAGGTGAATTTTACCACCAGGTTATGGGGCAAGTGACTTCATCAGCTCTAGGGGCAAGCTGGGAACAGGGAAGAAAACTGGATAAAGTGTATCAACCTAGAGCAATGGTGTGGTACTTTTAAGGAGTGATGTGTAGAAGGAGTGAAATAAGTCTTAGTCTTGTAGCTTTCTTTTCTTACAGAGAAGGACAGACTTCACAGCTAATAAATACCAAGGTTTCTTCCTGGGAAATCAAGTAGGTCAGAGTCTTCTATAAGCTCTGTGGTCCTTCCCATGAAGTTGGATGATGGTTCTGATGCATCAGGGAAATGCACAGCTCCAAACACACATTTTATTTTGTTTGTTTTAGAAGGCAGAACCCTGTGGAAAAAGGTTTCTTTTGTCTTCATACTCACTTTAAAGATGGATGTGAACACAAGGGAGAGATAAAGGGATAGTTTGCTGGGATGGCCAGAGCAGGATGTTAAATCATACAGTGACTCATGGGTGTACAGTGATATTATAAAACCTGCACTGTGTGCTCTGGCCTTGTATCACCTCATGGTTTTCAAAGCAATATTATGCCTCAGTTGGTGGCCATTTCACAGCAGCCCATGGCTTCATGTGTGCTACAAGAACACAAGCCTTGTGATTCCTGAAATACTCTGCTAATTTGAAAACAGATCCCAAGACACTTTGCAGTCTACCAGAAGGAGAAAGGGTTTTCCAAATTTCTGCCCAGCCCAGTCTCAGCCCTGGTCGAAGCTCCCATTTCTCCCCAGATGCTTATGAAAAGTAATGAGGGACTGGTGTGCTTCTCTCAGTAGGGGTTTAGTTAATAGCCCAGGGCAGGACACTGGGAGGAAGGTGTCTATTTTTTAACAATTTCTTATTTTGTTTCTTCCCTCCACAGAGCTGAGGGCTCCCTGGGGGATGGCAGCTGCAGCTGTCAGGGGCTGTGACTGTCTGAAAGTGCCCATATGCCCAGGGACATCAGTTTTGCTGATTGGGTTTGGGGCTAGGCAGGAGGTTTGTGAGCCCTGTGGTGGGTGGGCTCAGTTTGCAGGGGGGTATGTTAAAAGCAGCTGTGTTAAATTGTATTTACTGTAGGAGTAAGTGGTCTGGCTGCTCTGGAGGTGGGAGAGGTGCTGGAGCAGAGCCCTGCCTAGATGGAGCTGGCAGGTCCTGGTGGGGAATGTCCAGGGAAGCAGGTAAGGCTCTGTATGCCTTCTGGATTAATTTATTTCATAGTGTTGGCTGCTGGTGCAGACACTGATCACAACATCTGTGTGGGAGCAGATGCTTTTCACCCTCTGGGTGTATTTGGAGAGCTGGTTTGGGCCAGCTGTTTGTGGAGCTCCTGGCATGTATTTCTGTGATGTTTGGTTGTTTTCTTTTGTTTATATGTTGTTTCATCCATCTTAGTTTCCTATTTGTCTTGTCTTACCTGGAAACTTGTAGCACCTCTTTTTGTTGTGACAATTCATTTTACGCAGGATAACGTTTACATTGTTGTCTGGCTGGAACTGAAGTGCTAAGAGGTCATCTGCTATAACTGATGTCAAGAGAAAGGCTTAGCTACCATGTGCATGTGCTTCCTAATGCCTCAGCACGGTACTGGAAGAGCTTTTCTTTCTCCACGTAGGTTTATGCATCTCTTCACATTTCACAGTGGTTATAGAAGCAGAACTTGGCCAGTGCAGCTGGCTTGCTTCTTCCATATGAAATTTCACGGTGGGGAGAGAATTTCTGGCCATTTTCTATTGGAACTGGATGTGCTGAGCCAAGGTTGGAGCTTCTGGAGTTGTAAAAACAAAACAAAAAAAACCCACCAAAACCCAAAAAAGTTAGAGCTTTTCCATGAGACCAAGCAGTGAATCATGGGCAATGTGCCAGATTAAATGGAGAAAACAAGCCCCCCAAACTGTTATCCACATTCTGTCAGTGTTAGCAAATAAGAATTAAACTCGAGATTGTGTAACTGAGGAAACTGAGGCAGGGAGTGACCAAGAAATTGTTGAAAGAGCTTAGGGTGCCATCTAAGGATTCTGGGTGTGACTTTTGGTTAGGACTGCTGATTTTTGGTGTCTCAGTGCAAGACCTTTAACAGAACCTGGTGCAGGTTTTTTTTGTTTTGTTTTGGGTTTTTTTGTTTTTTGGTTCGGTTTTGTTGTTTTTTTTTTGTTTGTTTTGTTTTGTTTTGTTGTTTTTTGGTTTGGTTTGATTTTTTTGGTTGGTTGGTTGGTTTGGGGTTTTTTTTTCTGTCATCCCTGTCTGTGTGCGTCTCCCCCCCCATCCTGTTCCATCTCTTTACTCTAGATGTTCTCTTCTATCTATGAGATATACCGTGCCTTTTCAGTGCACAGTTCTGGGCACTGTAGAAGTGAATTGTCTGAATAATATACATTTTGCAAAAATTCGTACTTGCATCCACCTTCTTCCTTGAGTAAGAAAGACTGCCTGTGCGAAATAATTCCACCTACACGTACCCTGAAGCTAGAGCTTGATTCAGAGAAACCTACTTAGCTTTTGTCTGCTGTAGTACACAGGTGAGAATGGGCTGCCAAGGACGTGACTTGCCATTTCTAAAATACATATAAGGCTTATGCAAGGAGAAGCAAATGTAGCTACAAACCTGCCAGAATGTATCTTTCCGTGTGTGAGTGGTGTGTGTTGTTGAAACTGGGTCTCACTTTAAGGAAGTAGCAGATGGGACTGTGAGAGAGACAAAGAGAAGTAAACCTTAGCATGTTCGGCATGTTAATGTGGGCTCTGAGGGCTTTAAAGGGACTATCCCAAGGCGTGTATTGCTTAGCATTTTTGGCTTGCCACAGGTAATAAAAGTCTGCACTCATGAAGAACTGAATGTACAAGTTTATTAAACACCAGTAAACTGTTGTCTTTCTTGAGGAAAATTTCTTGTCTTCTTTCATCACACTTTATAGAGCATGTTGAGACACAATTGAGAACAGTCTGCTGTTCTTGTTCGGAAGCAGGGAGTGTTCCTGTGAATAGGAAAGCTCCACTTGAATTAATCACGGGTGATTAGGCATCTAATGGCCTCTGTAGCTCTTTAGATCTGAGGTCCACAGCAACAGCTGATGCAAAAGGAGTGTGTGAGTGACAGTGAGTAACGACTGTCATGCAAGAGCACGACTACAGCCCTGTCTGTAGGCATGGCATGTACGTGAATTTTCTGTTTTCACGGCCTTGCAATTTCATACTGTGACCAGGTTGTGTCTTGCAGCTGTCTGCATCACTGCTTATTCTTGTCCTCAAAACCAGGGTTAGTTCACATTTTCTGAGCTTTTTTGGGAGTTGCAGTAAACTAAAGAGTTGTCAGGAACGGGTGTGTGTAGAAATAATAACAGTAAAATCATCACCCCTCAGGGAAGATTGAAATTCACGGGTTTTTTTGGGGGGTGTGTGCTTGGTTTTATGAGCAAAAAAATTAACCAGACAGTGATGGGGATATGATAAATGAAATCTGCATTTGCTCTGTGTGTGTATTTATCTGGGTGATTTTAAGTGATGGGAGAAGAGAACACACAGAACCATCCCTTTTTAGAAGCATCCCAAAGCGTGTTTCAGATTTGGGCCTGTTGACTGATTTCTTCAATCATTCCTCTGGGGAGTTTCCTAAAAGAACTTTATGCTGGCCATTTCTCTTTATACTGCTCCATGTATATATTGTGAGGGAGAAGGATCTTGTCATCACGTCTGAATATCTATTTCAAAGTAAAGTAAAAAGCATGAGATGTCTTTTCATTCAGCTTTTGTGCAGCTCCTGCTCAGCAGGACTGCTTATGATTGAGGTCCTTTCTCTCTCTATCAATACAGAAAGCGAGGCAAATAAGCTGCTACCTGGGGCAGGCCAAATTCCCAAATCTGACCAATGCAAAAAAACCAAGGCCCTTCAAATGCCAGATAGACCATCTGTCAACATGCTATGCCAAGTTTCTGGAAGACCAGCAATGCAACTCAGATTGTGAAACTATCTAAAACGTTGCATAGATCATTGTTGGTGATACAAAACTTTTAAGTTGTGATTGAAGCTGCAAAAAATCCTGCTGTGTAAGTCATGGTGTCTGGGAAGAGAGCAATGAGACAACAGCAGTTCAACTGACTCCCCAAACCAGCCTACTGATGACATTGGACATATTGCAGGGCCAGGCACTTGAGGTGAGGCAGCTGCATTTCAAAAGCCTGTGTAGGGTAATATGTTCCAGTCAACTGTTCTATTCATGTTCTTGGAGGGTAACTCACATGAAAGTATTTTTACTGAGACTGGTTTTAACATGGTGAGTACCTGTTGTAATGATTCATATAAAAGAAGGCATAGATCCTTGATCCCCCTGAGTACTTGTTTGCATCCTGGTGGATTTCAAGAATGAATAGACTATGAGGTGCTAAAAAACTTAGCCCAGGCTGAGTGGGTGGAGGAAAAGGGATATTGCTAAATGAGTGCTGTGTTATTAATTGTTGAGCAGATGCCTCCTAGACTGTAAAAACAGTCTTTTTGCAAGGCTGCCTCTGTGAGGTAAGATGCAGCTGAATAACTTCCAGCTTGACAACAGTGAGAAGGTGGCCACAGCACTTGCTTAAAATTACTGCTCCAATACTTGAGCTAAGATTAGGAATGCTCTAGACTTGTATTCTCCATCTCAAAGCTTGTGCTTCCCTAGTTCCCATTAGTGAGATTATGGTCTTAACCCCTTGGCGGTTTTGTGCTGTAATAAGTACTACTTTACACCAACACTTGTTTAAGTGGCCCAGGTGGATACAGGTAGAAATGGAAAGCTCTTCAGTCTGCAGTTTTCCCGTGAATTAAAGAACCAAATTAAACTAGTGGTGCAGATCTGTCAACTGTGGTTTTGCCCTTTACCAGCAGGGTTTTTTTTTTTGTCTTCAGTTTCTATTCCAATTGTGTGACCTTAATTTGCTGATTTCTGTCTTGTGGATGGAGATACTTCTCAACCTACACTCCAGTAAGAGGACATGGCTATGAATCTGCAGATGGGAGTGTCCTTACTCCAGTTTCCACGAGTGTACTACAAAACCTGTTGTTTTCTGTACTAAAATTAAGTACAGATCTGTGTGTTTGTATAACTGGGACCTGAGAGAACTGAAGCAGAATGTCCCAGAGACCATGCTTTTCAACTTGTAGCCCTCTGATGTGTATGTGCTTTGAATTTGTTCTTGAAATGCATCCACTTTGCTGTGTCTATGTGGGAGTCCTTTTTCGAGGAAGAAAGGAAGGAGAACAGAAATATTTTAAGTTGTGATAGTTACTTTTGACAGAGGATGGGATCAGTTTCTAATTTGACAAGGTAATCATCCCTGTCTTACAAAGTTTTATTCAAGCATCTCTTGGCTTGCAGTGGATTTGTGGGCACAGATTTTCAATGTCAGCAAAACAGTGGGTCTCTTAAGGTCATCTTGGATGGCTAGTGAAGGGCCTCCCAAGTGCTGCCTGAAGGGAATTTAGCAAGGCACAGAACCAGTGTCATTCTGCAGTGAGAGGCTCTGAAAAATGTGTGGCAGTCTTGTGTAGGTGACAAGTATATTTCATGGATGTAGAGAGAAATTCTGTGCTCGGGATCTACCACTCAAAATGTTCCTGGAACTGTAAAGAGGACTGAAAGAAAGCTTAGGGATCTGGGATGAAGCTCTGAAATGGAAGACTGGCTGTAGGCACAGTTTTGTAGATTGGGAAGTGTATAGAGTTGTGTGGTTTGTGCCCTGGTTTTTAGTGCCTTTTAAAAACAACCAACCAACCCCCTCTTCCAAAACAACTACTGTATGTGGAGTTATAAGTCACAGTGAAATTCACACCTAAAAAAGCCAGAAAATTAAAAATGGGTTTCCTTCTTTTTTGTCCATTCTCATATTTTCCTTTGATTTCATGATTTCAAAGTGACTGAAGTCTGCTTTGCTGCTGTTGTGAGGATGACAGTCATCACCTCTAGCTACAGAAACTGGGTATCTGCTACTCATCAGGTCTTCCTTGACACACTGATGAAGGCTGTGTACCTGAGGGATGATTTAGCCTCTGCTAAGACTTTTGGTGAAATAACACCTGGATGTGTCTGGCTGGCTCTGTAGCCAACAGTTAAACATTTCCCAAGTTAGGAGCACGTGACAACCATCTGACCACGCTCCACAAAGATCTGTCTTCTTGTGCTTGTTGCCAGTGGCCATTCCTTGTAGTGCTATCCAAGCCCTTTTCAGAAGTGCTGGTTTCCAGCAGTTCCTGATCCTGCTCTGATCTTCAACCTTGTCCTGTGTCAAGCAAGGTTTCTTGAGAGCTGTGCTCTGTGCTAACAGGTAGAGGGGTGACTATAGACGTAGACTGACAGTATCCTCAAGCTGTGGAAAATTCTCTTTAATGCAGTGGCATGCTGAAGTGTGGTGTTTCATAGAGTATGGTAGAATCATTTGGTGTCTAAGCGGATTTGTTTGCTGCTTACTTCCAGTAATACTGGACAAATTGTGTTGCCTTGGATTTTGGAGGAAGTGAAGGCCAATGAAAAGCTTTGATGCTGTGGAGACTTAAAGACAGACTTGCATTGCACAGTTCAGCACTCTGGCAGTCAAAAAAGTGACAAAGCTGTATCAGACCACCCCAGGAAAGGGGAGTTACTGTGATGCTTAGATCTGCTTTCAAATATTTCTTCCCCCAAATCTGGGGATTTAAATTCAGTTCAGACTGAGCTATAGCAACTCACAGAAGTGAGATGCTATGGTTTGCTGCACCAGAAGCATTCACTGCTCCTCCTTGAAGTCTGTCAGGAAGTGGTACTCCCACTTTAGAGCATGGAAACAAATACCAAGAAGGGAGTGAGCTTTCAGTTACTTTCATGTTAAATTGTTTTCTGTGCGTTTTTTAACATATAGTTGTTATGGCAGAAACCTGTGACCGAGAGGTAGGAGACACTGAATTTGGAACCCACATTGTGTTGCTGCCGTTCAGGATGCAGCAGGGGCATCTGGCTGCCCAAGACTGTGTGCTGAGCCCTTCTCCCCCTCTCCTGCAGTTGTGGGCATTTGTGCCTGTGTGCACTCGTGCTGCAGAAGCCTTCTCACTGCAAAGCATCTGACACCATGTGTTCAAAATAATCCGAAGCTAAAATGGGAGCATTCACTTTCCCTTTCCCTGCAGCCAGAGCCCAGAACAGGCAGCAGAGTCTGTCTCAGACTTGCAAGTAAGTTGTGCAAGATCTTGGCACTGAAAGCACGTGGCACATGCTGCCAAAGCTGGGGAGCTGTTGAAGGAAAGGATCATGGGACCCTATGCAGGATTGTGAAAGATGCCAGCATAGAAGACCAGCCTGTGGTGCTAAGTACTCTCCCCAGCAGCTCCTGGGGTGATGGAAGGGTCTACTTATAGGAGCGTTGACCTTTGGATCTGCTTTCCTTATAGTGTCTTATGTCCAGCCACAAGTCTTCAAATTATGCAGAGGAGTAATTTCCCCAAAATGCATGGTTCTGTTTTCCAGTGACACTTGAAGTCAAGGTAAATGGGGACGACAGCAAGACAGATGGGGGGTGGTGGATCACTTAGTGCAGGCCTGACAATGCCAATTTCTGGGTGGAGAGGAGCACTGAGAAAGTGCTCAATTAATCTTGCTGGAGGCATGAGCTGCTTGTGCTCATGTTCATGTGAGCTGCTGTGGGAATTCCACTGTGGTTGTGAATGAGTGTTGTCTCTGAAGATGCCTGTACAAGAGTGATCATTCTTTATATTAACACCTTCCCTTTCAGGCAAACAAAGCAATTTGTGCTCAGACAAGTATTTGCAATTCTCCTATTTTGTAATTAATTTTTCAAACCGTATTGCCATTCAGCTGTGGAGAAGAAATAATGCCATCCACCCACAAAGAAAGGGCAGCAAACAGTTTGTGATCTCTTCAGGCTAAAAACTGTTTGTTCAAAAGGTTTGGCAGCTACTTTCAGCTAACAAAGATCTTCACAAAAGCATGGACTGGGTGATGAATGGTGTAAGGTGTTTGGTTGGGTTTTTTTCAGCCTCTTTCCCTTGTACCCCTTAACCTGCCTCCATGCTGTACCCTGCTCTTTTTGAGCACGTCTCTGAAAGGCAGGGCTATTGCACATGAACAGCATGTGCTTAATGGGACAAGTAAAGAGAATGTTTTCTTTTAAGGCAAAGAGAGAGCTGGTTGGAGTTCCCCTTGATCTGTTCCCCTTATACCACTGGAGATGAAATTTTCTGATTGCTCTTGGATATGGCACTGGACGAAAGACTCATCGGACACCTGTATTAGTTTACTTGGACTATATATAGCACAAGGCAGCAACACCAGTGGGATAAGATGGTTCAAGAAATCTGATCAGAGCTCAGCAAGGGGATAGCACAGACTGTCACCTACGTGCTGCCATTGCAGCCAGCACATCTCATGTGAATTCCTGTGTGCAGGTCTGCAGGTGCTGTAACTCCCAGCATGGTCTTGCCTTCCAGTGCACCAATTCTTTTTTGACACCTCACACATATATTCAAATAGCTTGTCCCTTGCTGCTTTCCCCCCCACTAAATAAAAGGAGCAAATTTCCTGCTAATTGTAACAAAGTCCAGCAAGATCTTCCACAAAACTCTCTCTCCTTGGCTTTTATTTATGGAATTTCTAGTTCGTCCACAGGGAATTGCTGAATTAGTTGGACCTGATTCATCAGATGCAACCCTTTATTTTGCTACTCACTGTTGAAGTCTTTGCACTGCTTGAAAGTGTAGGTCTGTTTTGAATTATGGAAGATTTTGAGCTGGGCTTAGTATAGGAGCAAAATTCAAATAGAGATGGGATAGGAATATATTGTGGGGTTTTGGTGGATTTGTTTGTTTGTGTGTTTGTTTTTTGCTACTTCAGAACCAATACGGCCACATAGAACTTGAAGGTAATTTAGCCTGGGTTTGCAAGAACTGTATTGTCTTTGGTAGGAGCCAGGATTTCTGCAGGAAGTTCAATAAACTATAAATGTTCACCTCTGCTGAGAGCTGTTGTAGGAAAGTGGTTTTGGTTGGCAAAGCTGGTCCAAGTTCCTCTCTCATAGCTCTCTCTCGCTGGGTTGTGCCAAAATGATGGTTTGTAGGACCTCTGTAAATCTGTGTATTAAAATGAAGCAGACTAAGAAAACCCAGCTTGAGGGGGAAAGCATGCATCAGTCATGAAGAGCAAGGCTATCCTCAGCAGCAAAGGCAGTTTATGGAAGTGTTTGCAGAACTTAGTAACACCTGGAGTCGTAGTACTCCACCTCACTCTGAAAATTTAGGTGCTTTGTTCCATAAAAAGACGTAATAAAACAAATTTTTTCAGTAAAGTCTAGGAAACTGATGAAAACACCTCACAGTTTGGCAGTACCAATGACTACAGCCTTCTGTTTGAAGGCCCTGCATTATTTTATTTCAAAGCAATTTACTCTGTGTTGTATCCTGCTGCAAGGGACAGATTGTTAGCCAAAGAGTTATGAGGCCTGAAGCTGGGAGTGGATTCAACCCAGACTGGTTCCTTCTTAAAAGTGACAGATACCAACTGACAGTCTCTTCTGGAAGGACTCATGGTCTCTCCCAGGGAAGAAGTGCATATGATACCTACTGCCTGCTTAGCACAACTGGAAATCCCGAAATTTCTGCTAATTTAACTTTGATAGAGATGTTTCTGCTCCACTAAAAAGGACGGGTAGGTAGGTGGCAAGAGCACTGCCTTCTTTACTGTGTAAGTCTCCTTGATGCATCTCAGTCAGAGATGAGAAATACCTGTTCCATGGCAAGGTGAGGGACAGGATTTGTACTGGTGCTGGAACTCTGCTCACAGCAAAGGATTTCCCTTAGAACTGTGGCAAGCAGACAGGCTTATGTAGAACCTGAGTATGCATCAGAAAGTATAGATCTATTTCAGGGAATCTGCTTTCATAGTGAATTCTTCTGAGGTCTTGCTTATGCTGTTGCAGTCACTGGCTTTGGGTAAAGAACATGTTTCAGGCTAATATCCACAAAATAGCTACAGCTATAGTAAAGCTTTGGTGTGTTTGAAGTACTGGAATGCTGATTTCTTCCACCTTAGTAGAAGGAATCAGCCAAGGGGGGAATGAGATACTTTCAAACACCAAAAAAAAGGCAGCTCAATTAAGAACAACTGTGGCTCATGCATCTTTTCCCTATCTCTCCCCTACTTCTTAAATTGAAACTGGGACCTCCTTGAAGGCAAGAAGGTTTTACCGCCAGAACTGGTTTCTTGATCTGGGGAGAGTTACATTCTGAGTAAAACCTAGTGTACACAATTACAAGCCCAAATCTTTGCTGGTATAAATTAGCATAAGTCCACTCACTGATGGTGACCCAATTCAGGCTTGCACACATTTTCCCTCTGCTCCTTTTACACACTACTTTACCTCAGTTTTATCAGATCTGTGACTGCCCAGGGACAAAGAAGTCAAATGATAGAGGGATGGTTCTGTAGTGGTTATTTAAATGCTGAAAATCAGAAGCTTCTCTGTTTCAAAATCAGAGTAACTTACTTTGTAGCATCTGTCATTATGCAATGCATCCTTTGCAGCCTTATAAACCTTTAAAGGCTGATAGATTACTGTACAGAACACAGTAATTTATTACCTGCACCAGAAATTACATAGCAAACTGCTGCTGGAATTAGAGTGGAATTCTCTGTACTGTGTGTTCTACAGAGTAATGTGTACTATATAATAAATTACTTAACTCTCCTGTTTAGCAACACCTGATTGAGCAATAAGATGCAAAGCAGCTCATGATGAGATCACTTTATGTATGGTTTAAAAACCTCTAAAACTACAAGACAAAGTGGGTATCTTATATTTAGAGTGACCTGAGTCATTCTAAGTAAGGCTGACTACCCACATACCAGAGCTTTAGTCATGTTATAGAGGTTACTGAATCAGGACTTCTCTGTGGATACCTTTGTCTGCGTGAGTAATTGCGCTGAAGTTAATAACACTTGTTAATAACGTACAGCTTCTGGGAATTGGGTCAGATCAGGCCTTGTAGGATGTTTTGTATCATAACACATCGTTCCATTAAATGTGAACTTGTACTGATACCTTTCAGTGCTGTAATAGCTGTAATTAGTGGCAGCTCTTCTGTCGTATAAACATCTGTCTTTCCCATGCAGATTTTCTGGTTAATTCTCCTATTGACTCTTCCCAATATGTCTCATGGGAGAGGTGTTCTGGCAATTCTGAGCCAGGCAGATGTGTGAAAACATGCTAGAGAAGCACCTTTGTGTTAACACAGTAGGGAAATGTCTCTGCATGTGACGCAACGGTCAAAACTTTAAATCTTGAGACTTAACGAACTGAGGTGTTTGTAAGCAACCAAAATGTGGTAAAACCTGAGAGGAGAAAGCATAGTACAGATGGGATTAGAAGCATTTAAAATATTTGTTCATATGCATAAAGCTCCACTCCTAAGTTTTTAATGTTGCAATTGCTAGCAGCAGAATGGCAGTGCATAACTAGTCCTGTCCTGCTCAGGTGTGCACGCCTTGGATGAGGTACCAACCACCCTGATGTTCCACCGACTTCTGGGTGTCCTGGCTCAGTACCCTCCATCCCTCATTCTGTTTGGTGAGGGCTCAGCCCTCAAAAAGAGGTGACAAAAATGCCTCTTCAGTACAGAGAAGTTTGGAGTCCTTCTCAAACTCTAAAGAAATGTTTGTGTTAGTGGGTGAAGCAGGAAAGTTTGTTGTTTTGACGTGTTGTTGGTTAACTTGGGACAGCAGTTACACAACTGTAAGCCTGCTGGATTTCTGGTGATACGTGTGATTGGATCTCAGTTTGCCTCATATGTCTCTGCATGTTCCAGCTTCCCTTGGTGATAGGAGGCTCCAAGAGTGCTCATTGCCGGGCTCGTGTTCAGTCTGCTGAAGGTGTTTTCCAAAAGCCTGAGGCCAGGTTCTGCTTCCATACAGAAACTCCGTAGCTTAGGTAGCTCAGCTGATTATCAAAGTGGCTGAGACCAAAGCTGTTGTGCACAGTGTAGTGAGCAAAGGTGTTAGAGGAGCAACCGGCCTCTCTGAGAGGGACAGGTGTCATCGTGACCTTGCTTGACAACTGTTTTATATAAGTGGCTTTTGTCAGGCAAATTAATTCAAACCCTAACACACAACCAACAGCTGAGAAATCACACCCAGTGTTTGCTTAACCTGTTGGTTTTGGGGGTCTGCCTCAAACAGAGTTGTCTCATTCTTCTGAAATGAATACTGTTAAGGTCAAATTGTTTAGCTTCTGGTTTCTGTTCCGCAGTTTTGACCTGTTTGCAGTTGCCATGAGGTTTCCTTCTGTGCTCCTTTGAATTTCTTGATAACCAGAGCGAGACATATGCATTACAGACAGAAGAGGCTGGGGAAACTGAGGACTATGGAAATTGATATGAGAGCATATTAAGAGGGAGAGGGTGATTTTCTGTTGCATATGCAACTTCCTGGGGTTACCCTGCCTAGAACAGTACAAGTGGGGGGGGGGAAGTGCTGAACTGGGTCATAGAGGCTGCCTCAGTTATGAACCTGCATTATCATGACTTAATTCACCATAGTGCATTAATTCACTTAAGTTCTTACAGTGTGCAGAGCCTTTGTAGCCACTGAGAAGTAGGGCTTGCCCTACTGAACTACCATGTGCAAAGCGGTTCAGAGACACAAAATCCTCTAAATTGTTTGTGGTAATAACTTGTGTACTGTGACATTTGCTTGGTGCTTCTCTTCCTCATTTTTCCTTTGATTCTAGGTCTGTAGTTCAATAAACTCAACAAATTTACCTTCCCATCTTCTTCTAATTGAAATTAGTGAGGCAAAATTGCTTCCAAGAAGTAGTGCTGCCTTACACAAATCTGGTCTTTCTACTGCATTCATTATTCTCCATTCCCATGTCTTGGCCCCTTCAACTATGTGTTCCTTTGTTTCTCCAGAGACCCTTGATACCTTCTATCCTGCTTTTTTTCCTTAGCAGGTAGTGAACAGATAAAGCTAGTATCTTGCCTTAATCTGATCAGGGAGATGGTGAAATGTTTATTAGCCATTTACAGGCTCTCTAAAATGCATTAGCATTCACCCAGAAGAAAAGGATTGCTCAAGGAGCAGCAAGATCAAGGCTGTAACTTGAAGTTGTTAGTTAAAAATAAATTGAACAATGGACAGTGAAGGACATGTACCCAGAAAAAACTTTCTTGGCAGTTAGGAAACTCCTTGAGATTGTTTGTTAGTTTTTCCCAAGGGGTAAGATGGACTTGGTTAAACTAGATGCACACATAGGACCAGGCTGTAAAGTTGGGATCCAAGAAGGAAGTTTTCCTAAGTACTAGATTCTAAAAGATTGATTTACATCTTTTTCTTTAAGACCAAAAATGGCTTTTTTTTTTTTTCCTTATTTTATTCTTTTTCCAAGGAGCGTGTCCCTAGTTCTGTTTTACTGCTGCAGTGGGCTGAATGCAGAGGGAGGAGGCTGTCCTGTTGAATTTCTACCTTGTCTCTCATTTCCCAATAGTGACATAACCCTAACCAGAGAGATCTCAAAGGGACAAGACAGTAATGAGTTCTTAATCAACTTTGCCATAGACTTGCAACTATTGTTGATGTGCTTTGTTTCTTCAGTAACAACGACACATCACCTTTTCCAAGATGAAGACATGGAGTAAAGTTTCCAACTAAGCAAACTCAAAGGCTAATTAGGACCTGGTCCATGTTATATTTTTATATTTGGAGTTGCTAACATGAGAGCACCACAGTTACCCAAAAGTTTAAAAATATGCAGCCTTTGCTGTAGTAAAGACAAGAATCCACAGCCATAAATCACCTGATTTCTCTGGGAGACTGCTACATTAACTTGTCTTTTGTGTTTTCTTGGAGAAATAGTGGGATGGGAGGGAATCTGAGCCCAACGCAAGGCTGAAATCTCCTTCAAATAGTAATGTACATCTGAACTCTCATCAAAACCATCAGCTTGCTACTGAAATAATGTATCAGTGTGCATTTCCCCTGTTGTTTTCTCTGATGCCCAGCTCAGAGGCTCTATTTTTCTGCTGTAATTTCACAGTGGTCTTTGTTGGAACTGCCATCAGCTAAAAGGAAATCAAGACGTTGACAATCTCTTCTAGCAATGGAAGGTGCTGGTAATTCTCTTTAGGATATGACCTTAGAAAGAGAGGTATTGAAACCACCTAAGGTAAGAACAAAGAATAGGTTACCTTAGTACTCAAACCAAACTTGAATCTGGCACTGTGTTCCCCAGTGGGTGACATTTGCAAATACATATTTTGAGGACTGGTCTCAAGCTGTGTTCGTGGTCTGGCAGGGCCCACTGGAGGCTTCTGTGGTGGGGACAAGATGTCCCTCAATCTCTAAACCTCTGCTCAGCTGCTGTCAGTGACCTCTCATCTGTGTGTGACAGCATGTCCTGGTAGTTTCCAGGATTTTCTTGTAAACCAGCAACCCAGTCACTGATTGTGGATGTCACTGTTTACTGCTGTTTTGTTTCTCCCATGTCTCTCTAGGCCACTGTCAGTGTGGGTTTGAGTATGAGAACAGAGTGTAAAGGAAAAGACTGAAATCAGGGAACAAGCCCAGGAACACTGGGTACCTTGTGACTAACCAGGTACACAGTGAACCTAAGCAGTTGGCTTCTCTTCCTGCTCTGTTACTTGAGACTGGAGTCAGTAAGTGTTTCTGCAAATACATCAGTAATCACCTCCTGGGTTTCTTGCAGGGATGTGTGTATTCCAGGCATCTTTCTCATTTGTGGCACCTGGTTGGTGGAAGCTGGGTGATGGTACAGATACTCCACTGGAAGGTAAAGCTTCCCATTGTCTGCCAGGGGAACAAAAAAGCAGGAGAATTTACCGCAAATGCAACTGCTTAAAGAAAAGGGGTTATGAGCTATCATAAGTACATGTTATTCTTTAAATGTGTTTTACAGCATCTGCTCCTGTCATCCCCAAATCACATGTCAGGCTTGGATGTGACTTAAGGTGTGATCACTTGAACATAATAAATCTGGGCTTCCTTCTGTTTTCTCTTGGTACCCTCAGGATGACAACTTTTAAGAGATTTAATGTGAGTGTGTGGCACCTCTGATGTGATATGGGGTATGAGGCAGCTGGGGTTAAACACCCACCCTGAAATAGCCACAACACCCTGTGTTCTTCTCACCTCCTGCTTCTACCACCAGTAAACTTACGTCTTGGAAAGTGCATCAAGAATGGCGAGTGAGGAAAAGAGTATGTAAATAATGTTAGACTTGGAAGTGGATGTGTGTGTAGGGCAGAAGAGGTTAATATACTGGGTTACGTTTTCTGTGTTGGCTTGTTGCCTCTTTTCATGAGGGTTAAAACCTTCTGAGATTATCACTGTTCAGGTGATTATAGCTGGTTGGATGAGTTATTGAGAGTGTAAAAGGGAGTAGTAATGGCCAATGAGAGAAAAAAGTTGAAAGGGTTGAGTAGTGAAGATTCACGCTGGCCTTTATTAGAAACTGCACACCACATTCATCAGTTCTGATGTTGTCTGGTGGATAGATGGACACAACTGACCTCTTGTTCATATCACAGAGCTGTTATTTTGGCAGTAAAGATACTGTTTGAGGTGCTTTTACTCTTTCCCTCTGTCCCCACCCCCTCAATGCTACAAAGATAGCTGTTGACCTAGAGCATCCCTTCCTTCTCATTCAGTTTTTATGCCATAGCAGATATTTATCTTTAGGCAGAAAGTGATGGGGTTAGTCCCTGCTGAGCTGTCAGATTAACAGAAGCTGTTTGAGAGAAATCTGATTTACACAGGAGTAGCTGTAAAAGAGAATGGGGACAGAGAAAGGAAGGATGGTTTAGACCAGGATAAGATGCAGCTACAGAGCTAAACAAAAAAGAGCAAAATTAGAGGCAATTGTGTGCTCAGGCAGCTTCCTGGCTATTAGTTAACTCCTGTACTGTGCTGCTCCTCTGTGCTTCAGGACAGAGGTGTTGGTTGTACCTTGGGTAAACAACAGGACCCACCATACCAGGGAGAGGGAGTAAATTTTTTTATTTATTTATTTTTTTAATAAAATGTGTTAGGTGAAAGAAGTGTTTTACCGGAACTAAACAGGATGGATTTATCGGGAACCAAAGCTGAATTAGAACTCTGCTGAAAGGGCAACCACGCAGCTACTTCTCATGGATTTATTCTGTGACTAAATGTAAAAGCACTTCCAGAGGCCTCACATTACAGGGCTGATTCCTGTATGGTGTTGGGTCTTGCCATGATTTCTAGGGTCAGCTGGTCAGGCTTTCAAGGTGGGAATTATTTGACTGTCATCATCTCTTCAGGAGATTCAACTGGCTTGTCCTGTTTCTGGTAACAAGATCAGTGCTTCTGTCAGACCCCAGCTTAGGAGACTATGAAATTAAAATCTCTTCTCTCCTGTTAATTCCATTGCAGATGGTTGAAATCTCTACTTCAAGGTAGATGGAGGTGCAGCAACATAGAACTGGGGGAAAAGCTTGCATATGGCAGAATGAAGACTTTGCTAATGGGTGACTTGGGGACATTTGGTGTAGGCTGTAGGGCTAGAGTGCTCTCTGCTGTTGCATTGCAGCTCAGAATAGCTGTAAAGGAAGAGCTGTTTGAGTTTCAGTCTTGCCTTAAGCATTACTCTGAACAGCACAAATAACACAAAGGAGGTAGTGAAGCTTAAAAGGAGAATTATCTGGTGCAAAAACAAACAAAAACATCAGGGTGTCAGACAGCTGCATTCCTTTCACAGTAGGCCATGAGTAAGGAAAAACGAAAATGACCATATTGTTTGGAGCAGTGAAGCTGTTCACCCCTCTCCCTTTCACCATGGCTGCATTTCTTTAGTGCTGGTATGGGCTATTTACTGAACACATATAAATTATATTTGTTCCTTTTCTGGGTAAAGTATAGGAGGCCCATCCACCTTGGTGTGAACCCTCCTTTCCCTGACCCCTCTCCCTTTATATTTAAGGAACCTTCTTAAAGGTGGCATCTCTGCTAAAGCAGAGTTAGTTACCTTGGAGCTTCCCTGAAACAAGGTGCTTGTTCTCAAGGATTTGGAACTAATTCTTTTGGCTACCTCAAAATGCCTCTTCACTCATTATAGGAAAGAGATGGTTCTGTCCTGGGAATAAGATGGGGGAAGCATTTTTGGAACCTTGAAGGTTGCTGGATGACTCTGTGGTACCGGAGAGTCCAACACTGGCATTTCCTTCTTTGCTGTAACAGTGGAATTTCCAGTAGTCTCTACAGGAACTGTTTATTTAAAGGCTGTGTTGAGAGTTTTGAAATAAACATGTGTTTTGGCTATGACCTCTTTATTACTTTTTTTTTTTTAATGCAAGATCTTGAGGGAGGTGGGAGGAATTGCAATGATGAGATCAGCAGATACAGAGTTGAAGACTTGGAGCTCTCTTCTTGTTTCTGATCCCAGACCCCTGGCCAGATTGTAATTTGCGTAATCCCGTATTTACTTCCCCTCTGTGTTTTCAACTGGTTGGAGCACTCTTTGCTTTCTGGTAACAATCTGCCCTTTATTGCTTTAAAGGTAGAAGTGGAATTTCTGCATGGGGGAGGCTTGCAAAAGCACTCTAGAAAGAATGTCAGGGCATAGCTGCATACAAACTGCTATTGTAAACATAAAGCTTTTCAACTGATCTGTGCAGTATAAACCTGAAATACTTTATGTACAATGTCTGACTGAGTCATCCCCTGAGCTAGTTTGGAGATCAGACTATTTATTGCCAATGCCTGATATCTCATTTGTCTCATGCATGTATTTTTATCAGGCCTGGAATTCTGGCTTTATCAGGACCTGTTCAGGACTTGATTTTTTTTTTTCCCCAGTCTAATTTAGCACAATACAATTAAAAATAAATTCATTGTTCTTGAGGGTTTATAGACTGTTAGTGTTTCCATGTGTCACTTTTGGTATTTAATTGAATCTGAATTGCTGAACTGTACAAGGTGGACTTTAGACTGGAAGCTGATGGAATAAATTCTCTGAATTCTGTCTGGGTTTTTTTAAAGGGAAAGAAGAATTAATTTCATCCTTTCTGCCACTTAAACTTCAAACAGTGATGATTTGGAACATATGGTAAATGTAAGATTATTCTCTTTTGCTGAACTGTTGTAGAGAGAATTTTATTAAGGTAAATAAGGGTTAATCATGCGAAGAATCAGATTTTTTTTTTGTTATTGTCTAGTAAAATATTGGATCTTCAAAACCATAGGTATAAATGAAAATATTATTTCTGAGTCTATGTGATCTCAAAGCAGAAGCAGCCCAGTTGTTATCCTGTTCAAGGCTTCTCCTGTCATTCCTGGTCAGTAAAATCCACAGTGATAAACTTGCTCGATTAAGAGTAAATACATGCCAATAACTGTAAGTATAGTTCACAATAATTACTGAAGTTTGAAGATCAGAAAAGGGAAGGAAATAAATGCTATTTGACATGTCAGTCTGTCTTTTTTTTTCTTTTTTTTTAATCTGAGGCTGCTTTTTCGATAAAGGAACAACTTATTTTCTGAAAGCTGTAGTTTCTAGGTATCTTCATTTAAGACTTGTTTGTAACTTGGTGACACAAAACTCAACACTTATACAGTGACTGTTGCAAAATCAAAAACACACTATTTTTTTTTATTTTCCTGTAGATGAAAGAGCACTAGTTAAAATTTTAAATGCTGTTTTAAGTCCTCCTTAAATACTGCTGGCTCTGACTATCAGAACACTGATTAATGTGTGATTTTTTTTTTTTTTTTTTTTTTTTTTTGGTGGAGATATTTTTTTCTCAAAGCAGGAAAAGTGATAATAAAGTATTTCAACACTAAAGTGCACTGACAGGAAATATTTTCCCCCAGAAAAGTGAAATGTTGCATCCTGTAGCTTAGTCTTAGAACCATTTGGGATTTAAGTGTACTGTGCTCTACAGACAGTGAAATCAAACACTGAATTTTAAAGTGGAAGCTGAAATTTTTTGGTAGTCACAAGACTGATCACTAGTTTCAAAATGAAATAATGAAATTTGCAATGTTGTGAAAGGAAGCTTTTTTTTCCTTCTTAGGTAGTAGGAGTCAAGTGTCTGATCTGCACCCCTATGAGATCAAGGGCTTTCCAGAATGTAACATAGCTTGATATGATTCATAGTCCATGGTAAAGATCCCCGTTTGTTGTAATCTCTGAAAGAGGAGAATTGATAAATAACTGAATGAGTCCTCCACATGGTGACAGTCATCTAAAATCAGAAGGGAATACGTGAAACAGTTGGGTTGTGCCAACCTTATGCTCCATATATCCATCATCTCAAGGTAGTGTGCAAGGATTAATCTTGGCATAATGCCAAGGGTGATGCCAAAAAATCTTTCATTAATATCCTGATGTATAATAAATGAAAAGGCTTATAATTCATGATGCCTAAGGACTGGCTAAAGTATTATACAGCAACCCAAGGAGAGGTTTAAATGTTACTGGTAATGATTTGCCTGCAAGAAATGGATGTGGGCACAAGGTAGTGTTCTCTTGATGGGAGCTGATACTACTCTTGCTATACAGAGATGAATGTCCCTGCAGTCTCCCAAGGCCATTCTACTTCCCCAGTAATGGTGCTGCCTGACAAATCAGCAGTTATGGGAAGAAACTGGACATAAAGAAGCTCTGAGCAGGGACAAGTGTATCACTCATCAAGCAGGTCATATTCGAGCCTCTCTTGTGTTCTCTGTATTGAAATTGTTAAATGTATGTCACTTGGTGGGAAGCTAGTTTTGTTTGTCTAAGCAGTATTTCTCAAGAGAAAATGCCACTGTACAAAAGAAACTTGCCTTCTTTGTTTTAAATGGAAGTGGGAAGCTGCATGCTGTAGGATTTCAAGAGTTTTCTTTCTCAATATAATTTCTCATTTTGTTCTGAACATCTCATCCTCTGAGAAAAGTATTTCTGGAGAAATAGGATCCCTCTCCATCCAAAGTTAAGATGTTATTGCTGCAATGAATTTTGAAATTTTTCCATTCAAGGAGGAGATTCTGTCTTCTGACAAAAAAAAAAAGAAGAAATAATTGGTTTTTGCATTGGATTCAGAAGTTTCCTTAAAAAAAAGGTAACTTTTAATGAGCAAATCTTTCAAACAGAAGTTGATTTAGAGACCCTGTTTCTCACTGAAAAAAATTGGGAGAAGAAAGATGCAGCTTACCTCAAATATGTGATGAGCAAGGTTGTAATGAAATATCGAATTCCTTTGTTAAAAAAAAGGAGAAACAAACCAGAAAAATACAAATTGAACCAAATGATAGAAATAGTTTAGGAAGAAAACTTTTGACATAGAGAAGCTTTTTCACAATTCTTAGGGATGCAAAAATGTGCATCTCTAATCACCCTTCCTAGTTCACAGTTTTGGACAGATGCCCTCTGGTATTAGGAGCAAACAGATACAGAAATCCAATCCTAGGGGACACCAGAATCAGTTCAGCAGACATAAGTGCCGTTGTTAATATGTGGCTTGCTAAATATTCTGTAAGCCACAATGATAGCAACTGTTTTGTTTGTAGTTTCCTCATTCCCAGAATATCATGTTATGAATAACTTTTCTAAAACTGATTTTCATATTTCAACCTGCTGATATGATTAACAGCTTATTCTATCAGTCATTGTGAATATTTTATGTATAGAAACAGCTTATTCTGTCAATAACTCTAAATATTTCATATATGGAAACCACTCTCTGACAGTGAAATATGACGTGTGAAGGTGCTGCTGTGGTTTAATTCCAGTTGTCAACTAAGTACAATGCAGCTCTAGTGGATGGGGAGGAGAATTGTAAAAAAGGGGGTAAAACCTGTGGGTTGAGGTAAGAACAGTTCAATAATTGAAATAAAATATAAAAACAATGACAATGGAGACCACAAAAAGAGAGAAATAAAACCCAAGAGAAACAAGTGATGCACAATACAAATGTTCATCAGTGATGTCCTGCCAGTTCCTGAGCACTGTGCAGCTCCTTGTGCTCCTGCTCTCTGGCAGAGCAGGGGACGCTGAAAGGTCCTTGACTGAGAGAAAGCACTGCTGAGAAACAAGTGAAACCTCAGCGTGTTCTCCAAAACACAGCTCTGCACCACCTGCTAGGAAGCAAATTAACTCTATCCAGGACAGGTGCAAAATAAATGCTGAGAAACAATGAGTTTTTTTGACTGCAGCTATCAAAAGTGAGGGAATCCTGAGGGCTTTTCCTTTCAAATGCTTTTGTTTTGCTATGTCTGCCTAAGGTCAAGTGACTTACTTGTTAATCAGTTTACGGAGGAGTTCTGCATATATTGTGATCCCCTAGATACAGTACAATGAATAGTTTCTGAATAAGATGTAACACTTCATACTTTCATCTTGATCTGTATATTGGTGTATTATTTGTATATTGGCAGTGATTTTAATTTTTTTAAATCTGAAAGACCTCCCAGAGTAAATGAATAACTATTTAAAAAACAAAATGGACAAGACCCACCTCTCTATTCACACAAATTATTGAGAGTGATTCTCTTGGAAGGGTGGATGGAGCATGACTTTAAGTCTCTTGAACTAGTTTCAGTGGCTTTAAATGAAAATTTCAAGGTGTACTGAGAGGGACCATGCAAAAATAGAGGGAGTGAAGAACAGGATACAGTCCAGAATGAATATCTACTGAAAGAGTCATTGCCCTGTGTAGAAATCCTAACTGAAAATTTTAGTCACATTAGAGTATAAAAAAAAAAGTTGGATCCATTCCAGATTGGGGGCGGGGGCGTGGTGGTGGTGGAAAGCTTATGAATCAAATGTGTTTGTGTTCAGTCTCCCATTTTCAATGGGCAGCAGTTTGAACCAGTTCTTTGTTTATTGGAAAATATTTTTGTGCTTTCAGAGGCCACTGAGTCAGAGCCATACGGAGCAATCAAAATTACAAGCAAATATTTTCCTCTTTCATGCAGTTAAATGCTTAATAAATCCCTATAAACATGAGCTTTGCTAAATAAGACAGCATAAATACGCTTTATTAAGCCCAGACTTAATTTACTTCACAGCCACTTTGAGAACATCTGCCAGAGAGTGTGGAAGTCTCTGGTGCTGACTTTGAGGCCACAACCGTGTAAGTGCATCTCAACGTGGACAGGAACTGGGCTGGTGGTCCCAAGAGTGACAGTAGGGCTGACTGCTGGCTTCAGCAACAAGAGGTTCAGGAGCTGCACTGAGCAGCAGAGCATTTCTTGCCTAAACCAAAGGAAGAATTACAGCTGTGCATCTCCTCCTGCCTCTGCAGCTGCTGATGTTGGAAAACAGTAGATGGGTTGGTGCCTCTGCCACCTGTTTCCTCCACACCATGAAGGTGGTGGTGTGTGTCTGAGTTCTGGCACAGATACAGTTCCCCTCCTGGGCAGACCTGGATGCCTCCTTTTTCCCATCAGCTGAACAAGTCCAGACTGGGAGCTGATGATGGGAAGGGAGGTATATAGAGATGCCTGGGAGAAGGTGCAGGGGAGCAGTCCACAGTTTTTATGTGGACAGAGTGTGCACACAGGAGAGGTGTGTGGGTGTGGCAGGAATGCAGGTTCTGAGAGTGTGTGGATAAGGAAGGTGGGTCCTTAACGTAACGGGAGAATCCGAAGGAATAGAGTTGAAAAGACAAAATGACCATAAATCCAATTGTTCTAAAGGTTGCCCAGAATGCTTCCTCAAATGAAATTTCTGTAGGTACCAATAACCACCTTTAGAATTCGCTGCACCACAGGAGAAAAATAAAATAAATCACATCTTTTTCTTCAAGAGGCAAATTATTCTCCTTCTACTGAGAAAAATGTGTGCTGGCTGTGGGAGCTGGGTTATGATTTTAGTTGTTGTCTGAATCCAAAATAACTGTCAGCTATAGCTCTAAGTGCCTGAAAGCATAGTCAAAATCTGATCATGATGTTGTGCACAGGGATGTATGTGGTGATGCTAAGGGATGAAGACATCCCTTTTCACCCCTTTCACCACTGCTTTTTGCTCTCCATCTGGTGCCCTTGTTGTGTGAGTGTGGCCCCTTCCCCTCGACTGATTTGGATTCAGAGCTGTGCCCAGGATTTTCACAGCCCACATTCATGAATATGGACCAAGACTGACTAGAAAAGAACTTGTTTATGTGGGGGCAGAACGTGGCAAGTTTTTAACTTTATGTTTTGAAAGAAGACCAAAGAGGCAGACAGAGAACTACTTTTTTTCATTCAGTGCTTCTATACTTTGTGGGCTGGGACCTAGCAAGTATTTAGCTGATAACAGTAAAAGGTGGCAGGAAGAAAGATTTTTATGCTACACTCATATGGTGTGCCTAAAATCTGATCTCATTTCGAGTGATTTTAATTTGCTCATCTTGTTTAAATTTTCTTCATCTAGGCACTAAAGGCAGTGTCTAAGTTGATAAAAATAACTGTCATTGCTGAGATCTTTGAAGCTTTCCATGTGGGAGAAGTTTCCTTTTTCTTGCTTCTCAGAAAGGTGTTCCCTACAGCTCAGAGCCAAGGCACACTGGATTAGAAAATACATGCATTTCTACACCCATTTCCAAGCAAAATATTATTAAATCCGTGGAGCTTCTTTACGTCAGTTGGCATTTCTGTCACAATTACAGAATGTACTTTTAGGTTGACTGAAATGTGCACTTAAAAAACAAAAAGCCAAATAAAAAAACAAAACCCAAAAAGCATGCTCTTTAATATGCAGACATGTAGGGAAAGAGTGTGGTAATGAATTTGGCTTAGTTTGTTGAGTCTGGGCCAAATTCTGATCTCAGTTACACTGGCCTCAGCTGAGCTGCTCCAGATTTTCACCAGTCGACTGAAGCCAAACTGTGTTCTTTTGTCCTTTAGCATTTATTAATAGTTTAGGGGCAGGAAATGGGGATAAGCTTTAAGTGTAAGGATTTAAGAGTCCTGTCCTAAATCCCTGGTTTGAGAATACTTTAAGATATATATTTTCAGTGACTGGTTACCTGGTCTCACAGGTGAGGTGTTCCAAGACTTTCTACATATTCTACGTGTGTATAGATATCACCTTTTGCACAGAAGTGAAAAAATATGGCTCCAACATCATTGTATCCATATCAGCCGAGTCTCGTGTAAGCTGTGAAAGCTCTTTCTGAACACTGTCAGTAACTGCCTTATTATAGACCATGGATTAACACATCACTGGGCAAAGTATGCCTCTGTATATTTAATAGCTTTAATCTTCCTAGCTATATACAGCTCTTAGGACTTTGCTTTTGAATAGTTTTGTCTTTGAAGTGCAATGTTTGAACTTATCAAATGCAGCAAATTATAGCATTTATGCCCTTTTAAGGTACTTCTATATGTGTATGTGTTTGTACACACACCCCTCCTGCACTGTTCATGAAAGCAGTGGCTAAGCTGCTAGTCCAGAGGGGATATGATCTGTTATTTTGCATGGGTACTTACACAGTGGCAGCAGGAGAAAATCACTTAAGTCCTTAAGCCTATGTCCATGCTAAAGCATGTTAGAAATGTTCTCAGAGATGAGAACTCAATAATCTGTACCTTTACGTTATTGGCATTGTCCCTGGCATGCTGTTGGTCATCTATCACTCTCCCAAACAATTCCTTGGCTTGGCTCATGGGTTAGTGTTGTTTGACACCAGTCTCCATAGGTGTGATCAGCCTATTCAAAAAAGTAAATGAGTTAACAGTATGACTGTGGAAGGCTGCCATGCCAGTGGTCCTTGTTGTAAAGAACAACCATGTGTGAGAAGTAAATCAGGTTTTATATGTTTTATATTATTTAACTTTATTTATACTAATAAGTTAATTGAGAACAACTCTTGTCATGTTGGTGATAATATATTTGTTAAATCAGTGCATGGTTAAAAAACCCAAAAATAAAATAAAATAAACCAAAAAAAAAAACCAAAACCAAGACTAAAGGGAAAAGTCATGGTACCTCCTGTGAGATGTATTGAGTGCCCCTGAATTCCTCACTCCAGATTAAAGTTACTAAACAAAAAGAGATTGGATTCTTCAATAGTAAATCTAGGATGTTAGAGATTACCCTGGTGAAACACTCTTTTCACAGAAAGGATATAGTGATGGTGCTGTACTGCCACATCAGCCAAAGAGGTTGACCAAATTCAGCTTTTGTAAACCACAGCAAATGCAGAGGCATTTACCTCTTTCCTAAAGAGCTTAGAGCCTAAGATTACTAGAGAGCTTCTCTGGGAGAAAACATTGCATATACTATATGCACAATCTAAGCCCATTCCCTTTTTTAGTACCCGATCATTTTAGAGAGGACAGTGTGAGCATTGCTGGACAGAGCTGAAGGACCTATTATTATTTAATAATCTCAGTAGTTGGGTTTTTTTGGTTGGATTTTTTTTGTTGTTGTTTTAATTTATTTGCTTGGGTTTCCTCCCCCCTGCCTTGTCCCTCCCCCAGGCTTCAGTTTCCTTATTGTCATCTATTCACTTCCATATGGTGTTTTTTCTAGTTGGCAAGAACTACAATGGGCTTTCTTGGAGAGATCAACTGTAAAAAAAATTAGAAAATGAGATACATTTGTAGGACTTTTCATCTTCCCCAGCAATCTGAGTACCAAATGGAGGAGCTTCAGGGCTGAGAGTCTGAGTTCATAGAATCACACAGTGGTTTGGGTTGGAAGGGACCTTTCAAAGGCCACGTAGTCCAACCCCCCTGCAATGAGCAGGGACATCTTCAACTAGATCAGGTTGCTCAGAGCTCTGTCCAGTCTGACCTGGAATATTTCCAGGGATGGAACAACTACCACTTCTCTGGGCAACTTGTGCCAGTGTTTCACCACCCTCATTGTAAAACAATTTCTCCTAGTATTTAATCTAAATCGACTCTTAGTTTAAAAGCATTACCCTTTGTCCTATTATTCCTGTTGCCCAAGCAAAATCACTGTTTTGGCACTAAAAGACATGGACACCAGGCAAAGAGTGTGCATCCTGTCCTATCAGTAGTTTATATATGCCAAAGGGATGCCACCTGAAAATATATCACCAAAGTCCTGGTGGCTTGATCAGCCTGAAACATCTGCTAGGGAGTCCAGCTCAGGTAACTGAGATGCAGACTTGGCTCCCTGTTTTGACAGAAGCCCTGAGATGCTCTTGAATTTGAGGGATTCTGATTTCTGATATGGAGCTGTATGATCTTTGGGTCCAATTTGGCAAGCTTCTCATCCAACTCTTTACCTCGTGTCTTTGTGGTCAGCCTCACCTGCGGGGTGCTCCACAGAGTGGGGAGACAGTGTAGGGTCTGTAGACATTTAGATAGAGCAGACCCTGTACTGCAGGACCACACACTCATCTTTCTTCCCGATACTTGGCCAGAACTGGCATGTTCAAGTCTCTCTTGCAACATGTATGGCTTGGAGAGTCCTGACATGATCTTTCAGAGGCTGGTGAGACTTGGCTGCAGTGAGGGTTCTCACTACAGATACTACTGGGGATGACAGAAAAATTGCAAATACTCATAGGCATCAGTGTAGGATTGTATTTGTAATGTGCTGTAATTTAGCCTGTTCTACGTTGTCGTATTTTGTGTTTATTTCGTGTTAGTCCTGACTCCACGTTTCTCTTGTGGACGTCCTCATTCAGATGTGCTCAGACTTCATCTGTGCTGTCAGAGGACAGTTACATGGCTTGCTTTTTTGCTGCAGACCTGCTGTTTACTCTGGCTATTTACATAACCTACGGGACTGGTAACAAACTGTGACTGCAGTTACCCTGCAATAAACCTGGAGTGATTTTGGTGCAGCAGTTGTTACTTTTCTTCAGAAATTCAAGTCAGAAAGGGTCCCTTCATCTCCAAGCTGGTATCAAATTGAAGAGAGAAGGCAGGGAACTCTTCTCTAGCTGAATTCCTGAGGAAACACCAGAACCTCTTAGAGACAGGTCAGCCAATGCAGAGGGAAATTCATGAGCAAAGACACAATTCTGTGTCATAAAAATAGGGGATGGTATTTAATGTAAAAGGGTCTCGGGGTAGAATAGCATCTTCTTTTGTAGACTGATCCAACTTGTACAATTTTGCAAAGGCATAATCTCATAGCTTGCGTTCTGATCTCATGCTTGGATTGCTTTAGACACGAAGCTCGATTGTTACAGTAATCCCCTGGTGCAAATGAAACCAGAATCAAATCAGGTGCTTCAGAACAACACCTGCAAAAGAAAGAGAGTCTTTCAGCATCTCTTTCTGCCCTTCCATTCCTTTCACCCACATTAACAGCTATGACAGTGTTTACATTCCAGGCTCTTAGACTAAGAGACTCTTTACTTTAAGATCATGGATACACATAGAAGTGCATAAACACTGTGGTGATCTTGCCTATCCAAAGAAAACGGTAGTTTATTTTTTTCTTGATCTGACCCTGCCTTTTTTCTGAGTGTATCATATGACAGATCCTAAGAAATAAGCCAAAAAATGGGGGAATGCAGATACATAATGCAGTACAAATTTCAGGCTGTTGGCTATGTGTTTGCATGGAAAACTCCCTAGTTGAAATTACTGCTGACTGGGCATGGAATAGTTAAAGGATGTTCATTAAAAAACAGTGGAGACCTCCAGCAAAACTAATGCTTCACGAAGACTTGATGCTGAACTTCATTAAAGCCAAACTAACAAACAAGATGTTACTCTGTTGTCTAATTGGTTTAGACTTGTTGTGTGTGCCTGTATGTAATTATTTTTGTGTGCTTTTTACACCAGAGGCTGGGACTGTACAAGTGTTTCATTGATCTTGGCTTAAAATATTTCTGCAGTGTCCATGTTCTCTGTTTTTCAGTGCATGCCCACTGCTGAGGACACAGCTCAGTTGTGTAATAACATGATAAAGAGACTTTTTTCTATCTGAGTGACATGCTAGGTATGTTTAAGACTTTCCTTGCTCTTCTGGATGAGTAGCTGACAAAGTTGGATTTTTTTTTTTTTTTCTTCTGGGAAGCTGCTGCTGTGCTGTGACTTAAACAAGAACCTGCACTGAGACCATGCAGGATCAGAAGTCAGCCAGACAGCTGCATATTGCAGAGTATCACCAGATCAGGATCTTGATTACCTACACACATACCACAAAATGTGATAAAGTAAGACACACCCTTGTCGGGAGGGTTATTTGCGAGGTTCTATAGCAAATGTCCCTGATTTACTAGTGGCAATGCTATTACTGTACCTATAAGAAGAAGGTGGTGTAATTTTTATGCAGGTATTTAGTGCAGCGTGTGGAAATCACCTTGGGCTGTGGAGGACCTGATCTCTGTACTTCTGTGCAGTACCCAAGAAGTGACAGCTCTCTGAACACCCCTTGGGGCCTTTTGCCACAGGCTGTGCATCCAAATGCTGTCTACTTATAGCAGCTTAGTGCTGCCAGGGAGGAAAATCATACTAGGGGCAGGTTGTGTTAGAATTTTTTACTAAAAACTGTCTCTGGCTGCTCTTCTCTGGGTATTTTCCACTATTGAACTTGCTTGCACTTACAGTAAACAAACTGAAGTCCAGATTAGTTTAGGAAATGTTCACTGGAGCTGGAATTGACCCAAGAGAGTATGGATTTGTTGCCTTGTTTGCCACACGACCTGAACATTATCCACTGTCAGTACCTCAGATGTTCTTGGTAGTAAGTGGGCCTTGTGAATATAGAGAAGTCAAGACAAATGTAATTGTAGAGGCTTATCTGACCTTTTCAGGCAGCTCATTAATGGCAGAGTTTAACAATGATGCTAAGGTTTGTATAGTAGCTGCTCCCTGCATTACCCAAAGGACATCAAGCTCCAGTCAGAGAGCTGGCAAGTTTCTACAGTGTTAATGTCCTCTATCCTTTAGTACCACCTTTACTAGCTTCCATGGATGTAATCTTATTCATTGTTCCTGCAATTTTTCTTGGATATTAAGTACCAGCTTAAGAGCAGGAAATGGTTCTTCCCCTGTGTTATCCATATCTGATATTGTGTATCTTGGCAGAATTTGCTGCTGTATCTTTTTGGACTGCAGCATATGAAGCAATGTTTGGAGTTTTGGTTCTCTCTTGTTAATGATTGGTCTGTAAATTTTGAATTTTACCTCTGTCTGCTCCTCTTTTTTCTGTTTCCTCCTTTACCGGTCTTGCTTATTTAGACAAAAACATCTTGAGGCAGAGATGGCCTATTGCTGTGGTAGAAATCCTGCCTCTGCTGATATGAGTAACAGAACTGTGCTTTGTTTGATTTCAGAGCTGAGATTTCACCCTCTGTGTTTCTATGATCCTTAGAGAAATGAGACATTGATCTTTTTTTGAGCCTTAAGGTTCTACTGAATTATTACTAACCGAGGAGACAAAAGGATTGTACGGGAAAGCAATTGCCTTTTTTTTTCTCGTTGTGCTGGATGTCTGTCTGTTTCTGTTGTGTTATGGATCCTCCCTTACCCTTCTGCTCAGTATTTCCTCTTGAGCCCTTTCCAAAGGCACTGATTTCAGCTTTTGACTGTGCCAACATAAATGTGGAGATGAGTGAAGTCATTCCCAGGTTACACCTATCAAGCTGAGTCTGCATCTGGGAGCTGAGTGTTATCCACAGGGTATCAGTTCAGGCTGATGGCAGTAAAACTGTTACCCTGTGACATCCCGTGCCTGGAGGAATCAGAGCTACTTCTACCATGTAACACAACTGTTCCCACCAAATACTAGGTACTGTACCATGGGCATGCTATCAAGGCCCTCACTTTGTTGGAAACATGAATAGGGTGGATTTATCTTTCTGCTGGTCCCCTTTTCATGCATTATCAAAAACTTACTGTTCTCATTATCAGAGGGATTCCTGATATTAGATATCTATTTCTCAAGAGGACTTCAGTGTATCCTCAGTCTTAGCTGAGATTTCTTGGTTTTGACAAACTTAGCTCCTGTAAGGACCGAAGCTGTATTGACTCAGAGGTTAACTGGTGATATAAAGACATTTGGCAGGTTTGGGCAGTTCTATATACATGGTAGGTCAAAACGACATTAATGGTGATGCATTTTGCAACCACTAGTGTTAAATCACAGATGTTTTCCTCTCTCAGGCTCCTCCTGGAAGTAGTGCCTTAGTCGAATTTGCAGCAATGCAGATACTGGAAAAGGGAAGTTGTCTGAAAGCTGGCCTCAGGGTATGTCCAGCTGGGTAGCCTTATAAATAACCAGTGCTATCTCTGGGATTCCTTGGAACAGAAAGTGTAGTGCCCAGCGTATTTTTGCTCTGGCTGAGCTACATTCCTCTAAGTGCCCTCTTGCTGCAGTAGTTAATGCAAGATTCTTCTGCCAAATATGTCTGTTCTCCAGAGCATCTCACAGATTCATTTTTGTTGGCTTAAGTTTGAAGTTGTTCTCTAGCTCCCATCATGCTGACTCGTACAAACAGTCATGGCACTTGTTTCCAAAAAGAAAATACAAAAAAGGAACTTTAGGAGAGCGTGAAAGGGCAGAACTAGCCTAGCTGGTGGAATCCTGGCTATTCCATTCCCCTTGTTTGTTCATCAGTTCCCAGATTAGTAACAGGAGCTTTGGGGCTGTGACTTCAATCTCTGACGTGGCTTTTTAAAAAAATGTTCTTCTGACTTCTTCACCAGGCATTTCTAGTCATTCCTTTTCATTCATTGGGTCTTTTACTAGAAATACCTGTTTGAAACATTTGTGTGCCTTTCAAATACTATTTTTAGCATATGTCTTTTTGCAAGTAAATATTTCAAGTTGATGTGCACTATGCTTCACCCATGAGCCTATTTAAATTTTTCATGTCACTTCGTTAGTCAACTGATGGCACTTTGAAAACTCTGAGTTGCTGTTTGGCTGGAATGCTAATCTGACATCAGACAGGTTTTCATGGAGCTGTTCCAAACTTTCCCAATGTTAAAATGATCATGTTTGATAGAATACTGACAACAGGTGTCCTGTTTTTGCCAGCAGTGGTCTTAAGCTGGATGCCAATATGTAGTGTTTGCCAGCATACCACATGTCTTAGGCTGTGCTATTTTTAAAACTATACCCTGTGAAAGAGCTGAGAAGCTTTTAAAATACCTATTAGCATCTAATGGAAACAGCACATGACTAGAATATGCAAAGCTGGAAAGCATGATTGGTATACTCTTTGTTAGGAGTTGCTCACTGCATCTTTGTAGGGCAAAATGTGAGTATTTCCACCCTTTTGAACATCAGCTGGTCAAGGCAGGTATTCCATCTGGTACTTTAACAGATGCTTCAGGGCATAGTGTAAAATCCTATTCAATAGTTATATGACATCATTACTACAAGACATTTTCCCTCTGAATTCCTAGCAGCTGACGTTTTGCTGGCATTCTGGAGCCTGAAGGTTGGTATCTTAAATCCCTACTTAGTATCACAGTGAATGTTTCCTCATTATCTGTATAACTATTGAATCCTTCTCTCAGTCCTCCAGTGTGCTTCATTATATCTGACAGTGCTTGTTTTACTTTTATCCTGTGCTGCTTACTGGGGGAGTGTCTCACCAGTTGGAGGGTTATGTTTTGTGCAGGCAGAAATAATCTCTTCCATATCAGATCTCCTGACTCATGATCCTGCTTTGTGTCACATCCTCTTGTAGCAATAGAAAGAAGTTTAAAGTGGCCAGATGGAAACTGGCTAATTCACACATTTGGAGAAAAGGCCACCCCTGTGAACATCCATAGTATAGAGCTGACTGTAAAAGCCTTCTTGCATCTTTAATCACCTTCAGATAATCACATTGTCTAAGGGGAAGCTATCCATTTGTATGGGTTGCTGCAGGAAAAGCACAGAAAAAGCTGGAAAGCAGATATACATCTTCTGGCAACGTCTTCTGTTTTCTAGCAAAGATATGAAGAGTTCAGTAACCCTTTTAGCAATAACATATTTTCACAGAAAAGAAATAACTTGAGAATGTTGCAGATTTTTTTCCCCTACTAGGATACTTCAGCATAGTGAGTGGGTCAAAATCAAGATATAAAAAGGACTATCAATGAGAACAGGTGTATTTTGCAAGTTTAATCTCTAATTGGTTTACTACTTGTTTCTAGAGCAGGTCTCATCAGTTGTCTTTGAACTGAGATTTTTGCCATGTTACATGGTGCAACTTCTATCAAACTGTCACCTTTCCTGTCATCCCTATCTCCTCTGTCTCACACCACAGAGATAGATGAAGAGATGAGTCCTTGGTGGTAGAGGAAGAAAAACAGCTTGAAAAACCAGAAGCTAGTACAATTTCAATGGGGCAAAATGTACCATCTTTGTCAGAGTCATAGATTTTTCTGCTGAATTTGGAAGGTCTGAAGTACTGTACTTCTAGTTTTGAGCTAGTATCGATAGAGTAAATTGGAGAATCTGTGCATTTTAGATCAGAGAACCTGAAAAATACAGTGTTTCTGTGTTTTAAGGAGTTTTTATAGGTCAGGCTTTTGTTAATGCTGTTAAGTTTTCTAATCTCATTTCAGCCATGCATTTATGTTGAAAAGTGTAGTAATGCCAGAGGATTAGCCAAACTGGGGTTAGCATTGCAACCTATAGGTATTAACTTTTCCAGGTCCAGTGGCATCAGCAGGAATAGGAGAAATGCCACTGTGTGCCTGCTTTGAGCTCATGAGGTGCAGCAGTATGTACAGAGCTCTGTGGTAGTTCATAAAAGCCAATGTGTTGCTCCACAGAGAACATTAAAGTTAAATCTGGAAAAAAAATGCCTTTCTGCTTATTTCTGCTTCGTAGCTAGTTGATTTATTTGTTAGAGATCATTTTTTACTATTCCCAGAATGGCTTCTCAGCATTTGAATAAATCTTGTAATATAACTTAGCTTCAGAAATGAAAAAAAAATAAAAATAAAAAATCTGTTTATTCCTCTCTACCCAGCCCCATTGGTTGTCCACAGAGGAGTCTTTTAAAGAAACTGGGCACATGCTTTAAGTTTTCAAGTAGCTCAAATAGTAATTGCACCGTGGGCTATTGTTAGAATTACTATGACAGAGGCTAATTAAAAAGAATGCTGTTGCCTTTTAGGAAGAAAAACAAGTTTAATTGGTAACATCCCAGACGTGTTCTGCCAGAGTCTTCCTCTCATCTTTTCCTAACTGGTTTTGATTAATGTAATTTTAACCATAATTTCTCTGTGTAACTTGGCTTCTAAGATTCTTTCTGCCAAATTGCATTATTGTTCTCTACTTGATGGAACTGTTTACAAGTGTCATTTTCAGAATACTGTTGTGGGAAGGCACTGTACTCTTGGTGCTACTTAGTGTTCTTTCTCACTACCAAGCAGATAACCCAAAATTTAAGAAATGTAGAGGGGGAAAAAAGCCTCTTTTCTGCACATCCTGGGGTGTTTACACTGTTCTAGAGGCAACCAGTTATACTCTACGTTCGGTTTGACATAGCCCATAGATCATCAGTTTAAAGCTAAACCTCGTAACTGAGTAGCAGGGTGGATACAGACAACTGCTGAGAGTTTACCCCATACAGGAAGGAGTTTTTCAACTCCCTTCCATTTGTCTGCTTTTGTTCTGATCCTGCAAACCACACTGATATATTCCACGAGCCAAGTTCCTCTGGTTCATCCTTCTCTCTGTCACCCGGGGCTTGCAGTTCTATGGGCTACTCCACCAAACACACTGTTTGTGACTGACTTCCCAGGTGCCCAGTATGTAGAGGGTACAACTTCTTGGCACATTAGCTGGACAGTACTCAATTCGATAAGGCCTCTCTGTATTTCTTGGCCATGGTTGTGACCTTCTCCCGTGCAGTTCCAGCCAAATGACATCCTGATAATTTCAGTGGGATTTGATGTACAGTGAGTTTCTCTCAGGTCTGCACCCTATGGCAGTGGTTACAAGAGAAGCTAAAACAGGTGATGCAGGTGCTGTGTTTACTAACAGAGAAACAGTGCTGTGCAGGGGGATGTCTGTCAGGCAAAAGCAGCGCCCAGATGAGTTTGATCGCTGCATGCTGAAGGAGCACAAAGAGATTTTAGATAGTACAGTGCTTCCTGGAGCTACCGCAAAAGCCAAAGGATCACGCTGGCCTTCAGCGAGGCCGTGCTGTGCTTTTTCTCCACAGCTGGTTACATTTTGGGGAGGGTCCAGATAGGGCCAAAGGTTGCTGTTGTGCCTGCCTTTTTAGCTATGCCATTAACTTAGAAGAGATTGCTGGGGATTTTTCTTGTTCTTGAGTGTCCAGCAGGACTTCCGCTCCAAACCTCCAAATGTTGGTTCTGAAATCTATTGGATGAGGTGCCTCAGTGCCTCTGTGCATCCCGAGGCGACCAACTTTTTGTTTTGAAGCCTTCCCCGGCAGAGGGAAGGTCTGTGTTCCAGTAATGAAAGCCGTCAGAGCTCCAAATGAGTCCCTTGCGTAACTGACAGATGGGTGCAGTGCACAGTTTGATTCAGCCTCTGAAAAGAAATAATAGAACTAAAAAAAAAAGTAAAAATTTAAAAATCCTCAAAGCCCCAACCATTCCAAACTCAAAATAAAGTACTGATTAGCTGCAAGCCTGCTCATACATATAAAACTCTGTATGACAGCTGCAGCAGAACTTCTTTTCCTCCTAGAGTCATTCCTTTGCCTCAGCCTAATTCCCTTACCAATGGGGATTAACCTTCTGTGGACAGTGTACACGTTTCTGTCTTACCTCTGTTGGCAGCTCCTGAGATAACATTAGCCCTTTCTTAATCTGAGTTCACAACTGAACCAAGCCTGTGGATCAAACTCTTCTGAACCAGAGGGGTGGAGAGAAAAGGAATCACGTACAAATACAGATTTTTCTGACTTCTGGATACTACTAAAGATTACTGGGAACATAATCTAGCCTTCATTTATGGAAATAATATTTATATTCAATTTGAGCCCGTTAGGTTGTTGCATAACTACCCAGGTTTCAGTGGGGCTCCACCAGCTGGGAATTTGGCTCATTTTATCTTATAGTGTGTTGGTTTTAATTTTCTTCTGTATGGCTCAGAGTGGTTTGAAAAGGGCATTACAAAATTTGGGGCATTTGAGCTCTGTTCCCAGCAGCATACTGGGGGGGAGTTGCATATCTGGGCACAACTCAGCACTCACTTTTCTCTGTCTGTGAATTTTCTCTTTGTTATTTAAGTCAGGATCTGGAGAGGAGCAAGGTAGAATTGTAGAAGTAGTTATTACCATGATACACTGAGGCAGTTGCCTTGCTCTGTTGAGATCATTGCATGGGTGCACAAGTAGAAGGCTGTGTATGCATGGATGGCACAGGACATGCAGGAGAGTGGTGTAGCTCATTGCTTGATAGATGTTTCTGTGAAGAAAGTGGCACTGCCACATGGTTTGGTGCCTATGCATCCAGCATGTTATCATTCTTGCTCCCGTACCATCCAGTATCATCTGGGACCTTCTCTAAGAGACCTTTGATGTATTTCAGCACTACTTGGGACAGTAGAGATCAGGCTATGAGAAAGACCTGCAGTGAAAACTTCCTCAGCTCACTGGGGATGTTGTTAGCTTCTCCTCCCCACGTCTCTAAAAACAGAGAGCCAAAAACAACACTGAGTCACTCCAAGATTGCTCTTCCCCAAAGCACAAGCAACGTTCCCCACCCCACCCACATCCAGAGATGTATTGCTGCAAAGAGCTCTGAGAAGGTTGCAGGCTGGTTGCTGAGCCCGTTCCTGATGATCCTTGCATGTGGGCTTTTTTAGGTGCATTTTGCATGGTTCTTTTTAGCTGTGGCACAATGTCTATGCAGGTGCTCCATCATGCATTGCAGAAGGAAGGGATTGAAAAGGATGGGGTTGTAAAAAGCTGGTGTTCAAACTGATTTGGCTCGTGTTTGCCTGGATTGAGGAGTGCTTGTATGAGCAGCCTGGCTGGCTGGATGTTATGAGCAGCTGTGGTGCATTCAGGGCCATGTTACAGCTTCAGAAGGATGTTTCTGGAGTGCCTCGCTGAGCAGAACTGGGCTGTTTGCTAACTGGTTGCCTTCCCGTAAATATGCGCTTAGGGGAAATTCGAAAGAAACCTTCGTGTTGCTGGAAGCAAAAATTGTTGCTCACGGAAGTCTGAATGTATTACGGACTTCTTTTCCCTCACTCAGAATATCTCCAAAGTGTATTTACAGGAACATGGTGCAAAAGTTGCACCGTCCAATCTGTGTACATGGCATGAGAATAGAGACAGGCTTGAAATGGGCCGACGACAAGGAACAGAATGGGAACAGCTTGGCCAAGACAACCTACCAGGGGACACTCACTGCTGAGGACAACTGGGCTTGTGCCTATCCCTGTGTATTCAGGGGATACTCCCGCTGCCCCCAACTCCCTGAATTCCTGCAGCTCCTACCAAGTGGGTACTTTAGTTTGATTCAGTATTCAGTGGCACATGATTTATGAGCTGTGCTCTCTGACTTATGATCTGTATGGCTGGCAAAGAAAGCAGGATCAGGCATTTGGCAATTGTGCAAACAGGGATGACACATAATATCCAAAAACACAGGAAAGATAAAATTACACGGATTGTTAAAATACTCTCCTCAACTGTGTTGCTCATGTGGATGAGTAAAATAAGAATAAGGATTGTTGGAGTTTGCGTGCAAGTTGGGTTTTTTTAACTCCATTTTCCCCTTTGTTACCTAGTTCAGCCCAGCCAGTAATGCCGGACTCTTTAGTGTAATTTGCAATTGTGAATTTGAGTATTAACATAAAACCGTTCTTTGGGTTTCTACCAACCAGTGGAATTGTTTTACATTTTCCTTTCCCAAGCTTCAAATAAAATTTGCTTTTCTGACACGCTAAAAAGCTTGGGCTTCTGACTTGCTGGATATTTTATTACTTTTATTTGAAGAATTCCCTTTTTCATTCAGTACTTGTTAAACCTCAGCAGTGGAGATTCAGCCATGAAGTACGTGAGAGGAACTAAACTGGGGAGGGTAAAATTACAGACTTGGGCTGTGTGCTGTCCTGTGACAACAGCATGAATTCAAAGTGATTTCACTGAAACTTGTGGTGTAATTGAGAGTAGAAGCCAATCTCTTTAATTCCATCAAAGTGAATAGCAAGAGATTATAATCAATATCATCCTGGACTGAGTTCAATCACGGCTGATCAGTGTCTTTCCTGCTGAGCAGTGTGGCAATCACTGTTCTTTGTTTAACCTTTCATTTGAATAAGAAGTTCCTCTTTCTTTATTTCTAAATAAAAATTTCTGCTGAAGCAAAGCACTTTTTATTATTTTTTAATGCAATTACTTAGTTGTAAAAGTGAAGTCCTTTCCTTTAAATGCCAGAATGTGCATCTGTGTGCAAGAAGGAAAATCAGCAATAGAGAATGATTTACAGGGGTGAAGGTGGGGAGACACAAACACGTAACAATGGTCAAGAAAGATCTTGAGAAACTCACAAACTTGGAGGGGTGTCAGAAGAGCTAGTACATCCAAAGGTCCAATCAAGGATCTGAGATATTCAGACCTAGACTTTCCAAAAGATCCAGCTCACTTTAAATTTAAGGAAGGCTAAATACCTAAGTATCCTTGAGGTTGTGGGAAGACCTGGCACAATGCTCTCTAGGTTATAGGTGGAGTTGGAAACTGGATCAGACTGTTCTTGCAAAGAGAAAGATATGGGGAATGCATGGAGCCAAGACAGAAGTAGGAGACCTGAGGCTGAGGGCACTAATGGCTATTCTTCAAGAAGCTCCCCTCGTTATCTGATATCAGGGTCTGCTGCTCTAGGTGCTTTATGCTCCCCCTCAGGAGACACCACTGTGGATTTCTAGGGCCGTGACACAGGGAAAACAAATGCTTAGACTATGAAGCTTTTACCGTGCCTTGCCTGTTGTCCTTGCAATTACACCTACATGTTGCTTCCTATCCCAAGATCACACAAACAATCTCTGTGGGACTACCCTCAAATTTCCCTGAGTGCCAGGGGTCCTTGCTGCCTGAGAGACCCACCCTTCATTTTCTTTCCCACCACACATGTAAAACAAAGACAGTGGAATACAGTCTGCCCTGAACAGTAAAGGAAAAAAATCCGTATACTACTTAGTCTCCGTGCTAGCATTGGAAGAAAGAGTCTTTTTGATGTGAACAACTCTGCTATGTGAAGGATGCTTTGCAATTGCCTGCAAAGAAGTGGTAGAGTGTGTAATTCAGTGACCCATTATCACAGAGACTCTGGTAAAGATGACAGTGGGCAGATGTTGAAGGGCTGGGTCAGGCATGGGACTTGAAGTGAGTCCCAGACCCCTGTGAGATCCCAAAATAGCGGGAACTGGCAGCTGCTACTTTGCAGGGAGGTGAGTGGCTGATAGTAATGTCTTGCCTCCATGAAAGGCTGAAACTTCCAGCTCTCAAATGCTGTCTGCCAGCATGTCTGTGCTGTCTATCACCATCCCCACCCTTTAATTTTGGAAAGAAGACTGAATTTTTTTGTGGCGCCCATGAAAGGTCACTGACCTGAGGTTTTAGTCTCTGCTGTGTCATTGACTGGCATTTGGCTGGTAACATTCATTCTATTAAGGGCATAGTTAAGTGTAGTGAAAGTGGATCAAATACTTCAAGAAAGCAGCTTAAAATTTTCCACTTGCTCTTCTCCTCAGCAGAAGATGAAGTATTGCATAAAAAAAAAAAAGGTGTGAAAATATCCACATTGCTTAAAAGTCTTTTTTTTTTTCCCTTGCTGATGAAAGGCCACTCCCTTTACCCCCACTCACTATTTCTCACTTGGTAGATAAAAACTGATCATTTTACCCCAACTTTAAAAAATCATAAACCTTAAACTTGGAGTGACTGTTCTAAACCATGTGATTTCTGGAACATTAGAGATAATTAACTCTTCAGAAACTAGCACTTCTCTCCCACTTCTCTCCCTTCCAGCCCGTTGGGTGTATTGAGACCAGCATTACAACTATGGTTTGTGGTGACAGTGTTTTACACTTGTGTAATTATCTTGCCAGAGGCAAAGGATATTCTGGGAAATCAGCCAGGAGAAACTTAGAGTAAGCAGGGCAAGTGGTATAAACGTAAGAATCGGGTGGGATGTTTGGATGTGGGAACAGTTGGCCTGGGATTGTGTTCAAACTTCGTGGCAACCTCAGAAAAGGAAGCTTGAGTGAAGGCATTTATAAATCCTTGGGCTTTTTTATCGACCTATCCTATTAATATTAAGAAGCTTGAGGGGACAAAAAAAAAAAAGATAAACATGTTGCTCTTGGGCCATTAAGGCAGTTGGATCAATGCTTGGGTACATAGGTCATCACTTTCCAAGTAAAAAGGATCTGGCTCTCTTTGGCACTGCTCACATGACAGAGAGGAGCAAGCCAAAGCTCTGTAAAGTGAAGGGGAACATACATACCAAAGCAGCCAGGATGTTCAGTTTACTTCGTTTCAGCTTTTTGTGCTAGAATAAATGGAAGAGGCAGAACTTCTGGCTCTGGCCAAGTGTCCTATCTTCACTGAACTTAAGCTTTATTCTTTTTTCACACACGCACACGAGATCCACATCCAGCATGGATGAGCCGATTTCCAAGCATGTGAGTGCATCAAGTGTCAAGTTAATGCACAAGAAAAGGTTGGAAGAGAAACAACTTTAATTGTTTTAATGTGTATAATTGTGGATATTGGAGAGAGCATGCATCTCTGCTAAACAGAATGCCAGAAGACACATTTGCTCTCAGAGAAAACAAGGCACAGGAAAAGAAATTTGGTCTACGAAGTCCTCTGGTGGAGAAAGCAGTTGAAGAAGAAAATTCAAGGGAATAGAAAAGAGAACAAACTAATGGAATCAGTACATTCCAGACATAACATTCTCAAATGGAAAAAAAATTTGCTATTAAAAAAAAAAAAAAAGTAGAGGAAAGGTATTTGGTAAAATAAGGCCTTATGTGTTTCTCCAAAACCACCAAACACCTTTAGCTCCAGTTCCTACTCATGCCAAGTATGTTGAGGTAACCACATTGTGCAGCTTTCTCATTGAACGTCTGTGTGCTGCTGAGACTTTGTGTCTGCTCATGCCCAGCATTTGCTGCTTGAGTTGAGGCCCTTCTGCACATAGCTCAGGATGGGGCTGGAAACATTCTGCATCCCAGAGAATAGTCCCCAGATCAGGCACAGCATTTGTCCACAGGTTTTGTACACTTAGCACTCCACCCAGTGCAGCCTCCTGGCTCTGCATCTAACTAGTGAAATTCCTCTAAAGCGTAAATGTCAAGTCCACCTTCACACAGAATGTAAAAGGAATCCTGTTTCTGCCTTCATCACTTTCCCCTCCATCAAGACATGCACTGGAGCAGTACCCATTTAATGGTCACAACTCCACCCTCACCAAAACCACAAAGAACTGTCAGTGCTAACTTGTGCTTAAGCAGCTCTCTGGGGTGTTGTTGGGAATATGCTGGATCTGGCCATGCCTGTATCTGCATAACTTCAGAGTTATTAAATGCTGTTACTCAGCTGCTTTTTACTTGCTGCAACTGATGCCAGACCCTGAATGGACGGCCCGTGCCCAGGGCTGGATTGTCGAGGGGTGCAGCCGCCTCTGTGGTTGCTGCTGCTCAGATGCAGTGCTGGTGAAAGGTGTTCTTTTGTTTGGATGTGTACTAGGCTAATGAAGTGAGCAAGCTGGTTGGGCAGGGATTTGAGAGCTGGAGGAACCCAGGTGTTGCTTGCTTTCTCTGCCCCAGCTGCTCTGCGTGGGTAGTGGGATGTATGAAAAGTGGAAAACCTTTCCACCAGGAGGCTTCATCCCTGCGACTTATTCAAACAAGCAAGGTGCAAATGAGAAACAAAGAAAGAGGGAAGAAACCACAGCTATGTCACTACCCATGTTCTCTTATCCTACTTAGGAGCTGTGTTTCTCCTGCTCTTTAGTTCAGATTGATCGTAAAGTCAAATCTCAATATGCCATGGAGGAGCCTTAGTTACATTTTTCTCCTTAAAAGGAAGAGATGATTTCAGGGACAGTGTTATGAAGAACCTGTTCTAAGAGTAACATAGGAGAATGAAACCAACTTCCCTGCTTTTGAATCCTCATCAGAAGTGAATGTATGAAATCTGTGAACCTCAAATGCTGTACTATTGGCTGTACTTTAAAAATGTTCCTTTTTATTGCTTTACCCTAAGTGGTTCTTAAAGTAGAAAGAGGGCTGTGTCTGCTCATCCATGCCACACAACTTATCCAATTATTTATAAAGTGGAAATACTGTAGCCTGGAGCATTGATTTCAGCTGCTTAGTAGATTCTTTCCCAATCCATGTCCTTCCAGCCTTGCTGTGCAGCTGACATCTAATGTGGGTTAACAATCTCTCCCTTTGGTAGTGCAGACAGATGCAAGATACATGTCTAACATTTCTGCTATTTCCTTTGCTTCTGACTCTAGGTCTACTTGTCAATTTTCATAGGACAGATTGCTCTATTCAACAGTTGTCTACTATATACAGTGCATACCAATGTAAGAAGAATGTTTAAGCATTCAAGATGTTCTGTAAATGTTCATGCTAATTTTGTTTGTATGCCTCTGACAAGGTGGATTAATTTTTCCCCACTTCATTTTTGTTTTTGCATTTAGTGGCTGATTGTGCATGTGCAAGCATTTGGGGATGGAGGAAGGGAAACATTATCTCTTTTTTCTTGTACATGAAGGAGAAACAGCCACGAGACTTAATCTGGGTGAGAAAAAAAAAAAAAGGAAAACACAAGAACTACATCATCTACTTGTGACACATAGCAAGTTCCTCTTTGTTTTGATCCGCATTACATCTTTTCTTGGTAATAGGAAGTAGGTCATCAAAGTAATAGCAGATGCAACTGGAATTTTCTAAATCTTTTTCAGCTGGGCAAAGCAGATATGTCAGTGATGACACCAGATCATCTGATTTCTCCTGGGAATACACAAGGATAATGCTTCTGCTCCTTTTATTTCATCTGTTAGTCAGCTTTGATATGTTGACTACAAAGGGCGCTCCAGAACACCATGATAGAAACGAATGAAGTTGTGTTTGGGAGTTCATTGTTCTTAGTGACTCCTTAAAGATAATCTGTCTGCCCAACCCCCGATTCCTCAAAGGCTCTCAGTGACAGTTTGAGTCTCTTAGCATAGATAGAAGGCTGGCAGGAAAGTACATAAAAACCTTGGCCCCTACTATGCAAACACAGCAGAAGCAGTGGAAGGACAACTCTGTATCTTTCCAGTACCTAATTAATGGTAAACTAGCTCGTGCTTCATTTAGATAAAGTTGACACGATCTGGTGGACTTGGGAGGGGAATGTAGAACATCAAGGAGGATGATCTTGTGGCTCCAGACAAAGGGAGTGCACTAGATTTCAGCTGCTTTTAGGAGGCCTCAGCAGCTGGATAGCAGCATCTGGCTCAGATTTTTCTCTCTGCTGGGGATCTCCTCCTCTTATCCATGCCTCTGTTTTCATTAAAATTTGAGTGGGAAGTAATGGAAAGCACGTACAAGCAACAAAACCTCAAAAGCTGTTCTGACTTCAGAACTTTTCCGGAGTATTTCCCATTTGAACTTAAAATTGCTTTAGGATCTTTCTCTCCTTATTGCACATTTAGTGTAAGTGCAATTGTCCATGCTGAGAGACCTTGCATACAACCTCCCATATACTGTTTTTAAACCTAGTTTTCTGCAGCAATAGGACTTAGGAACTTTGTGTCAGACCTCATCCTCCTGATAAGACCTCCTGGTAGACTCCAGCTATGGCTAGTTTTTATCTTTCTACTTCCTCTGGTGAAAAGCAGGCAACTATGAGAGAGATGGGAAAGTCTGGGGTATCTCTGAAAAGGTGTCAGCAAAGCCATGAGATCTTAAGAGAGATACCGGTGAAGTTACGTGTTACAAATTATTAAGTGATACCAAGTGATCCACCATCAGGATTCAGGGCCATGGAAAGCTGTGCATAACTTGTTCCAGAATTTTTTTTTTCAAGTCTGCTTACTAGACTTGAAAATGTTTGATTTCTTGGATAGCCTGAGCTTAGATTTTGGTTGTCTTCTGAAAAGAT
>JAYRBT010000023.1:10476925-10557916 GCA_036023395.1 Myiotriccus ornatus
AAGCTGGAAGAAAACATCAGAATGAAACAAAAAAAAAAAAGTGGAAGAGTTGCACACATCCTTGATGTATAATGGAGTAATATTTTAGTTGCAATAGGAATGATTTATTTACCATGGAGTCATTCTGTACTGATAATAATAAAAGCACATTTCCTCTTGGAACAACCCGTTACTGTTTTCGGATCAAGCCCATTCATTCATGGAGTTTTTCTTCTTGCCTCTGTGTCTCATGTGTGAGCATCACTAGGTGCCAAATGCAATCAACATGAATTCTGCTTGTGATCACACTGGTATCAGCCTCGCCCAGAGGAGAACTTGGCTTTTAGACCTTGTGTCACATTTTAAGAAAAATAATATTGACTCATGTTATTTCAAAATCATTGTTTATTGCCAGCAGATTTTAAATCAAAACAATCAGGCACGTTTTCCTTTTACGCTCATTGTTAAATAAGCTGTGGAAAAGGTTTCTCTTTGCAGAACTGCCTTTCTCCCCTGCCATTTCCCATGTTCTAGTTCATCCCAAGATTATGCTATTGTTCTCTTCAAAGTTTCCTGGGCCATTAATCTCTCTCTATTGTTTCCATTTGGCCTCAGGATAGGTCAGCTGGAAACTGCATTGCTGGAGAATATTCTGGTCTCGAGAACACAAAAAAAGGAGCAAGGAGAGCCTCCAAATACTGTCAGTTCTTCATTCAGAGTGCACAACTAAGTAAACCCATAAAGGCCATGTTATTAAATCCTTTATCTCCTCAAAGCCAGCAGAATATACTGGGCATCAGGCACCATGTTCAACAACAGCTCCTATTCTCTTGTTTAAGAAGTGAGTCTTTTCACATCGTATTTCCATGCTTCTCTGTTTTCCTCTGTTGTCTTTAACTATCCACCAGGGTCCACTATATTGGATATGACAGTTCAAAATGTGTATTTAAGGCTCGGTGACACACAGTTACGCTGCAGCCACAAAGGAACAGTTATGGCAATCGAACCGTGTGAGCCACTGTGGTGTTGAGGATCCATCAGTCTTTCCATTGTGACTCCTCCTCACTCCCGGAGGATTTATAGGCACATTTTTGAGAGGACTCCAGTAACTAAAATAAAGATGTATTTGTCTCCGAAGAAATGTTGCAGCCACATACGTGGCTATTTGGAGAAAACCAAAAGAAAAAATTTGAAGCCCCATCCCACTTGTGCTGTAGTGGTTCTACTGATGGATTTTCAAAGTGTTGTCTTAAAGCACGTGATTTCTACCTATTTTTATGGCTGTGTTTAGTGTTTCAGACTGACATAGGGAACAAATTATACTGTTTCAAGGAAGGGCATGTACTCCTTAGGACAGGAGAGGTTAATTTGGTTGCTTTCTGAATAAGTATGTCATGCAGTCTTTCATTGTTCAGTTTTCTTTCTTGACATCTCCCAAGATCTCTGCTTCAAGACACAAGGTGGTTATACTCTGGGGTAGAAATTGTGATGGGCAGAGAGGCAGGAGTATGTTGTGAGCTGAAAAAAGGCTGAGGGGTACAGATGATCCAGGAGGGTGCCCTTACAGAGGCAGCTGAATAACATCTTGCTGGGTTGGAGCCTATGCCAGCCTTTGCCCCAGAAACTACTGCTTGTCATTAGGGAAGTTATTTGAGCCCGGTATCTTATGGATGGGCACTGATGGTGTGTTCCTCACTTTATGGCTTGGTCAGTTCAAGGCTCTGGCACTGGTGTGGCAGTTACAGTCCCAAACAAGGAGCTGTAATTTTTGCATAGCAATTTGGACACTCTGTCCAGGAGAACTTTGGCTGGAAGTTGGGTGAGCTGTGCCCACATCCTGGGCTGGCTGGCTGAAGTATTGCCGTGTTACAACAGGACTGAGCCTGTGCTTATAAACCTTGTCACTCAGCAGGGGCTGTGGCTTGTTAGCAGATAGATTTCGGCTGCCAGGGAATGAAGGGGCCCTGTGAAAAGGACATCAGCTGAAGATGAGTGCTTAAACTCCACTGTCAATGGGTGGGCTAGGGAGAAAGGACCTGGGCTACCTTTTGAAGCCCATGAGTGGCTCCCTGTGGAAGGAAGATCTTGCTGGTGGAAATTCCCAAAATGTTGGGTGCCTAAAAGGTGCTAGATTCTAGGCATTCCCTGTACTTTTCCCAAGAAAAGGGCTCGTGGGACCACATGATAGCAAACCCATTTTTTGTGTATGCACGAGGTGACCGAATTTGATTCCCAGAAGCGACTTTGCCATTTCAACATAACAATGTTCTGACTTTTGACGGAAAAAAGTCTCCCACCTATTTATTGGTGAATATAACAGAAAGCTCATGGTGGTCACTACAGAAAGCTCTTGGTTTTTTTCATGTCTAGTGCAGCAAGTGCATATCTGAAGGCAGTAGTCACTGGGACTGCACAACTACCTTGTCCCAGCAGTGTTCCAGCAATGGAAAGGAGGTCTGCTGAAGTATGTGGGACAAACATGCCCTCTTGAGTCTGAAAGCCTGATGAAGAGAGCTTGGGACTGATAAAGCTGAGGGACATTTCACATTCATTTTGCATCAGAGCCCTGTGATCTGGGAGACTTTCACCTTTACCTACATACTGATCTCTAGGAAACAACAGTTTTCTGCAGACTGGGAATTCTTGGTAGTGGGCTGAAAGCTCCTCTTATCTAGGGTAAAAAGGATGCCTGATTAGCTCTTTTAACCTTGGTTGTTGTGCCCAGACTGCCAAGAAGAATATCCCTGTGAGGGAGGCTTACTGCATGGGTTCCCTGGGTGCAGCCTCAGGCTACATCGTCCCCTAACACTAGGCATGTGCCTCTCCTGTGGAGACCTCATGTGTGTATTTGCATCTCTCCCAGGTCAGACAGGCACCCCTCTCACATGACTGTGCCTTCCAGGTTGATATCGGTGTTAGAGGGATGAAATTCAGGCAAACCTGCATTGGTGGAATTCATCTGAACTGTCCAGAGCACAGAGCAAAGTGGAGATTGAGGCTGCAGACTCAGAATTGGCTGCAACCAATAGAAAGGGGTAAATCTAAAATGTTATTCCCCATCTTCCTGTTCACTGCCTTTCATAAAGGTGGCATGATCTTAAGGGTAACTCCAAATTTTACTCCAGCTCTTAAACCAGAAACTACTTACCTTAGAAGGGGAATAAGAGAACACTTTGGCAGAGATTCCACATCTGCTCTGCTCTTCTATGAACTCTTTCTACTGCAAAGTTTGATTTATGATCTATGCAGAAATCCTCATTTGAATCCTAATCTAGCGTTTAACCATGCAGTTCTTACTTGGTCATTGCTCTTTCTAGGAAGGATCAGTCTCATTTAGCCTCCAACAATCTTTCTTTGTTAGCAAAGTACTCAAGTCATCTGGATTTCAGCTGTTGCTCTTTCCCCCCCCCACTCCCAAATTATTGGAGACATGGTGATCTCCAGAAAAACTGAATGTATTGGCTGTACAGAGAGCCCATTGTGCTGCCCAGTCAAAGAGAAACCACCACCGTGTGAAATGAAACACAGCCTGGGGAAAGCATGAATATGGTGCATGCGGGTGTTTGCAAATTTGCTCTTGATCTGCTTGAGCAGATGCAGTCTGTAAATCAGCTAATGCTGCATTAGTGTAGCTCACCGCCACATTTTGAAGTAAGATAATTGTATTTTGGAAGGATAGTGTGATTTGGTTGTGACAAACAATGCAGGTATCCCTTTATTGAGTGCTGGGGGTTTTTGTTGCTGTTGCTTCTGGGGTGTCCCCTTTGAATAGGTAGTTCAAAGCATCTAAGAGTTTGTGATTGATTAGTTTGCTTAGAGTTCAAAAGAAATTAGGAACAATGGAAGAGATAAGGAGGATCACTTGCTTGTGTACAGTAACTGGGTTAAATAGCTGTGAAGAAGAAGCTTCTTAGCTTTAGTCCTGGTAAAACTGGTTTGCCTAAATTTAAAGGCTAAAAATGAAGCAATAAACTGTTTTATAACCTAGCCTAGAAAGGCAAGTAGTGCAGTGAGCTGCACCACTCAGCTCTTGCTGAGGCTGACAGACCAATACACCCTCTCACAAAACCACCAGACAAACGTGCTTGCACCTTCAGTGCCAGCGGGGCAGGCTGGAGATGGTGTTCAAAGGTGCAAAAGGGAGATTGTAGGAAACTAAAGAGTAAAACATGAATGATAGGTTGCTCACTGTTTCTATTTATTGATCTAAACATTGTGTAACATGCGGAGAAAGGATAAAAGCTTCTGTTGGGGGAAAAGTCTGATTTTGAAACGACTTATTTTTCCTCTCTGCCAAAGGGCCAGAGATCTTGATGGCTGTCACACCTATGGGCCCATAGTGCTCATGTGTGCAAGAAGGGTGGATGCAGCAGCCTCCAGGACCCTTTCCAACAGTGAGGTGCAGAAAGTTTGGCATGTTCTCTAGGAGGGTCACTTGAGGCATCTAAAATAGGTCTGAGGCACTGTTTGGTTTCCCCTGCAGACAAAAGAAGCAAGTGTTGTGTGTAGAAGAAAGGTCTTATGGTGGATGTGGTTGCCAAAGGTTACAGTGAGGTGGCTGACTCAGTGTGGTTGAGTAGCAAGCAAAAATAGAGCAAGATGTGAGCTTGGACTTTATTTTGGAAAAATCTCTTGTCCTGTACAAAGGTGAAATTTGGTGGGTATGGAAGGTGCAAAATGGAACAGGATAGAAACAACTGGAGCATTAGGAATTTCATCATGAAGTCTGAGCTGCATGTTTACTGGTGTGCTGCTGCTTTCATGTGGAATAGGCTCTCTTTTGTGGCCCCTTCAGTTAATTAACAGCATTCAGAACCAAGTCTGCAAATAAACTACAGCCAACAGAATATATCTGTCCAGACTGTTTTCCTGGAATGTCCCTAACAAAAGCTAATTCCCTGGAGTGAAATGCTTTAGTGCCCTGTTGCTCGGAAATCATCAGATTTCAGTCCTTTCTGAAAACCCGTAATTGTAATGAAATTATTCTTTCTGAAAGATGTTTGGGTTGTTTTCCACCCTGCTCAATGAGATCCATATTCCATGGCACTGACTGTAAGTGAATGGTTTGAAGATAAATGCATGTCATGTCATGAATGTGTTTCTACTTTGTCATGGGAAGACACCAGCCAATTAAATTCTGAAACAAGGGACTTTTTATTTATTTTCATATTAAAAAAATTAAAATCTCTTAATCCTTTGGAAAAAATTGCATTTTTAACCCTGCTTTGGTTATAACTAAAGTAGTCTGAGGTAGGAAAGGAAGTTAGGGACAGAAATTAGGTTTTATTTCCAATTGAGATTTCTGAGAGTCTTAAGTTACTCTCAGTTTATTCATAACTTAGCAAAAATTTGAATTCATTTAGTAAGATGCTTAAATCACTTGCGAAGAAATGTGAACACTTCTTTGGATGAGATGGTGTGGTGTGTGCTGCTGTGTACACGTGAATGTCTAGTTTCTAATTTCTGCATCCCACCTCAGCCTCTGGAACTGGGATGGAGGTTCAAGATTATTACTTGCAGTGCTCCTTGCTTTACAAGTTGCTGTCCCTGTCATCTGGAAGAGAGGAAATGGAGAGGAAAAGGTGTGGAACAGATTCGGGGCCAAATGAACACTACTGTGAAATATGTCTTGAGTTACCTGCTTCTGGGGGGCACCACAGGGGCAGTGAGACTGAAGGGAGTCTATTGAAAGAGGTGGCTTTGTTCAGGAGTGCTGATATGAGGGTGAACCTTAGTTTGAAGGGGAACAACTGAACGAAACCACTTGAGGAATGTGTCTGCAGAACAAGGAAGAAAGAGTCCTCAAGGCAGGCTGTTCTCAGTGCTCGTCTCGAACCGCAGTGGGTGTCCCTGTAACTTGCTGAGACAAGTTGTCTGACTGGTGGCAGCAGCAGCTGCACTGGGAGCTGGAGGGAGACTGAGAAACCACATCATACGGCAAAGACTGATGTGCTAATCAGCGAGTTCGGGCTCAGGGATGAGCTGTCCCTCACATCGGGCCTGACCCAGTCTCGTTTTTGCTCTGAGCTGTGGCATAGAAGGGAAGAGTGGAGAGGAGGAGAGGACTTCATCCCTCCTCTGTGAACTCCAGGGTATGTTCTAGGAGTCTGTAGAATCAAGGTCTTGAAACAATTTGAAGTTCAGCTCCAAGAGACCTACCAATTACACCTTTTTCCTCTATCCTCAGTAAATTGCTGTGGGATGTGAGTAATGCAAACCGCTGCATGGCTGTATTGGTCAGTGGTTCTGAGATCTTAATCCAGAGGTGCAAGGATATAAACTGTAGGTAATTTAAAACAGTAAGATTAAATCCCCTGTTTCTCTCTGAAAAGTGGAACTTTTATATATTTGGCTTTCCTATTCCCCTTTGCCCTCACAGCTTCAACCTTGCTAAGACACCCTCAGGATGAGGACAATTCCCTACTCTGGGTTCAGTTCAGCTTGAAGTCCCAAATGAGTTGGCTTTTTGTTCTGTTTCTTCTAACCTGAATCAATCATGAATACTCTGAGTGATCACTTAATCAGAGGTTCCTTTGTGGTTTCAAAGGATTGTCTTCCAGATTTAGCATGTTTCCAAATTGTTTCCTACTCTTTTGTTCTTGCTCCTGGATGATCTGCCAGCTTTGTCAGCCAGGGTGAAATGTGGATAGTGGACTCTAGGCATTTTTTCATCCAAAACTTTCAGATAATTACAAAGTAATAAGTAGATGATTTTCATGTCCTTGGAGAGTTAAGTTTTTGCAATTGCTGGCCAGGCTTTTTGATGCAACAAATTCAGAAAAGAAAAACAAGTTTCCTCGTGCTGAGGAAGGAAGATCTCTCTCTAGTTTTTGATGGCTGTCTTGAGTAAGAACCGTGTCTGACAAGCATTGAGATACAGTCATGTACAAGCTACATGTTGTTCGGTTTGTAACTCTACAAATCAAGTCTCTGAAAAAAAGCTGCTAACAGCTGTCCAGATTTTATTCAGCAGCAAATTGGAAGATGAGGAGATAATTTAATGGCAAACCCCTTTCCTAGCAACTTGAGGGTTTCCTTTTGAATTGGATCCTGGAAAGTTATTCTGGTCCTACTAATACTTAAAGACAGACCAAAATATAAGGAAATAAAAAAAGAAGGGATTGAACTGGACTCAAATCTTAGATCCAAGCTCCCTGAATGTGGGGATTGTTTGGATTTGGATTCAAACTGTGTGTCTTGAGTCCATTGGGGATGAGGCAAAAAGGGGTCCTAACAGTCCCTTGTAACAGAGAACAATCCTGTTTGTTAAGTGACTGAATTATCACTGAGAAACCATTGTTTTATGTGAATTTATCCAAGTTATTCAAACATAGTTTTGAATAGTCTGCATTGACTTTTGACTCAACATACTCTAATTTACCTATTACCAAGGTGCACTTGCAGCCCAGAAGACCAACTGCATCCTGTTCTCCATCAGAAGCAGTGTGGCCAGCAGGTCAAGGGAGGTGATTCTGCCCCTCTAATTTGCTCTGGTGAAACCTCATCTGGAGTATCTGTGTCCACCTCTGGGATTTTCAACAGAAGAAAGATATAGACCTGTTAGAGTGGGTCCAGAGAAGGCCATGAAAATGCTCATACAGCTGGAACATCTCTCCTGTGAAGACAGGCTGAGAGCTGGGCTTGTTCAGCCTAGAGAAGAGAATGTTCCAGGCAGATCTCTTTATGGCCTTTCAGTACCTTAAAGGGGCTTACAAAAAGGAGGGAGAGAGGTTCTTTATACAGACAGATAGTGACGGGACAAGCGGAAATGGTTTTAAACTGAAAGACATCATGTTTAAACTTGATATTAAGAAGAAATTTGTTACTCAGAGGGTGGTGAGGCACTGGAACAGGTTGCCCAGGGAAGCTGTGGATGTCCCATCCCTGGAAGTGTTCCAGGTCAGGTTGGATGGGGCTCTGAGAAAACTGATGGAATCCTTGTCCATGTCAGGGGAGTTGGAACTAGATGATCTTTAATGTCCCTTCCAACCCAACCATTCTGTGATTCGATGGTGGTTCACTATCTAGTTTGTTAATAATTTTTTAAATACCTAATTTTTCTTCTTGAGTTATGATCTGAAAGTCTTAAATCCTTTTTTCCTGGTGAACTAAAACCACAGAGCCACTAATTATATGGGGTGCCGCTGGACATAAGTGACAGAAATGGGCCTTAAGGAAAATAAGAGTGTGTACACAGATGGACAGGGTGTTCTGTGAAGCTTTTATCTTTGCCTGCTTTGTGATACTCCTCAGTAGAGGAAAACTAAAGGAAAGTACATCCAATGCAGGCTGCTAACAAAGTTCATTGTCCTACTAGTGCAGAGGTGCCCCTGCTCTGTCACTGGTTTTGAGGCAGGGTTTCCCAGCATCAGTTGACTGAGCCCGTTAGAGCTAAATGAAGCTGCTGCTGTGTTTTCCTGCTGAAATTTGCAGTTGTTCCCTTATGTGGTGATATCCTGGTAGTCCCATTTGTCCAATTTGAGAACCTCTGCTCTATCAGGTTGGAAGGAAACTGGAACCAGGAAGGACCTCCCAGGCCTGTTCTTATGCAGATCCTTGGTACAAACCAGCGTGTTTGCAGTTTTCTGTGTGCTGCTTCAGGACTTAATATGCTTAAGTATATCACAATTTTAAAATGATAAAAATAGCTATGCTGAGAACATGCCAAAGGGCCCTCCAGCTCAAAACCCCCCCTCTAATAGTGTCCAAGTGCATACTCAGGGAAGATCAGGAACAGGACAAACACATGATATTCTGCCCAAGGCACTTTTTCAACATTCAACTATTTTAGCTGAGGCAGTCTCATGAACCTTGTGTGGATAGTCTAATTAGTAACCCTTAATAGATCTTTTTCCCAAGTAAATTATTTCCATTGAGCCTTTGTAAATTTCTTGCATTCAGAACATGATTTGACAGGGAATCACACAGATCAGTTACCTTTTGTGTGAGGAACCACGTCCCCTGAGTGGCTCTGTCTTCTTCAGAGCTAACAGATATCTGTTCTGTCAGGTCAGAGTTGTATTTTGGCAGATGTTGTTAGAAAAACGGTCTGATCAATTCCTCACTGATTCAGCTTTTACAGGTGAAGAAAAGATGTGATGTAGCTCCACGCTCAAGAGCACTCTCAGTTCAGAGGGCTTACAGCAGTGGGACATGTGCACCTTGTATGGAAATGGAGTCTTTTAGACATAATGGATGATCTGGGGAGTGAAAGGAATTGAAAGGGATAGGTTCTGGCAATACAAAAAGTTTACATTAGGTTTTTAATTGCTTTCCTCATGTCTTCCAACTCTTTCTTGGTTTCTGTTCACAAGAGTCTTTAAATATGAAATCGTAACTTTTCTGCTTGCCACAGCCAATATGGTATGTGTTCAGTGGCACTGAAGGCTGGACCCAGATCTACTGGTAGATAATTAGATGCAGGTAAGAAAGTGGCTTTTACCAACCTTGGTGTCTTCAATGTTATAATTGCTGGTTGAAGGTGCTGACACAGCAGAGCTTGGAAAACAATAAACCATGTGTCCTCTGAGCAGGAAGGAGTGGTCCTATTTTTACAGTGCATCTTAAATTGCCAGTTTTAATATCCTACAAGGCTTAGGTGGGAAAACAGGTCATAAACAACTGAGAGTGGGGAAAAAAATAAAGCCAGGAGAAGCTGATGTCTGAGAGAGACTTAGGTGATGCGTGCAAAGACCTACACTGTGAAATTAAGCACAGGTAGATTTAAGTGAGAAATTTTGGAAAACTTTAAATTCTGTGATTAATTAGAAAACAGAGTTTTTACCAAGGAGGTCACTGAGGGCTTGTTAGAGAAGTGTTCAGGTAGAGAAGATGAAACATTGAAACCTGCTTGAACTAGCAAGATAATGAAGGACATTATGAAAAACCATCTTTCTCCTCACCTGCGTCCTCCTCGTTTGCCTTGCTGTTGCTAAGAAGCTACTTGCTGCAAGTCAAATCTAACATGGAATATCTGAAAAAGAATATTATACAAAGCACGTATAAGCTACTTTGGACATCTGTTGGCTGTTGATGTCCATAGAGAAGGGTACATGTTGTTACTCTTTATGGTCATGATATGAACTGTAGAATGTGTCATCATTCTCCAGGAACTCAAAGGGTCACCCTTGTCTAAGTGTTCTAACTGCACTATTAGGTCAAAGCTGCAAATTTTTTTAATATTGGGCTGGATTTTTGCTGATGTGAATTGTGTGTTCAACAAAACCAGGAGGATTTCCAGCAGCTCCGGGTTTGATACTTGTCCTCAGCAACTGCCTTGGGGTTCAGTTCTGAGCTTGACAGATTGAGTTGTAGCTCTTGTGCTCTTGGGCCCTTCTGTGAAAAGACATTGTAAATTCTCCCAATTCATCTTCTTCCCTAGAGCTAGACAGAAACTAAAGGCTGACTCTCAGCCAGGAGGCTTACTGAAGCTATGGCATGTGTAAGCAAAAAAAAAAACCAAATCAGAAAAGAACAATCAAATCAGACTTCTGGTTAATGTAGGGAAAGAATAATTATGAAAACTGAAAACTTGTGTACTAAAATGTGCTTAAACATTGAACTTTTTTCACCTGTGTGCTCTTGAGCACACAGCTGTCCACATCCACAAGACGTGAAAATCATAAGGGCTACGGTTGACAGACCAGATGCAGAAGTAAATAAAGCAGAGGAGAATCGGGCCTTTTCAGTTAAAATATTTCTCTGGCCAAGATCATGCAAGTTGCCAACAAAGGTCTTGGTGCCAAATTCAGTAAGCCTCTCTAAGAATGTGATGACTGTACTCTTCAACCACTTACACTCCTGTAAATCAGCAACATCTGATTAAAACACAATGAAGTTACTGCAGCTTCAGCTCAACTGAAGTAAGAGAATTTGAATATTTTTCAGTTTTCATGAGTATAATTTCTACAAAGAAAATTCTGAAGTAGAGGATGGAGAGAAGGAAGGCCCTGTTGCAGATGAGAAAAGATCTGATTGCAATTTCTTTGTTATTATTATTAATTACATCTTATCTATCCTGAATACATTTTTAATTCATTAGCATCAGTCACTCTTCAAGTACATTTTTATTAGTAGAATGCATTTCAAAACTGTCCTGTATGTAATTGTGTGTGTTTGGTTTGAATCAGCAGTTTGCAGTTTGTACAGAAGTAACATTTGCAATACCAAGTCCTAGAGGAATTTTTCAAGATAACAAGGTTATTTCATTTGAGCAGTTAAAAAAAAAATCAAAAAAATTACAAACATCTGTATTTTCTCGAGGGAGACATAGATTATTGCTTGCCACGGTGTGGGCTGGAATGTGCCTCTTTCAGCTGGATGAATCCATGTGCCCTTGCCAAGAAAGTTTTACATTTCCCATTTTTCCTTAGCTGCTGTATCCAGCCTTGGCACTGTATCTACTTATTATATTTATTTCTTGTATGTGCTGATTCCAGCTTTGTCATTTACCACATTTGTGTATTTGTCTCCCTACCTCCCTGTCTGACATCATTCAAGTGAGATCAGGGTGGGAAAAAACCCACAACTTGGAGAGTCTAGTCAGGTATAATAGTAAAAATAAGAGCTTATGTAGTGAGAAAAATGATAGGCAGTTGGCTAGTTAGGAGCAGGGCTGTTCTGCTAGTGAGTTTTGCCATTGTTTGCAGTGAGATCAGGACTGGGCACTTGGCTGCAGTGAGAAGTGGACCTGGGCCATGTGGTGTTGCATCCAGACCTTCCCAAAACTCAGGAGTGTTAAAATCTGGTCTTCCCTTGATGAGAACATGCAATGCTTGGGTGTACATGTGCATGAGTTGACTTTGAATGTCTCATGTAGGCAGAGCCCTAGATTTAATGTTCCTAAGCAGATGTTTGAAGAAGGATTGTGATCAACTTTAGACTTTGAACAAGTTGCATAATGGTGCCGCCTCCTTATGTCTTCCCTTTTCCCAGCTGTGATTGTCCCATGTAAGGGCCAGAGACAGTGTGGGTCACTGTGGTGTTTTCACAAGGTTGTAAATATCCACCTGTTACATAAGAAAGTTGGTGTTTAATATATTTTCAGGCAGACAATTTCCTACCTGTGCTAATTTCTTGAACTTTGCTCCTGTGTAGCTTGTATTCAAAGGAAAGAATCAACACCCAAGGCTACTCTGTTAGTTGCTCCAGATCCAGAGCGATGTTCTTTAATGCAATACTTATTCTTGATCTTGGCCCTTTCTAATCTTGATTTGATTTATTCAAACCACTGTGAAAAATCTTTGAGGCTGGCAAACTTTATTTTTTTTATTCCCTGATTCATTCTCTTTAATTTTTTAATAGGAAAAAAATGAAAAGAAAACAATCCTGCGAATTGATACATGGTGTCTTCCACAGCCTCTTTGGGCAGGCAACATGAATCAGGCACACACGCCTCAGATATAAATCACTCTGCACCACAGGGACATTAAGGCTCTTGGTACAAATGTACGTGTTGGGAAATTGTTCTGCAAACGCTACATGTACGTGTGCAGTAGCTAATCTGCAAATCTGAAAAGCTTGGCTTGTTTGCATCCTCTCTGAAGTAACCCATGGTGCCTGGGCCATGTTGGGAAATGAGCTGCTTTGCCAAACGAAGCTTAAAAAAAAAAAAAAGGGAAAAGAAAAAGCGTCTATTGGATGGTATTGTAGCACAAAATGTCCCAACCTGATAAACTGTTTATTTAATTTTGAGTTTATTTTTAGCACTCAGGAATTGTTGAGACATCTTTTTCTCTCTGAGGGTGGAGCAGAGGATTCACTCTGTGGGCAAGAGAGAGTGAGTCCTGGCACCCCTTCAGTCCACAGCACGGGGCATGGGGGAGTGTGTGCCTTCTGCTGAGTAGGCACTGGAGAGATCTTTGCTCAGTCTCCAGAGGCTGTTACAGGCCCAGCTTTTTTTATTTTAAGCCCAGCTTAAAGAAACGGAACTTCCAGCTTGGCTCTAGTGACAAATTACTCAAGCTCTGATGATCTTGCTTTGATTGCTCACCTATTGGTTGAACTGAGTGTTTTACCAGCATTTTTGGATAAGGTTTCTGTAGAAATGTCTGCTTTTGTGGAGTTAAATCTGCTTCCAGTCTGATGCTCTGAATGCTAAGATTTATTTTGGTGAGGTTTTTTTTTCCCCCTCCCCACAAAACTAGAATTAAATCAAATAGTTTCATTGGAGGAAAAAAATAGGAGATGATTTTTCAAGGGTTTCCTTGCCCTGAGGTGAGCGTAACTAGTGGCTCATAAATTATGGTGCCTGTGGACCAACTCAAAGCCTGGTTCCTAATTTCTGAAGGAACTGCTAGAGCCAATGACTGTCTCTGAGTAGACTTTCTGGAGTATGAGCTTATCCTTATTTGATGTGTACACAGTTGAACATTCTATCTGCAAATAAAAATGGCATATCTAATAATTATAAGGGGATATGTTTAGAAAAGGAGTCTAGATTCAAGGATGCAAAGAATAAATCAGTGGTTAATTAAAGTGCTTCTGAAGTATTTGGATGATTTAATGGGACAATAGTTTAAAAATGCTTTTGTCTGATGATTTCTATCTGCTTATTTGCCTGGAAAACAAATAAATACAACTAGTATACTAAGAACATGATTACTTACACAGTACCTTCATGATCAGCTGCCTTAGCTGTAGGTTGAATTTCTCATGTCTTCCCAAATCATAGGGAAGACAGAGGGTTTAAATTAATGTCTTGAGTTAACCTCTTGTGTGATTGCAGGCACGGGCAAGGAAGCCAAATAGCAATGTGAATGCCAAAGGTGTTATGTGGTTTTTAAATGTAGTCCAAGGCCATGTTTTCTCTTTTATGGCTAAGAGAGGACTAAGTTGGTGGCCCAAAATTTTTAGATGTTGATAAGTTCAGCCAATAAACAATATTTTACATGCAAAATCACCCTCTTTTGCAGTCCTATATGTAAGTAGATCAGAGTTGTACTTGGCATGGCTTAAAGTTCAAGCCTAACGTGTCTGTAGGCTGAAGTAGTGTGTAATGTGATACTAGGAGGGGAAAAAGGGGGTTTTGAGAAAGGTTAAATTTCAGATTTAAAACCTTCATCTAGTGATTTAAAGTGATTTCGGCACCAAAGGCTTTAACCTTGAGTTATGCATGTAGCCTGTAGTGTTTGCATGGGAAACTATTGTGTGCAGTTGAAATAGTTATCCTTTTAGATGTGTAGTCATAAAGGCTTACTCTGTTTGATGATGGAAGTTTAATAATATCCAAGCATGAATGACGTGCAATTATGTTTCTGTTGTATTATTTGCATCAAGGGACTGTCACAAAATTACAATTCAGTACTTGCCATTACAAAGAGAGACAATGAATTAAAGTTGTAATAGTAAAAAGACAATGAAAATTCTGAGTCCAGCAGAAACATGGCAAACTCTGGCAGGCAGTCTGGTTTTTAAATGGATGGACACGTCATAAGAGACCAGTGTACTCTGAGCAAGTACTGCCTTTCTCTATCGATCTGCTGAATGCCTACCTGTTAAAAAAAAAAAAAATCACAACAATTTGGTTCTTGCCTGTGAGCATCAGGACATCATATACAGATGGCAGTGAAATTACGGTTATTCAGATATTCAGAATGTTGGTAATGCCCCAGTCGGGATCTCTGCAATGAGTTGAACTTTAAACCAAAGGAAAATGTTGAAGATGAGGGAGAACCCTACTTCTTTGGAGTAAAGTAGGAAGAGGAATGGAATCTGTACAGGGATTGTTGGTTCAAGGTTTCCTTATGCCCTTGCCCACAGAAGTGTTCCACAGCTCTCTCAGTATAGTCACTGTTTTTGCATAACCCAGCCCTTGTCCAGGCACAGCCATAGTGACTCCAAATGCTAATTATGTTTTTCACACCCAGTAAAATGCAGCTAAGCTCCCCTCCATTCCCTGTAGCACTGCAGATCCTGCCTCTCATCCTTCGTGCTCCCCACACCACCTCACCCTGGTTACACAAGCCAGCCAGTGAGCCAAGAGAAACCTCTGAGCTCTCTGGCTGTAACAACAGTTGGTGGGAGCCAGGTTTTTGCTGGATCATCCCTCTGAGGGACTGGGCAGGCGGGAGAAAGGGCCAGGGTTGGGGCTCAGGGGGGTGCTCAGTTCCTGGAGCTGAGAGGGACGCCCTCTCCCCAAACCCTCCTGTTGGAGGAGGCTGAGCTGGCAGCCTTTGCAGCACGAGGCCTTGGGAATGTGCTCCGAGTAGGATCTGTCATTTGGGACCTCAGTGGAGGGGACCATGGTATGTGAAAGGGGAGTACTGATGTTTTTTTGGACGTGTGTGTAATGCCCGTTCACCAGCCCGGGACTGATCTGTATCCCTGTTGAGCTGGTTTGTATCCCCAGGTTTTCTGTCACGCTCCAAGTCACCCTTAACAAGTGTTTGTTTATGTAGTACTTGCTCTAGGCCATTATCCACCCAGCAAAGCATAACACACAACATCTAAACAAAGAGAGTAATGTGGGCTAATTAATTCCTGATTCAGGGAAACAAAAGATAGATTCCTAAATAAACTATATTTCCCTAAACCTAAATAAATAACTCTTCCCACCTACTTTCTCTTCTCTTGCACTCCTCCCTGTGTTCAATAAAATGACCACTCATGAAACACATAGCTCAGTTAAAAACATAATGGGCTCAGTTGGGGTTTGGTGGAGAACCAAGAGATGATCTTCAGGTTGTGATGAGGAGAATTTTGCTGGACAATGTGGTAACACCAACTCTGAGCGGGAATGCCCTAATGGCACAAACCAAGTTGGTCATTGTCCATTGGGAGATGGTGTTTTGCTTGTCCTGTTTGCTGAGCTGGGGCATCCAGACTGGTGTGTTTTCAGAGGTGAGATCTAGACTTAGGATCTGGGTCTCCCTGGTGTCTCTAAGCCTTCTGCTCTCAGTGGTTGGAGAGACTTCTTCAGTGGATAATTAGTCATTGTCCCGTATTGACTTTCCTATCAGAGGGGCGTATGAAAAGTCTCCTTAGCTGCCTCAGTGGATACCTTCCCTACTTCAGGATCAGTCTCTGCTATTGTAGGAACCCAGGACAGGGGATGGAATCAATTCTAGGCTATGCTGTGTGGGATGTCTGTGACTGCCTGTGTCCACACTGTGTAAAGAAATGCCTATAACTCTAAACCTCTTCTTTCAGCAGCAACTGACACCAGGGCTTCTCAGAGAAAGATTTTGTCTGCCTGACACTACACTCCGAGTAGAAAGATGGCTGGTCACATCATGTTTCATGTCTTCAGTGTGGGGTTGAATACACATCCTTTCCCTCTGCTCTACTCCACAGTTCCCCTTAACTGTGTGCTTGGGTATGGATTTGTATCCCCAAAGCATTTCTCAAGCTCTCTGGGAGAAGCCCATTGGGTGATCTTTATTGGGGACTGTAAAATGACTGTGTGAAGCTGAGCCTCCTGGGCTCTTTCCATTTCATTCCCTCTGAGGCAAATCCTGAAGGCCTTTCTTCTACTTTTAGTCAGTCCCATAACTGGGATTTCTCTTTCCCAGATTTGCTAATATCGCTGTTGCTGAAGGGTATTCATGAGCTGAACACAAGATACTGGGGCTGGTCCAGGGATGGCTGGGTGATATTATATGGGCTGGTTTATACTGGGGCTCAGAGAAGATAATTTTTTTTTTTTTTTAAAGAAACTTGGGTTCAGTGGGAATATCACCTGTCAGCATCTGGCTCTGTAAATTACCATGTCAGTTTGTTGGCAGAAGCTACGAATGGGACTAAAAGTGCCCCTGATTTACACCACTCAAAGCTGATACTGTGTTTTGTTAGCATCAAATGGGTACACAGGCACAACTAAAAAACCATTCCGGAAAAGAAGTTGGACATTTTCTTCCTCCTCATGGGAGCTGAAAGCTCAAACTTACTGTAAACAACCTTGAAAAACATTTTATGTTTCCAGAGTTCTGAATCCAAACATTTGCATGAAATAGTGACACAGTTTGAGTGTAACACACTTCTTTTATTTTTGTTAGTATATTTCTTGTAGTAGGTGTAGAAGTTTTTTAAATACCCCTCTTGGTTTTTGGGATAAACATCCCCCTTCTCAGAGCAGATTTCGGTCAGACGTGGGGAAAGGGAAATGTGTACTTCCTTAAATAAATACCTATATATGTTTTTAGTATTTCTGGGTATTTTATTTTTTCAAGCAGAAGCTTGCCCTTTTTTATAACCATCGTTTAGTACTATGGAAAATGTACAAAGTTGTTTTGGCTGGATGGAGCAAAGCAGTGGGTTAAATTTTAGCACATTGAGTAGCACAGAGATTTCTCTTCTGTGAAAGACAGGATTGTATTATGTAACAGTCCGGCTGCCAAATACTTCTGCTGGCAGTGGCCAGCCTTCTATGCACCATTGACATCAAAACCCAATGAGGTTTGATCCAGAGAAGGGATTTGAAAGGACGTCTTGTTTTTCTTCAATCTTTACAAACTGAACTTGTTTAAGAAGAGGGAGGGAAAAAAAAAAAAAGATACAGAGTCTTGTTTGATAAATGAGGAAAAACAGTGTTTTTTCTCCAAAGTTTTGGATGTTTATTGGTTTAACAGCTATTACTCAGAACAAGTCGTTTCTATTTACGTTGCTTATCATATCAGCTAACCTGGTGTGATGGACCCAGGGGCTGGAGGTCGGGCTCGTGTGTTCGCTCTGCAGGGGATTTCTGACAGCTTACCTTCGTATCTGCTGGGCCCAGTATTTACACATGGTCATATTGACCATTCAGTAAACATAGGACTGAACAAGCATCCTACTCCCTATAATGTGCATGCTAAATAAAATGTATCAGCAAGTAAGTGGGGACAAGAAACACAGGAACATAACAATGCAGCATGCAGGGGTACTGAGCTCCGTGGAAGCTGCCACAGTCCTACAAGCAGTATACTGGGTATTGTGCCAGAAGCAATAATCTTTTGCTGAAAAACAGTTCTTACTAGTTCACCTTAAAATGTAAGGGGTATGTTACTGGGTGAGAGCAAAGATTTAGATAAACTTTCACTCTCTCTGACAATGACTGGCAACAAAGGCTGGTAGCAAGAGATCGGGGAGCAGTGCATGTGTTCAGTGGTCTGTCTCTTGACAGAACACTGACTGGCAGGTTAACCCTATCCTGAGTTGGAGATTTTAATAGACCGAGACTCTGTGAATCTGTTTAATCCCATTTTGAGCTCATGTGGTCACAAGCCCCACAGTTTGTGTTGTGTGTGAAAAACTTCTTCCTCTGATTTGTCTCAAACTTGCTCTCAGCTTACTTTGACTCAGGCTGCTTTCTCCCAGTTGTCGTGTACAGGAACATGGGAACGCACTGACTCACACGTGTGGAGCAGTGCTGGTTCAGAAATCTCCCTTTCGTGTTTCCATTGCAGTGCAGACATAGCTGGTTTTGGCACAACACAAGAAGGTGTCAGCTTATGAGCTTGTCTCATCGTTGTCATGTTTTAGGGTGATTTCATGGCAGAGTTAGTTTAAAGTAAGGACTTAAATAAAGAATGAGGTAGGTTTACAGATGTTTATTAGAAGTCCATGAGGGGCAGTATAGTTTGTGCATCTGTGGAAAAAAGAATATTAAGGTTCTATTTTGAAATAAATAGCAAAGACAGGAATTAACATGTGGGTAGCATATTGATTATTTTACATAAGTAGAGTGCTTACCTTGGGAATATATGGCAGAACACATCCACTTACCTTAGCCTCACCCAGGAATTTCAACATCCTCCTGCTCATTTGCCAGTGGGGAAAGTGGTGTAACCAGAGGTTAAATATCCCAAATGAAATCACTGAACAAGCCAGTGTCAGAGCTGGAATTACAGTCCAGGAGACATGTCTTTCAGTTACATATTTAGTCTCATGCCTGCATTTCTCTGGAAAAGTATTTCTGGTCACAATGTTAGAGGTGTTAACACAAATGAAGTTTGACAGTTTTGCTTGTATTCCTGCTTTCATCTTGAAAGTTTCAGGACTCTCTTGTCTGTTCAACAAGTCCTGTCAAAGCTGTTTAAGAGAAAACTACAGAGTCCAGGATTATTGGTACTTTTTTTCTTGCTCATTGCTTTAGCTGCTGGCAAAGCTCTTTGATGAGGGTCACATGTGTAGGAACAGAAGAGTGCTGACAATGTCCAACTTTAGTGTCTGTGCATATGAGCAATGGTACAGGAGTGGAATGTGAATGATAAAACAGCATTGCCATATGATGGACTGCGTTTTGCGAGCAGGTCTCAGCATTCACTTCTCTCCCCTAGAATAGCTCCCAGTCTGCAGGATCCTGGTAGCTACAGGGAGCTGGTTGCTTATAAGGTAACCTGCTAGAGGAATGAGGTTGTCTTCCCTGCTCTTTTTTCTCTCCCTAGATATTCCTCCAAAGGCCCAGCATGTTCCAGGCCCAGCATCAATGTTGTGCCAATGAAAACATACCTGCATCTGAAAGTGGCATATGGCAAATGTAATCTGATATCACAGCACTGGAGATTTCTCCTATTATGAGGGAGTAATTCTGCTGAAAGTTTTGTGCTCTACTGAGAAAGAACCAAGCAAGACCTTCAAACCCTGACCTGATTTGAATTTTTTGAAGCGCACAACTTCATGTGGCTTTCAGGAAAGTCTCAACACCTTGTGAAGACAATGTAAATTAATGAAAAATTCTGCAGACACCATCTTGGAGGAGGGGCTCTGGTGGATAAGTCATGGAACAGTGACTAGCGGGGGCAAGAAACTATGGAGTCCCTTGGAAAACTGTGTGCAGTTGTATCCATTTTGCTATCACATCCATATCTACTTTGCTATCCTAACTGAGATAGGGATAAACAGAGGGATTAGCAGGTTATGCTTTTATATCCTGAAAATAGTAGGTGTACCCTTATTCTAGCAGCTCCTTCATTTGTAGAAATGAGTAGTTTTAACAACAGATATGTTTGAAAACCAAGCTAAATTTATTTATCTAAAGATCAAATCTTAAAGTTTTCTTGTCCCTTTAGGAAGCTGGATGAGAACACAGTTCCTAAACTCATCTTCATCTTCCGGCTGCATTCACAGCAGAAGATCTTGGGTAGGGAGGCTTGCTAACATCCATGCTCTGTTTGCGGTTTGCTTAGGTTTGTATGTGGATTTAGTTCAGTCTCAAGGAATCCGCACTTGGATTGGGATATTTTTGATAATAAACATCTTGGAATGTCATCGTAATGGAAGTAGGAACTGATTAGAGTATGGACTTAGTAAAAAAATATGTTGCCGAAGAGCCTGTTTTAGAACCCCAGTTGGGTCTGGCTCCACTGATTGTGGAGGAGTTGTATTCATGTCAAAATGCAGTGACAGGAGGATGAATCATATTCTGGAATTTTTAATGCAGAAAATAAAATCACAATTTAAGTTGGAGTGATTTATAGTATGAACCTATTCCATCAGGGAAATTTGAAGAAATAAGGGTGTCCTCTTGCTTACAGTACATGGGCCAAAACCAGAGAGCATGGTGTCCAAATTGTTTTCCATAAACCTGGCACGACACCCTATTTTTGATGCCTCTTGACAACTAGACTCTGCTAATTGGTTATATTAATGTACAGTGACACAGGAAAATGGTTGGCTTTTGCTTGGTAATTAATCCAAAAATGTTGACATCTGTAAAACCTTTACAAGATATTATTCAACACGTATTGCAGCAGAACATGAGAGGATATTTGTATAACACCTTGAATACGCTCAAATTTTTCTCAAATACGTATACTGATGTGGCTACCATGGGCTTGGGAAAGTGAAGGAAAAGCAGCAGACTTGGCAAAGCCCAGAATACAGACTTGGCTTCCACTATCTGCAAACTAGCTTTAGACAGTGCCCAATTTTCAAGCCAGGCAGTGTGCCTAGGCCCCAGTATTTTGTTCTACCCTCATTCTGGGAACATGGCACGTCCCAGAAGCCAAGGCAAACATGGTGTTCACTTTTGCATGGTTATGTTTGGCTGACATTTCCTGAAGGAAAGAGTTCAGGCAAATAAATCCTAATTTTTATTGGGCATCATAATAAGAATAATAGCAGCTCATTAAACAGAGCAGTTGGATTTACCTTGCTTCTGAGAGGCTTGTGGGAGAAACCTACATTATAATGGGGAGCAGAGATTAGTGCTTCATGTATCTAACAGAAAGTAACAGTTTACACAAAATTGTTTTGGGAACAGAATTTACTTCTGTATCTAGAAGCCTCGCTGGGTAACCCAGATCTTGTATAGTTTTTAAGGGAAAAAACAACCTTCCATTACTTAGTTCTGCCCTTCAGCCATTTAAAATGGTCCCTTTGTAGCATCTGCCTTACATGGGGTCAGAAATGCTAGGGTTGTTTCCAGTACCCAGGGAAGTCAGTAGAAGGACACCATTTGTTGTTGGTTTGAGCCTCAGACAAAGCAAATGAGGGGGTACATTATGTGGCAGCTTCTAGATTTCACGGTGATTTTTATTGCGAATACTGCAGAATAAAGAATTACATATAATTAACTATAAGTACTGGCCAATTCTGTGGTAGCTGTACTTTCACCTCTTTCAACAACACAGATGCAGTAGAACATCTGGACAGAGCCACATGTTCCACAAGCAAGGCCTGCTTACCTGAATCAGAGGTGCAATATATGAGTCAGCCTACACCTCATAAGTTGAATTCTCAAAATCAGTTTAGCAGCTGGAATTATCTGCCCCTTCTCCTGAATGTGCTCCGTGTTTGCTTTTGCAGTGGTACCTTTGTAATTTAGATGCCACCAGGTTTTAGTAAAAAGGCTTAAGTCTCTGAGTCCTTTGTGCTTACTATATGAGGAACTACGGATGAAAAACAGAGATAAAAAACCCAAGACAAATGACCAAAAAAAAGAGGAAAATTTTATTTTGGGTAATTACATGTTATTTACTGCTATGGTGGCCCCAGAAGGGTTTGCACAGAAAAAGGATCAGGAACTAAATCCAGTAAAAGGTGCAAACACCTTTGCCTGGTATAATTGTCCTTGTAGCTCTTTAAATTCAGTATTAACAGCTCCCTAAGGGACAAAACTTAGGTATTTATGATTTCCTATGAGCTAACATAGGCAATTCTGCACTGAGCTTAGTGGCTTTCATGAATCTCACTGTTGTACGTGAACCCATTTAACATCTACTCAAGGGTAAGCACTACAGAGATGGCCTTTGTTGTTGGAAAACAAAAGGTAAAATCTTTGTGTTTAGCAACCTATAAGTAGGCAGGATAGTAGAACTTGCACTGTGTGTTCTGAAAGGAATCACAAATTAATTAGGAAATTGTTTTTTTTAATTTTTATTCTGCAATTCTGCCTTTAACAGTACTGTGCATTTATTCTTGGAAAGTTTGCCCTCTTACAGTGTTTCAGGTTAGATGCACTGAAATTAAGTAACACTTCCCTCAGTGGTATCTTCTGAATTTCAAATGAAATCCTGATGCATCTATAACTGGGGGGGAAAGCCCAAACCCAGCTGCGACAAATTGTTCCCTTCATGATACAGTGAAGGACAAACTTTTATTGGTTTATGGGTTTGCTTCCCCCTTGTCACTTGGCTGCTTCTCAGGGTCGTAATCAGTACCTTTTAACACCAGAATGAAGCAGATTTGCTCCATATGTTTCATACTGAATATTGCTACACTATCTGCTCTAGCTGTGCCCATAGCCCAGTGACTCCCCTGTCAGCGCTGCAAGAGCCAGTAAACTGCAAGCTCTTGGCAATAGCAACAACTATCCCCCCTGAAAATATTGCATTGTATTTCCTGGCAAAAGAGAACATCTAATGGAGTACAGATGATATGAATTAATCTTTGAATAACCATTTAATTTGTTGGCCAGGATCTGATTGCACTTTTTTTTTGTAGTATCCTCATAATGAACATAAAAAGATTACAAGATTTGTGAATGTAGTCAGTCCTCTGGAAGCTCTGGCAGCTGGCTAAGCTTTGACTTCATTTTTTTTTCCCTTAGTAATTAAAAACACTTCTACAAACTCAGAACCCAACCATAATTAAGGGCACTTCCAGAGCAAGTTGTAAGATTCAGAACTAAATCACCTCACTTAGTCCCTTCTTGCCAGAGATGCTGAAGAAAAGTATCCTACTGAGAATTTGTTTGAAAAATTTATTTCTTGCACAGGCCATCAGAATTGAATAGGTTGGCTTGTCTACAAACATATGAATTAAAAGTATTGCTATAGCTGAGATACAAGACACTTAAATTAATCCCTCCTTTTGGGAAAACTCTGCTTTCATTAGGCTCAACACAGAGACCACTGCCATGGCCTAGAATCAGTCTCGCCCCCAAAACCAGTTCCAGAATGATGAACGGGATGGCAGAGAATACATGCTAGTAATTACATAAAGCTTCGGTTAAAAATACTTGGAATGTATTTGAGTATTCACAAACTCATTTGCAAAGAAGAGGAAGACCCTGTGGCTTTTGGACAATGGACAGGTCTTGCACCAGCAGTGCATTTACATCATGATGGAGAGGAACTGGGAATTGAGGGGGCAATCAAAGAGAGAGGAGTAGAAAATCCAAAATTATTATTTTGAACTGGATCCCAGAAACAATAGGATATAGGTAAAATATTGTAGGCAAGGCTTGTCTTGGATCAAAGACTTCGTGGTGGTATCACGGGGCTGTGGCTGCTGGCCTGGATCCTGCTAGCACTGTATTAGACTCCATCCTGCTACACGTAGAATCTCATATTCCTGATGCAGTTGTACCTACGAGGCTCTGATTGGGGTGGGGTTGGCCTCGTTTCACCCTTCTGTGTGGGGGAAGGAGGTGGAAAATTACGCGGCACCTGGTAGGGTCAGTGTCGTGGGCAACTGGGGAGAGTCCATGGGAGAAGTGGAGTTTGCTGTTCTCCACGGCCAGAAGTGATCATGGCCTGAAGGAACGGGACTGCAGTCCAGACCTTGGCACTTAAAAAAGGAGGTGGTGACAGGAAGATTTGCAGGCAACAGATGTGGAAGGAGAAGGAGAGTTCAGGGACAAGGAGGATGGTGGGGTTGGTTCAGGTGCAAAAAGAAGGTGGCTGGAGACAGGGTAGCAGGCACTGGGCCAGGTTTGAAAGTGTCTTCTCAAATGGCTGTGAATTTTGTTATTTTTTTTCTTATTGTTTGAGCACGTGGCAGGTTGGCAGAGTCCAGAGCTATGTTTACAGCCAGGGGCTCTTAGTTGCAGGGGAAGGTTGTCTTCTTGAGCACATTTCTGCAGGACTTCTTTTAAGAGGTGAAAAAATATGGCCTTGGGCTAAAGCCAAGGACTGGAGCAAAGATAGCTGGGTTTTATATCTGATCCCAGCATGGGTGTAAAGTTTGCAGGAGTCATTTAATCTTCTGTTTCCCTTAAGGTAAAATAGAATAGCTAAAAGGATATTTTAAGGCTTAATTCCTTAGTAAAGCGCTGCTAAGGTAAATTATGCTGGTGAGAGGTGAAAAGAATTGAAAGTAATGTTCCCACATCCAGGAGTCCTGTCTTTGACTTTTAACTCTACCCAAAGGACATCCACATTTTGGCGTCTGTACGCCTGTTTTACAATGTTTGTGCCAGTGTTGTGTTTGCTGTTTTCCTGGTTAAACTCATGTGTCAAAGTCAGACAGCTTCTTGACTGATCCAGGAATGTCAGACTGACTTTGACAGCAAACTGCAGCAGGGCCCAATCATGGACATCAGGTGCCTTCTTACAGATTTCCCCACTTTGTAACAGAGTGTTCAATATGACACAATTAGGTCTGAATTTGGGGCAGTTCAGCTGGCAGGAGACTGAAAACATTGAGGAAAAGGAAAACAAGCAACTCTTTCACAGTAGGTAGGGTGACAATTTACCCATTGCCCGTGTGAATCTGTTAGGTAAGAAAAATTCCCAGAGCATATGCTGCATGATTTTCAAGGATGCTGAGCACTCTTGTTTCCTTTTCTTTCCAATGGAGAATCAATCCACAAATTTATTTACTGATAGACTGACTTCTAGCAAGAAACTACGGAGAAATACAATGGCAATATGACTGTCACAGATTGATATGATGCAGGAAAATCTTAAACTTTTTGAAGACCTCTTTTTCTGTCAAAATTAGCATTTTTCATGTTTAGCAGGGTCCTCATCATTCTGCAGCATTTTGGGGAAGAAAAAAATACAGTCAGTTCCGTTTGCATTGTGGACTTTGCTTTGTGTACCTTGCAATGTCACATTCACCTCATACAGGACTCTCACATGTCTGTCTGCTCCCAAATATGAAAACAGCTTCAAATACCAACTAGACACTGTTGTGTGTCAGGAGTGGTCAGTGCTCTGCTGGGCTGATAAGCTCAGTAGGTCAGAGAAGCAACCTGAGCCAGAAAGAAGCACTTTTGTCCAGTTGTATAAATGGGAGAGAGTGGCCCAAAAATTATGTGACTTTCTTGGGATTGTGCTGGATATGTGTGGCGCAGATCCATCCTTGTTGTCCCCTGAGGCCTAGGCAGTTGCTGGTAGTTCTAAATCATTACTCAAACAGGTTGATTAACTTCCAGCTATCAGGATCTATTTTGCTATTGGAAGAGCTGATGAGTGTTTCTCTGGGACTCTTCTGCTCTCTCCACCCCCTCCGGATTTGCTGTGTGCAGTTATGTATCCCTTAAGTTTTCCTTGAAAACTCAGATTCATTCAGTTCCGTGAATGCCCGATTCACAGTGGAGCTGACACATCTCATTAAGCTCGGCACGTTGCGTAGAAGCTTGGCAAAGGGTCCCTGGGCTTTATTCAACCCAGACACACCGTGTGACCAGCTGTCACAGACTGGTTGTAAAATTAGAATAAAACCATAAAACACAGTTGAGGGAAGGGAAAAAATTTCCCCTCCCCGAGGACGACACTTTGAGCTGCGACAAAAGATTCACAGAGCATATCAGACACAAACACACACAAAAGCTTTGTGCAGAACTCAGCTGTTTTTACTTTTCATGCTTGCAAATTATACTGTGAGTAGGTGTCACAGTATAAAGGATTCACCTTGTTCCAGCTTCAGCACAGAGTTCTGCTTTTAACTTTGCTGTCCGGAGCACACACCATTTTTAGTGAAACAGTGAATCCTTTTAACCAGGCTGCAGGATTAAAAACAAGCTGTGAAAGCATTGGGTCTTGCTCTGCTACATGAGAGAACAGCACAAGAATGGAGAGTTGTGCAGCCCTTTTTCATTAAGGGACTAAGATCTGTTTGTATTCATTAGATCTGCCAGAGCCCGTGCGAGGTAGATGCGTGCACTGGTTGTGCCTTTGCATAAAGTGGCACACTGTGGGATTCTTCACTTCACAGATGCACCTGGGTGTGTTTTTTTTTGTGTCTCCTCTGGCCTCAGGGCTGTTAAGTGGCCCAACCCCAGGCAAAGCTATGACTTCTCCTCCTGTCTCCACACAAGGGTGGCTATCACAGTGCATTTAATGCATGGGATGCTGGATCAGGAGAGAGGGATCTGCACTGCAGCTGTTCCAAGCATCTTTTGAGGGGAACATCAGGTAGTAATCAGCTGGTGCATGCAGCTTGTTGTATCTGATTACATGGTAAGTATCATTATAGAGTTGAATTGTAGGACTCCTTACTGCATTTGGGAGCTCACTTGGAGTAACTGAGGGAATGATTTTTTGACTATCTGTATTTTCTCTTGATGTCAGATGGGGATCTTGATTGTCTGTAATAGGACTCCCCAGATTACTGGATATGAAAAGACTGTGGCCTGAGTTGGCACAAACAGAAGTAACAGACCTGGGACAAAATTTCTATTTCCTGACTTTCACTGTTGCAGTTTAACTACCTGCTGTTATTTTTATTGTCATTGTTAGGAAATTGGATAACATATAAGTAGGTCGTAAATTTGGCAGAAAAATAATTCGAGACTTCAGGCCCCTGATAGATGACTACTGTAGATGCTAACAAAATTAGTTAATTAACAGTGATGAAATTATATCATCATCCAGCAAGTGAAGCATGCAACACCATGACTGGAATCTCTTCAGTGCCTGCTGTTTACCTTGATCCATGCCAATTTATAAAATGGCTTAAGTTATTTCCATTCCAGCATCATGTTCTCCATGTGGGAGAAAGCTTGTCTAATGAAATGCTTTCAACTGAAAAATTATTTTTTGAAGCTCTTTAATCCCTTTCCTCTGTGATAAGGAGGTGCAGTTCTATGTCCATGCTGAATTCTGATCCCTCTGAAGCAGAGAGGGTAGCAAAGTATACAGCATGGAAATTAAATGCATGTTAAGTTCACCTTGGATAGAAGAACAGCTTTTTGAGGATGCTAACAGGCATCTGCTATGACTTTTCCATGCAATGTTACAAGTTGCACTCGTCTCTTAAAATAGGTCAGTATGTTGAAAAGACAGAGAGATGAGGCTGCTGAGATGTGTCAGCACAGTAAATGAAGGTTTGGGTTCAGTCTGTTCTCTGTTGGACTCGAGAGTCACATCAGGTTCTTGTTCTGAACAGTGACACAGGCATTGGATATGGAAAGCCCCCACTGGTTCTGCTCTGGGATGGATGGATGAATGGATAGATGGATGTATGGATCTATTTGGGTCTCAAAAAGGCCAGGCAGCTCTGTTTCTGTAGGTACCCTGCATTTTGTTCTTCCAAAGCGCAGTAAGATGTTTTGAGTCTGATTTACAGCAGAATTTGTTAGGCTAATCCTGCATGATTCACTGTGTGCAAACAGATGTGGCTTTTTGCGATATATAGAGAGATGTCCCACTTGCAGCATTATTTTGTTGATAAATGTATTTGAAAAACCCACAAAACAAACAAAACACCTCTGATATTGGGAAGCAGTAGGCTGTTACCTGAATCCAGAAAGAGCATCTTGAATATGAGCATAAGACATATGAGGAAAACTAAATTATGATATTGATATTTTAATTGCCATATTAGTAAAAAGGTGGCAATGTTCAGTGTCTCATCAGATTTAACCCAAGAGGAGATATCTGGCATTTCTCTTTATTTCTCTTTATTTCTACTGTGCTTCCATAAATACTAAGCCTTTTTTTTTTTTTAATAAAAACTTTATTTTATGGGTTTTATAAGAACAAATTTCAGGTATAGACACACTTTTTCCTGATGAGTTTTGGGATTTCACAGCCACCTTTCCTCCCTTTTTTATCTCTTTTTTTTTTTTCCTTTTTTTATCCCCCCCTTATTCCAGACGGGAATCTGAGGAACAAGGCTGTTTGTCAGGCAGCATTTTTGTCTAAAGTGGAATGTGACCAGCCTTCCCAATGAAAGGCTTTCAAATGGGCTGCCTGGGGGATCTCACAGCAAACTCTCCCTCACTGCAGTAGCAAAAGAGTGCCTCTGCTATAGCTGGCCTGGCAAGATGGATACACAGGAATGAAGGTCTTTCAAGGGAGAGAAGCCAGCTACAGTGTCCTCTTGACTGAGCAAATTGTAAAGGGAGTCCTTATTCTGCTGGGAAGAAATTGTGGGATTGGCTTTACTCCCAGCCTCTGGCAAGAGGGACATGTCCATGGCAGTGCTTTTGTTCCTGTGCACTGTGTGGCTTTACTTTGTCTTCAGAACAGGACTTTCTTGCTGTCCAAGGGGACGAGGGGACACAGACTTGAAGTGAGAGTGGTCCTAAAATAGCTTTAGTGGCAACATGAGCTCAACCAGGCCCCAAAAGTATGGATGTACCTTTACATTACTTTTTCTTCTCTCCTTTGCTTGTTCTTCTCTCACACAGCACTGGCAGAAAAGCCCTCAGGGTTTTTTTTTGCTGTCCACTTGCTGTTCTTTATCTTTCCTGACAGGTGTTTGTATTGATTCTGACATGATCAAGTGGTCAGTGTCATTCTCGGTCTTGTTATTAGGCATTTTTAAGTGCGTTAAATTGCCTGCCTGATGTGTGCAGTATTGCACTGCATGTAGATTCAGATGTTTAGTTTGTATCTTCTGAAGCATCTTCCCCAAGAAGGTAATAGATGCACTTTTCCCTGTAAACAGATAATACCTCCAGAAAAAAAAAAAGAAAATGCTAATGCTGCTGTTCCCTTGGGGTTGTCTCCTGAAGGGCCTCTCACCAAATAAGCTGCTGTCAGACTGGGAAAGAGGGTTGGATCTTCAGCTGTGTGATGGCTTAGGCCTTTTAAATGCAAATCCATGTTTCTGGGATCTGATTTAACAGAAAAAGATTGTGTGAAAGCAACATCTTTAAGTATATGCAGGTTTTAAAATCTGTTAACCTGAAGGGTAGTTTAGCTTTGGCAACTGGCTGTTCATGTGAGAATTAATACATTTTTCATGGTAATAGCTACTTTCTTCAAACTGGAAAAAAAAAAAAAGTCATAGTTCTGTTAAGCAGGGATAGCACAGACTCAGTCTAGTGTATGTAAATTTGTTGATTTCTAAGGGACTTTAGCAATGGACTTCTTGAGAATTGTCACTAGCATTAAAGAATACATAAGATGAAATTCTACTCTCAGTATATTCAAGGTTTGAATACAGAGGATGACTTATCAATTGCTGTCTAAGTAATAATCCCACTGGGCAAAAATCACAGGCACAAAAGCATTTGCACAGGCCTGGTGTGAGAGTAAGGTATTCCTGGGTGTGCAAATACCCCCCTGGCCCCCTAAGGCAAGAACACAGGTCAAAGCAGGGCAAATGCATGGGAAGCCATGAGCTACACCTGTCATTTGGCTTTCTGTTTCTGTACCTCAGTGTTTCCATCTGTAAGCTGGGAACAAGTAGCTCCACACTTCTCAAAACTGTTGTGAAACTTCATGCATGGGAATTTATAGAATGATTTGAGGTCCTCTGGCAGTGAGGTGGCATATTATTAGAATCGGAAATGGGCCAGATACTGAGTTCATGCATGGACCCTGGGGACCATAGCTTGACTCAGATGCTGTAGGTAAATTTAAATCCATGCCACAGTTGCTATGTCTGCAAAGAATGGCTGTTTTCCTTTTAATCTGCTGTTCTTCAATGGGTTTCCAGCCTTTGCTAGCCTGTCTTTGTGAAATGAATTTTCACCATTCAAAAGCAGCAGTGTTTTATTTTTGTTTTAGCAGTGCTTGGGAATGCAGAGCAATTCAATCAAGAGGAAAATACACCATGAAAAGCTCTGAAAGCCCTGAGGTCAAGGATCTGAAGTTACCCACAATATTAATGACAAACCAGTGGCTGCACCATGGCAACGGACAGAAGAATATGTGGCGTGGAAACCATAAGTAGTGTGGGGCTTTGAAATAGCACAAACGGGAGAAAAATGGAAATTACATCATGTTCTCTCTGTTCCGTGCTAGGACAGCCATGTACAGTCTAATCCCTAATGCTGGTGAGTCCAAGACTTTCAAGAGGGCCCTGTAAGAGACAGAGAAAGGAGCTGGAATTAGACTGCTGAAAATTTTATTGAAAGGGGGAGAGGTTTGGATGGGAGCAAGTTAGATGAAGTTACTTTAAAAAAAAAAGAATGCTGATGCTATGGGATCTCCATTCTTGGATTCTCCTCTGGGATTCCCTGCTGCGTCCAAGTGAATCACTGAAAAACCAAACGTGGTTGGTGGAGCTGATTAGCAGTATGAACCTCAGCATCTTATTTTGCATAAATGCCTTTTTTTTCTCTTTTCTTCAGCTGTATGAACACTTCTACCATATAACTATTCATGGAGCTCTCTATACATGTGGGGCTTTTCTTTTTTAAATCAAACCCCTACTTTTCAGAACACCAGTGAACTAGATGGTGGCTCAAAACAGGGTCATGGCAAACAGGATCACTGAGCAGCCCACAGCTCTGTGTCGATGTAACATCTGTTGCTGTAGGATTTGTTGTGTGCACTTGCAATCTGATGACCTAATTCTCTTTGTGTGAACAGGGAGTGCACTTGGGCAGGGAGAGGGCTCAGATTTGAGGACAGTCCTGTGCAGGAATCTGTCCATTCAGTCTAGTTGGCTAGAGGAGCTTGGTTGCAGCAACTGAACGAGAAGAGAAGCATTTAAGGCAGCAAGACTTATAAGGCTTTGTGGAAGAACATTAACCATCCATGAGGGAGTGGGCAAGGGAAGGAAAGCCATTTAAAATCAGAAAAGAAAGATTTTAAAATAAAAAACAAACTTCCTGTGTAAAGGCAAGAACTGGAGAAGCATTGAACTTATGGCAGTAAATGCTGCAAAGGGTCACTTGGTACCTAAAATATACCCATAAGACACTTTTAGTGGTATGAAAGGCAGTAGCTCAGGAGGTGTTAAATTTGAGAGGGGAGGGCTGTGCAGATTCTGGGCACTCTGGTGAACAGTTTCCTTTGAAGCATTCTGATGACTTGGGAAAAGGGGGGATTAAATGACAGAAGAGTTCAGCTGCTGGGACATGAGGCTGAGAAATGTGACTGTGTTTTCTTCAGTTGGTTGGCATTTCTTGAGTACCTTTTAATTGCTTGTTCAGTGTATCGTTCAGTGGCTGTTCAGCTGACCTTGAGTGCTTTTCCTCCAAACACCAGTTGCACCTTTTCATATTTTCTAGTGCTTTCAACCACACAGCAAACATAAATGAGATAAAGCTGCCTAGTCATTAGTACTCATATTTCCTGAGGGCATTCTAGTTTCCAAAATAATCCTAATTTTACCAGTTTAACTATTTTTAACTGTGTCCTTTGCATGGATCCTTTTCTCTTCATAACTAGTTTAAATATTTAACATGGTTGTGAATAGCTGGAAATGGCAATGAAGAGTGAGTGGAGGAGGGAGGGTGAAATGTCTGTGTGTGCAGTTAGGGTGATCCAGTTTCTGTGGAATTGTTTTGCTGACTAGTGTCTCCAGGGCAGAGGCATGCTCTGGATTCCTGGTCCCTTTCTATGACTAGCTGAGACTGGCTGGCAGCAGATTATAGTCCCATGGAAGATCTTCAGGAGCTCATCATCTTCAGGAGCTCATCATCTGCAGGACAAGACTGATGGCCAGGTTTGGGGCAGAAATTGTCTTTGCTGTTTACTACTGGAGGAACCTGTGTGGCCTTGGGCTCTTGGTGCTCCCAAAAACTTTTAACAAAGGGATCCTCTAGGAGAATTTGCTTCCATGCAGGGTAGCTGGTGGAGAGGAGCTGGGTCCATCCATGCAAGACTGATCTCTGTGCTATGGAACATGATTAATGTGATGAATGTCCCTATCCTTTGGACACTCTTAATCACCGAATCACAGACTGGGTAAGGTTGGAAGGGACCACAGTGGGTCATCTGGTCCCACCTCCCTACTCAAGCAGCACTAGGGTCATCCTAGAGCATGTCACAGATATGCAGATATGCATCCAAACAGTTCTGGAATATCTCCAGTGAGATAGACTGCACAACCTCTCTGGTCAGTGTGTTCCAGTGCACAGTAAAGACGATCACAAAATCACAGAACTGTTATGATTGGAAGAGACCTCTGGAGATTATCCAGTCCAACTCTCCTACCAAGGCAGGGTCATCTAAAGCAGATTACACAGGAATACATCCCAGTGGGGTATGAATGTCTCCAGGGAGGGAGACTCCATGACCTCCCTGGGCAGTCTGTTCCAGTGCTCTGTGTTAAGCTCCTCCTCATGTTCAGGTAGAACTTTTCATTGAGAGATATTTAGACACTCCTGCAAAGCTATGAGAGGTACAAGTAGTTGGCTAAACTAAGGTTTAGGTTGAAGGCTAAATGCAGTGCTGATGTGACGGAGAGAGAAAGGTAGAAATAGTGGCTGCCCCATTTTAAGTGGCTTTCTAGAAGGTTGCAACAGGCAACATGGGGAGAAGTTTGTGTGACATCCTTTGTTTCTTGTGCTATTGCTTTCTCCAAGAGCTATTTTGCTGGTCAAACCAGATACTGAAAACTCCGAGCTACTTTCCTCTCAAAAATGGCACAGATGTTACACTTGGACTAAGATCTGCAAATCTGCTTCTCTTTGGCTGCTTACTTGTCTCCCCTCATTAATGTCTTGATCTTTCTCAAGATGGTTGTGTGGCTATGGAGCCACAGCTGCCTCGTAAGTACAACTCCTCACACACTGACTATGTCACATAACCAGCAGTGGGGGGCTGTAGGGCTCTGGAGGCTTTTCTGTGACTTCAGATCCATCTGGAAGTAAGCCAGGAAGGGGCTAAGCCTGCTATCACTGCATGTATAACTTGGTGCCAACACACACAAGAGCAGTGAGACCCCAGAGGAGCTGCTATCCTTGCCTCTGTGACATCTTCCTGGGCTTACAGAATGATATGGTGTGTCTTGTGGGTTTGGGCTGCACAGAATTTTCAGTATGCAAAGGAGGTTTGGCCACTGCTCCTCCAGCTGTTCGTACAGTGTTACGTGTCAGTGGTAACCCTGTGTGTAATATCAGAAACAGCAGCTACAGATGGAAAATCACCAAAGTGCAAGTCGTACTGACATGCTCAATGCCTGACATCAGATTCCTCGGAAAGGATCCTGAGGAATCTGGGAACTGTGGCACATGATGGATTATTTCTGGTTTGGCCTGTCTCCTCTGGGCAGCTTATTTCTGTCAGTCTCTGCTCCTCTTGACAGCTGAAGGGTTGTGGAAATGCATCTCGTCTCTTGCTACCTTTACTATTTCAGCTCTGCTAACAGGCTGGCGTAAGTCTGAGTGTGACACATGCGAGTGGTGATCATATGACCTAAGGTGACAAAGTCCTGGAGTACAGTCTGCTCTGTTCTTTCCAGCAAGGGTGCAAAAAATAATCGTGTGTCTTTGCTGGAAACTCCAGCTGTTATGTTCCTTCAGAGTTTGTAGGTAATTAAGCACCAACAAAAATAGCTTACATGGGTTACAGATAAGAGGCACATTTGAAGTCCATTGTTATCTTCTGATCCCTGCCAATAAAACCTTCAAACTGCTTCCAGCTCTTAGTAGCTCACCAAGGGGCATATTCCAAACTCTTCCATCTCAGTTCTTTCGCTGACCCCGTTGTTGCAGTCAGATGTCAGCAGTCTGCCCGGGCAGCATTGGGCAGGGCTTGCAAACTGTGAAGCACAATATCCCCTGTATGCCAAGCCCTCTGCAAGGCTCTTGTCACTGTGTAAGTGTGGGGTGAGACACAGGGAGAGATGTTGTTCTGTGTAAGCACAAGTTTAGGGCCCAAGCCTGTTGATAGCTAAATGCTCCCAGCTCCTCAGTGCTGCCAGTGGGATTTAGGATCTTCAGTACCCAGTGCACAGTGGCTTGCTCAGATATGACAAGAGATGTTTTTGCTCCAGGCTTTGGTGATCTTACTTTAGTGTGGGATGGTTGGCTTAGGCATCTTCTTTTCTTTCAGCCAGTTTCCAAAAGGCTCAAAGAATAATGCTACCAACTCTCTGAAGTTCTTGATAGTTCAGCTTTCTCCCTTGAAAACTGTCCATCAACAGGAAACACCTGTCCCAAAACTCACTCTCAAGCATAGATTAAAAAAAATTAGAGCCAAGCAAACTGTGGGATGATCCCACATCTGTAATGGATCAAAAATCAGGGTTGAAGCCAAGACTGTAGCACCATTTTCACTCCAGATCCAAGGGTTTTTTTTAGAGTCTTATGTTTATATAACCTGAATAAAGTTGTGGATAGACTCACAGTACCTTACTGAGGAGCTATTTTGTATAGTTAATGCTGCTGTCAATATTGACTGGTCAGTCCTTTTCAATAACATTGAATTCTCATTTCACTCTGCCTAGAAATTTATTCCACAGTCTAGGGCTCAGTGAAGGAGTCACTCTATCTCTGAGCTCATTCTCTGCAGGATGGTGTTTCTCTAGTAGAGATCCTAGGAAAATAATGGCACTTGTAGGAAGGGTGATCTTACCCTGAGGACTGTTTGAATCCCACTTACACAGGTAGAAGGAACAGAACCAACAACCTTTGGTGGCTTCCTGCATCGGAAGAGGAGGGGACCTCACTGTAGAGACTGTTATTTTCTGGGCACTGGGGCCAAATACATTCTGTCAGCAAATATGCTCTTGTAATGCACGAGACCTCTTAGGTATGCAAAGGGGGCACGATGAGCCATCAGCTCTTGTAACAGTTCCAAAAAAAAGAGCAAAAGTCCCGTGCCGTTTGTTCACAGCCTTCATGGTGTCTGCAGAGGGGAAGTGTAGTGCCGTTCTCCTGCCATCTTGTTTCCCATGAGTGTCTGGCAAAGAATGCCTGATGCAAAAAATAGCTGTGGCAAATGCTGTCTGTTCCCATTACTGTGTGGGGAATGACTGGCTTATGTAACATGCAGCGTGAAACCACTGCAGAGATCAAATATAAATATTGCCCTATTGTGGAATGTACTGGCGGCATAGCTGGTGTTTTTGTGGCTGATGAAAAATCAAAGCTCATTATCACTCGTGAGGTTTGCCCTCTCTGTGCGTGTTGGTGTGTGGGTCTGTCTATTTCTGTGTATTAAAGGCTCTGGGTCGAATCCTGATAATTCCGAGTCTATTTTTACTTGGTTGCTACTCAGGCAAAACTTTCATTGACACTAATTGGAAAGCTGCCTAAGTAAGGGGTGCTGAGGGAATTGAGAAGCTGGCTGTAACTGGGCTTGATTTTAATTTCTGAAAATCCCTTTCGTGAGATTTTCTTTATATAATGTATACTTGTTAACGAAAGTTTGAAGTCGGTGCAAATTTACACTGCACTGCTGGAGACAAACACTGATTTTATGCAGCTGGGATCTCTCCTACTCTACATTTGAGGTGTCCTGTGTGTTTGTGGATCTGTACTTTGCAGGAGTTTGTCTGTGGAAGGGGTGAGGATCTGTGAGTGAAGTCAAGCAGATGGCAGTGGAGCTGTACTGACTTGCACTGGCTGTAGGTCTGGCATGCAGGGTATTTATCTTTTTTCTTCTTTTCTTTTCCCCCCCGCATCACTGGAAGCATTTGGAGTTTGATGGCAAACATTCAAACAAGTCCCCTTCAATCTCAAGCCTTTCTCTGCTTTTTTTCCTTCTAACCTGCTGCATCCAAGCTTGTTCTCTCTGAACTGCCACCACTATCTTGCACAAAGGTGGCAGGTTTTCTTTTGGCATGGAGAGCCCCACATGAAAGTCACCTGGAGAAAAACTGGTTTGTGGAGTGAAATGCATACCCAGCAGATGAAACAATCCTCTGGCAGTGTGTTAAAAATATTTGCCAGGCGGGAACTCTAAACCAGAGGCAGTCAGAAAGAAAGATGGATTTTCTTTTATCATTAGCCTGGTTTTTGATTTTGAACTTGTTCAAATCATGCACTTGCTTCTCAGGAAGAATTTGGATTGAGAAAAAACAGACAAGTCCATTCTGGACAGATGGTGCTGCAAAAATGGGTGGCAGAGAGGTGGCATGAAAGGAAATGTGGGGGTTGGTGTGAAACAGGGATGGAGAGACGGAGTGTGTCTGATACAGGCTCAAGCAAGTCTGTGAGGGCTGATGTAAACCAGCCCCTGAAGTGAGCCAGGGAGTTTGTGGTACGTAAAAATCGTGTCAACAAGAAGAAACTTGTGTGAGTGCACAGGGGCTTCCTGTTTCCATCAGTTGCACCGATGAGAGTCGTCAAGTTGCAGCTACTTACAGGACACAGTTAAAGGTTTTGTTCTTGTCTTTCTGTCCACATCCTGAGCTGCCTTTTGCTGTTGCTATCACTCAAACTAGTTTGGAGTTTGGGAACATAGGACTAGCCCACCCAATGCCTTTCTTACCTCCCTTTCATTCATCCTGTGTTTTAACTATTTGGGTTATTTTCTAATTATCCCTGGAAAGTGTGGGTGAGACCATTCTTTGGGCCACAGTGTTGGTCATGGGAAATAAGCATGGAAAATGTTCTGATCATGTTTTGAAAATGTTCTGTTATGTTTTGCTATTAAGGAAGCAGTGGTGGGAGAGTTGGCAAGGGCTTATTGCTGGTCCTGCAGAGAAGAGATTCCCAGATTGAACTGTGACATTTCAGTACCCACAGTCCTATTTACTGGTGTCAGGCCTCTGAATCTCTTCAGCAATGTGATATATTCACCCTATGCTCCCACAGTCAGTAAATGCTTGCACTTGTACAGAAAGGTGACATCCTTCCAGAATAGGCTTTGAGAGGAGGTAATGAATAAATTAAACAGGTTGGTTATTCTCAGTGATACATGAATCTCTCTGGAGACAGAAGAAGGAGGACCTCTGTTCTAAGAGGTGCTCCTGATGAATATTTATCAACACTAGACTAATGTTCTGCAAACTCAATAAACTCTCAGTGAGCTGTATATAGTGCTTATTATCTGGCCTGACTGTTTACCACAACCAGTACGTTGGGTTGACTGTTGTTCATTTCAGTGCTAATCAAGTTTAACATAAGCTTAAAATGCACACTGTGTTTAAACTTCAATTTACACTGGTGATCACTGTAGAACTAGAAATTTCTTCTTTATCAATCAGCTTTACTGTCAGACTTCTTACCCTTTGATATGACATGTTATCCCAGCTATTGGCTCAGACAGCTGATTCCTCTGCAAAAAAGATAAACTGGGCTTCAAGTGCAGCCCTGGACTTCCAGGAAAACCATTCCGACTTTCCTGGGATATCTGTAGAAGCAGCAAAATGCAGAAATCCCTTGTATTGTGAGCCTTTATCATGAGGTTGTTGATTGACTATTTAGGAAACCAAAAGGGCTGAGTAATTTGGATAATTTTGCATATAAAGCCTCTCATGTTTCTCATCTTCATTCATTACTATACTTAATATGTAATTACAATCAGGTAAAATGCCATTAGCCATCAATTCCCTGTTACTGATGAAGATGGAGTTGACTTGCCACATATGTGTGTCTTATTTCATGCTTCATGGCCTGAGCCTCCAGAGGACCATCTCATTAATATCTCTGTAGAGCAGGCAGAGCATTCCTTTCCTAGAGCTGGGCTGGAGTTGTACTGTAACCTGAACAGTCAGTATTCAGGATTTTGGTTCAGTTTTTCATGTTTCACAACATTTGTAAATGTTTTAGAGCCCTCCAGAAGGCTTCCAGGATTAAATGAGCTCCCCACGGGTCGCATGAGGATGGCAGAGAGAATGCTCTTACCTGTGTCCACGGACACTGACACGCTTAACCCCTCTGCAAGGCACAGAACCACTGGAGGAGAAGGGATGTCCAGGAGTGTGGGCAGCCCAGGAACACGCCCAGAACTACCTCTGCTCTGTGTTTTTACTGCAGGGTCCTGAAACATTCAGAGTGTGAAAGCAAGAAATTTTTTTGCTTCCCTTTAAGTTTTGGATTATTGTGACCTACCTTACAGTAGTATTGTGAAGCTTCATTTCTTAATATTTGCTGGTTGGGACAAGATCCCTCAAAGTATACAGCAGACTTCCTCCAAGTCTGTCACTGAGGCAGAACAACCCAACTCTGCTGCAAGCTCACAGCTGTTCTGGAAGGTACATTAACTACAAACTGACACTGGAGCTGAATAAATCCACGTCATCCAGATCTGGAAAAAAATCACCAGTTGTCTTTGAATAATGAGGTGTACTTGATAACAGACTTGTGACAGCCTCTTCACTATTTCCTGGTGTTCTTGGCTTGATTTTCTGTTCTCTTCATTCTCCAAGGGATGATGGACCCATTACTTTGTTTTGAAAAGATACAGTGACATAATGGAGACCAGATCACAGGACTAAATGAAATTATTCATAGATTAATAGTTGTTAGGCCCAGAAGGGACCATTATGAGCAAATCCTCTGACCTCCATAACATAGGCCAAAGAGCCCAAAAATTCCCGGAGCAAGTCCTCTATTTGTATGGGAGCTATGAGGATATATTTTAGAAGAAGGGTCTTAATTTAAATTACCACAAGTGATGGAAAGTTCCTCTGATTATACTAATTGCCATGAAGCCATGATATCCCTCTGCCCCCAGACAAAGTCATCCATGGGGTCAACCATAACATGATTGTTTTATGTTGCACCCTTCCAGGAGAAGATCAAAGCAAAAACAACAGCAGAGCTTCAGAGGAGAGATGGCTATGGACTGACTATAGCTCAAAAAATCAATGCAAACTGCCTGTGGAAAAGAAGGAAAGGAGATGGATTACAGGAGATTTTACTGAGATTTAAGAGACTATCTCAAGTTACCTGCACCAGGCTCTGATACAAGTAGAGCCTGTAGGTCTTGACTGAAGACAATGCAAGGAGCACTGTGAGAGTTTTCCAGCCCAGCTCAGCCCAATGTGTAGTATGTGATCTACAGGAGTGCACTGAAGAGTAATTGCATAGCTCTCTCTGCACTGAGAAAAAGGCCTGAGGGTATTTTGCCCTGGAGTGAGCTTAATCCTTTTTTTAAACAGATATGTGATATGTTTAAAAGCAAAGAAAGGACTGGACATCAAATGCTTTAGAGCCTGATCCTGGCAGGGAATGTGTTCCTGCAAAATAGAGGATGACCTCACGTCACTGATGAGTGTGAAAGCTGAAGATCTCTAGCACGTAGCAAGACCAGCTCCTTAGTAAGACTGGTGGTGTGTGTTGAGCAAACTTCCCCTTCCTGAGCCAAGAAGGAAAGCAAGCATCTTCTACAGGCAGCTCTTGCATTCTGATACGCTCCATTCTGTATTTCTTTATGCACCTAGTTTGATCCTCTCGACAAAAAGCTTCAGACTTAAAAAAAAACGGAGCATAAGCTCCCACAGTGCCTCTGTTCCCAGCCTGGTTGCTTTGCAAAATGCTCCTTCCTCTCAGGCTGCTTGGAAGTGTGGCTGATCACTCATTTACTGGGAGCGTGCCAGCACTTTAAAGGGTTCATGTTCAATTACCCCTCTATGCCACTTTCTGGTCACCAAGGAAATGTCTCCAACAATCAAGGAGGCAGTACAGCTGATGAGGATGTTTCCAGCCAAATCCCTTAGCGGGAGGGTAAAAAGAGACACAGTTGCTCAGAAAGCCACAAGCAAAGTAAGAAGTGATCACTTTAGGAGTATCCATTCACACCTCCCCTCCACCTTGCCTTTAGGTCATAACAACACCCTTTCATGAAAGTTTTTATTACCACTGCTATTGTGGTTTGGGGAATTTAGCAATAATGAAGTCTTTAGAACAGAATAAATCTATCAAACTATAAACCTATCAACCCCGTTGTCTAACTTCATACGTAGCTTGCAAAGCTATTGCATGAATGATTGATGGCATGATTTGTATTGTGCCATTGATTAGTTAGCCACTGACTGAACCATCACCCAGCCCTTTGAAGATGAAGGGCTGAATATTTATTGACATCATCATAATTCTGGCTTTCAGTTCCATGGAGAAGGGCCAGCACTGAAACTTCAGCTCCAGCCACCCCAAACATGGGTGGTGTTAGGAAGCTGATCCACAACCAGGTTCCAAGTTTAGCAAATCTTTATCATGGCATAAAACCCCAGGTGTGACCATCTTGGGATCAATCTCTGGCCTCACTTGAATCACTGGGGTTTTTGCCAGTGGCTAGATTGGAAACAGGAGTGCTGACTTGAGAAGTTTAAGATAGGATTGTATTTAGAACTTGATCTTACTTTAAACTGGGACAGGAGAAAAAAGTGATCCTTAGTTTGTGCCCTATCCTAAGGACCTTAGTAAAAGTAGCTAATTACAAATGTTGTCTTAAGTGTCTTTTTCTCAGGCATTGAGGAAAATATTAGGGTCTTGTGCCCCATCTTCTACCCCTGTGGGGTACCCATCCGCTTTGAGGTTTTCTCACTACAAGTGATTTAGCCTGTTAGCCCATCATTTCTGGAAACCTGTAATGAATTTTATTCTCTGAAGGACCTTTATCCCTTTAGTCATTAAAGTCCCTTAGACAGCAGACTTTCACTCTTTTGGGAAATGAATGAGATCAGATGAGTGTGGAAGTCCTTTATGGGAATGTGTTACTTTGAGGACCTCAGCCAGAACCAGCATCATCTACTGCTGTTTGTAGACAGCCTAATCTGTCAGCCTTGTCCTTTCTTAGGGACAAGTCAGGTTTCTCTTTCTGAAGAAGAGTCTTGTATTAAGGTGATAATTTTATTCTTCGTGTCAATACCCAGAGGTTGGAGGTGGAAGAAAAAAAGAGCTGCTTCTTTCAGTCACCCCTGATCCTTTTGCACTTGCACTGCGGCCAAGCTTGGAGTGTTTGTCAGACACGCACTGCCAAAACACTCTGAGTGGCTGTGCTTGGGAGAGTCGGGAGCAGGAGCCAGCCCTGCACCAGCTGTGGAGCAGCTGCTGCCCACAGGCACGCTGTGTGCTTGCTGTGTGGCGATGCTCTCTGTGACCGCAGCGCTGGGCGCTGACATCCAGCTTGGTCTCTGCACCACTGAACCACAGTAATCTGCCCCTTTCCGACTCTGTATTCCATTTCCAAAGGTTTTAACTTCTGGTGAATTTTGAGCTTGAGAATTAGTTTCTTTGGGTATAGGTAAAGGAGAAGCAACACACTGAAAAATGACCATGGTAGGCAAGTGTCTGTACTACTTGTGGAGAGGATGGGCTGCCACTAGACAGAGGCAGACAGAGAACCTTCTCCTGCTTGGAACAGGGCAGGATGTTGGGTAGATCCTGACAAACAAAACAGCTTGTGACAAGGAAGATTAAGTTATCGATATTTTACTCTGACAAACTCTACCAAGCCACATCAGTATATCTCATAGTAAGCTTTACTTTTTCCTTCCTCTGAAATGGTCTTTGGATTTAACATTGATAACATCGGGAAATGAATGCTTAACACTCAGATTTCAGTGTCTCCCTGCACAGAATTTATTGGCATGTGCAAAAGACACAGTGAGTTGATGCACTTACTGTGTGAACTTTGAGGATTAAGGTTGTAATGTGGGTAAATACTGGGCAGGTTTCCCTTGAGTGGCTCTCCCAGTGTGGAAGAACGTATTCCTGTGAATACAAACCTCACTGCATAGCTGCAGGGCTGAGATAAGCAGTTATGCCAAAAGAGTTGTCAACTAAATGAGAAGAAATCCAACTCTGTCCACAGGTACGAGCCCTGACGAACCCAGAAGCCACTTGAATGTTTTGGTCACTGCAGTCTGAGATAAAAGCATTCCTCATTGTCCTTGTCTAACCAAAACCAGCACATCCGTGTCCAAGAAAAAAGATGGAAAGTATTGCTAGCTTTGTTTAATTCTCAAGATTTCTTCTAAGATTCATATTGTCAGCTACTGCACCTTGAAATTTGGTGTTTAAAGCAGATTCCTTCAGTAGTCAGCAGAGAATGATGAGAAATTTTACTGTGTCCAATCTGAAGAAATGTGTTTAAGATGGATTCAATTAATTGCTCCTTGACTTTCTAACCTTCCTAATGTTTAGTGGGTTTGATCCAGCCTGTTTCAGTTTTGACATATGCAGTCAGGGGCTTTAGACACTGCTCAGGTTCTGCTGGGTTAACAGTGCTCACAGCTCACATTTTCCCTCTTATCTGTGAAAAGCAGAGATTTATGTAGCTCAGCTGATGTGCAGTAGCTCACTAAACCAGAGGAACTCAATTGAGTGTCTGAGAATGAGAAATGCAGTTAACTGCAATTCATAAAATACCCAAGCATGTACCTCCAGTTGCTGATACTGGATTGTTTTCAGAAAGTAGCTAGTCAATGTTTATTGTAGTTAGTTAAATTGTGGAGTGGGAACTCTGAAAGCCATCTCATCCATCCTCTGCTGTAGAAGTTTATTCCTGTAAAGGTCTCCATTACTGGAGGCATGCCGGCCAAATGCTTCACTATCTCTGTAGTCTGAAAGCTCTTCCTAAGCTAAAGTCTAATTTCCCATGTCTTTCTGGATGCTTGTTAGCATATCAATGTAGGCAATTAAACTAGTGTAGTAACGAACAACAAAATAAGCCAAATATTCCCAGAGGATGTTTTAGTGGGTAAGAGATGAGAAGGGAGGTTACTAGTACATAGCTAGATTTTGACAGTGACAAGATAGTGACTGTCTACAGTGCTCAGGAGATGTTTTAGGAGGTGCTCTGTTTGTGGAAGTAAGGTTGGAGTGTTTATCTTTTTTAAGCCAGTTTGCTTGGAAAACCAGCAAAGGACTTTTGAGGGGCTCTTTCAGACCAAGTTAATGAAGTATATTTAATTATATATTGATTTGAAAAGTAAGGAGGTCTTCAGCAAGATCTTTTTTGCACCTGTACAAGACTCTGGCACTTGTGACCTGGTATTTGTTCAGTTAGAGTGATAGTCCCTTGGTGTTACAGATGGGATGGAAGTTGTTTGGAAGCTCATTCACAGCCAGAGTTTTCTGGGAGGGTGCAAATTCTTCAAAAGCTCGTTAAATTATTACCTTCACCCCAGACAGCACACTGCAAAACATTTCCCCCCGCAGTCTTAATGTCACTATCCATTCAGGCTTATTACTGCAGAGCAGATCATAAGATGTAATGTACCAACAGATTGTCACAAACATGGAAAGCTCAGGGTCCACATACTTACTATGGCTCCCATTACTCCAAACCATTTTGCTGCCAGCTCAGTTTCCACGCAGGGCGGGGTCCACTCACCAGTGTCTCTCTCTTGTGGCACAGGGGAGCATCAAACACATGGTGCTCAGCAGCCTTGCTAGGGAGGTTCTCCAAACAGAGAAACCTGTTTGTCTGTCATTTCAAGGACTCTGTGTTTCTGCTTAGCACGCAGATACATAAATAGATCTCATCTTAAGATATCAACGCTGGTTTGTTTCCTATTTGTGGCAGAAGCTTAACTACTAATGGAATAAAAATCCATAAATGTGTCTGCAGCTTTTTTCACCCAAGTGTTTCAGGAAGCTTTACCACAGACTATGTCAGTTGTTAACTGTAATTATCCTGGTAGCATAAATGAGAAGACTGAGGCACAAGAAACTAAAATGCTGCTCAGAATAGCAGCACGTGTAAATGTAAGCTTTGCTTTGCCTCCTCCAAACTTGCTTTTCCAACAGCTGGACTGTGCTGCCTCTGAAGTGAGCAGCAGTGCCAGTATCCTTCAGAGTCATATCAGAGCTTTTCGTAAACAGATTTAAAAACCACTTAGCATATATCATGTGCTATGACTTCTCCTTTTTTTCTGAACCAGAAAGGCTCTGCATCTGGTCGATAGACTGATGATAGACACTGCTGATAGAGGGAAGGAATAGTTCTCCCTATGGCCAAAGGAATGTAGGGGAGTGGGTAATGTTGAGGGTACAGATTCTTGAAAAGCCAAGGCATGTGATGGCTACTCTCAGCATGCTGGAATGAGACTTGGAGGCAGCACGTGGATATCCTGATGGACAGGCCCCTCACTGACAAAGCACTTCTTGCATTCAGGAACTGAGAGTTTCCCTGCTCAAAATGAGTGGTGGCAAGCAAGCAAGGACATGCTGTCTCTTCCCTTTGTCTAGGCTGCAATGGAAAAAACAAGATTTCCCTAGAATTATACTTGCCTCTGGCATTGTAATGTTGCACACATACTCACTTGCACATAACCAAATCTTCTAAGCTACTTTGACAGAATATCTGGGCTTGCCAGGAGAGGATGAGATCTCCTGCATGGCAGCCTACATGAACCCTCCAGGTTAGGGTCTGAGCCTGGAAAGAAGCTCTTCATTTTTAGGAAGAAGGCACAGGAGAAGAAGAGATCAGGGAATAATAAAAGGTGATAAAAAGGTTTAAAGGTTACAGAGTTTAAACAAGGAAAATTTTTTCCACTTGGAGTCTTGTGCTGATGTGCCCATAGTTTCATGTTCATTAGATAAAGCTCCTTGTGTTTCAGTTTCCTTAGATATACCACAAGAGGAATGCAACCCAAGTTGGAAAGGGAGATCCATGTATATTTTTTAGCCAAGTATCCCCAAAGTATTTCACAAATAGAAAGTCAGGTTCAAAACAAGCTGGTTGGGGTAGAAGGAAATACACAGAAATAGTGTCCTCTGCTCCAGGAATGTACTCATGTCTGGGACTGAATGTTACAACAGTGCTTTTTTCACAGCCTGGCAAAGCAGTTCACAGCAGGGTAGAGAGATCAGGCACTGCATACCTTTGAAGAAGCGATGGTGATGCAGATTTGAAGAATGTAATTTACCCAAGCTGAAGCTCGGAGATCATGTGTGTGAGGAAATCTATTCCTTCAGTTTGCACACATGCTTGACAGTCCTCTCATAGTGTCCTTTGCCTTTGTGGAGTGGTGGCAGAAGACTGATTCCAGAGGCACTGTGTTGAGCTGGCAGAGCAGCTCCAGAAGCAGCTGTGAGAGAAGTGTCTGCCTGCATCCAGCTGTTGGACATCACAACCACTGCATCGCCTCGCTGGGTATAGCTGGTGAATTTCCACCCCTGGGAAATACTTGGACAAACTTATTTTGAGGTGTGTATCCCCTAAAAGACCTGATGCAGTGTTTCTAAACTTTCTGTTTAAATGTGAACATGCCCTTCAATTTGTCCTCAAAAGGCAGAAGTGATCTTGCTATTGCATCACAAAACAGGGGTTTGTGTGCTACCAATGGCTGCAGCACAAAGCACCAGGAGTGTATTCAAACACTAATTTTGTTTTTCAAATATAAAATAAGACTCAGCAAAACCTTGAAAGTTACTGTCTTCCTTTCCTCTTGACTATACAATTCTAAGTCTGAAACTTCTGACAGGTTGAGAATAAATTATCCCCTGTCTAAACAGTAAACAATTATGGTATTGGACTCTAGCTCTGTGGAGGATTAGACCTGGAAATAGGGTAGGTGTACTAGCTAATACTCAAATAGAACCCAGCAAGTCCCCAAACCTAATACTACCAGTTACTCTGCTGGGAACACTTTCTGTTATATATAGAAACCAGTTTTCCATCTCACAAGCCAGTTATAAATAAATACCTTTTCTTTTTTTTTGTCAGGAGAGCCTGGCATGGCCCCAGTGAGCCTGATCAGCCTCTGTTGAGGAGCTGAATAACAGGCAGCTGCAAAGCTACTTAACACGTGAGCAGGCTGACAAGCTGCAGCCCAGCTGCAGAGCAGGGACACAAGTTTTCCCCCTCATTTCTCTCTGCCTGTAGGTGCTCTGAACAGGGCTGCAGAGGCTAAGGATGAGCAATGTCCCTTCCTCCTTCCTGTGGAGGAGAAGTCATTGATGGGGAAAAGAAACTGGATGCTTTGTTTGGTGTGTGGGAGAAAAGTCATGACTTTGGAAACAGAACTGAAAGTGCTGGAGAAGTTGTTACTGATGGTTTTCAGTGATGAGAGCTTGTCAGATTTCTGCACATATAAGTGACATTATGAGCAAGAGTTTGCAGGTGTGCAGGCCCACAGCCAGCTGTGTACCCATGGAAGAGGCACGTGAGTGCATGGAAACTGATGGGAGAGAAAACCCTCAGTATCTGCGTTTTGAAGGAGACTGAGTCTGGTTCCACAGTCTGCCTTTTCGGGCCTAATAGCAGCAGAATCAGGGCATTTATGTAACGTTTATCATCTTTTCAGAATACTTTTTACCAAATAAATCTGCTTTAGGAAGCTTGTAAATTGCTTAAGGATCCATGGAGAAAATATCTCTGTTTTTCTTGTGCTACTAATACATCTTCCCTGCTATACAATCTATGAACAGATTCTGCTCTTAACAGGTGATCTGCAACACTTCTGTGTGTCTGTTCTCCAGCAGTGGTAGTATGTTGGTCCCCCAAGCTGAGCAAGGCCTGGCTGAGTACAGAGCACAGCCTGAGGGTGTTGTCAGAGGTGTGCTGGTGAGTGCCCAGGTCTTGTTCAGACACAGACTGGGAAGGAGAAAGGCTACATGCACAAAGGTGGAAACTGGACAGTGGCTTTGTAGCACTGCTCGTATGGGCATAGGCAAATGTCAGAATCGTCCTCGCTCCATTTCCCTCACTGCAGCACTTTTGCAGGACACTGGCAAGGAGAAGATGCCTCTGAGCAGAGGTGTGTACTGGGGACAAGAGACCCTCACACCAGCCCCAGCAGGAGACCTCTTCTGGTTAGGGAAGCTATAGATATGTTCCTCTCCAAGAAGGTTTCTGCCTCTCCAAGAAGGTTTTTTTTTCTCTGATCATCTTCGTCGCAGAAGTACATGCATGTCAGTCTCAAAATCCAGGGAGCTGGGTTGAACTTGGTCCTTCCCATGATTTCCAAAAGATCCCAGTGCTGTCTTATGGGAGTTCTGCATTGAGATGTTGGGAGATTAAAAGGCATTTGCATGATAACTATGTGCAGTTTGAATATTCATTTGGCAGATCTTGAGAGAGGGTACACAACCTGCATCTGCCTTGTTAGACAGTTCCTTTGAAAAGGTGCCCATGAAAGTCTATGGTTATAACTTCACTTTTTAAAAGCCTGGTTTTGCTAATGGTTGTGTCCATGCTTGGACTTCATAGTCCTCTTTAAGCCTTGAGTTTTTTGCTAAAACTTGTAAGCTTGGGCCAAGCTTGAGACCACTTCTTATGGTGATCTCTGAGACACCTCTGGGTGTTTTGTCAAAAAATATTGCTTGGACTTCCCAGATCCTCTCTCCAGAAGGATTCAGCTTTTCTGGAAAGAGTTCAGGCAGGACTGTTTACTGCTATTTTCAGCAGCAAACAGCTAAGAAATCAAGTGAAATGATTCATAATACAAATCAGCAAAAGGTAAGAATGAAATAATTCCTGAGGAAATATCCTAACAAACAAACTAGGAAAATTTTTCAAAATGATAATTTGTAAGTCATTAGTAAAATTCATTTCAGCACAATTGTGCCCTAAGGATAAGCATCTATATTTAATTCCTCTTAAGCAAGAGGCATTTATTTATCTGTAGTGAAAGGTTGCTGGAGAGAGCTTTGTTCATCTTCCTTGGGGGCAATGATACAGCTCCAAATACATTCAGTGGTGCCCAACATTCTGCAAAACTGAGTGGCTTTGAAAGAGGGTTTATTTTCACAGCTATAAAGAAAATTCTGTAAAAGAATCACTCCCTTACTTGAAGGTATCAGTTCCAGGCAGAACTGAATGGAAGAAATGATGCTCATGTTGCCTGCTCTTGGAGCTGCTACATCCCAGCAGAAAGGTTTCCTCCTGCCTTCTTCATAACACTCAGAGCACCTAAAAAAACAGAGAGCTGTCAGTTATAAGGCTGTGTCCTGTATTGAGACACTGCAAGTGTAACATATTCTTAAATGGTTCTACAAGTTATCTTGAAACAATCACGACAAACTGGGAACCTGAGGAAGACTGAGTACAGCTTTTACCTCATATTTTGGTGTTTGCTACATGGAACTAATTTTAGTGCTTAGCATAAATACATCCTCTTGTTTCTTAGCAAAGGTGCAGTTATACTAAATTAAGCATGCTGGGATGACTCAGAGTAATTATTCATCGTGACATCTTACTGAATTTTCAGGGGTCAGGAAGATGACTCCCTTTTTAATAATAAAAGTTGCATTAGCTGAACAGACCATATTTGGCATTGCCATTAGTAAATTTGGAAGATGAAGCACACAGAGTAACTACTTTTGGTAGCTAGAAAAACCTCTGCCTGTGGCAAAGTTGTTGAAACTAGATGATCTTTACAGTCCCTTCCAACTCAAACCATTTTGTGATTCTGTGAAAACACTAATTTATTTTTTTTCCTCTCCCTCTTTCTCAGCAGCCTGAGCTGTCGGTGGTGGTGAGAAATGGACCCTGCAGGGGCAGCAAAGGACAGGTATGTTCCAGGATAACGGGGAAAAGGGCTGTGCTATGTGTCACTGTTTGTGACAGTGTTATTAGTCAAAATAATGGAAGAACTTAGAGCTGACTCATGAATGAAAATAATTGGGTAATTAACAGCAGTGAACATTTATTTAAGAAAAACGGGTCCCTTCAAATTAATCCAGTTAAGCTGACAGGTTACAGGCAGTAATCTATTGATTGGCTGACGGTAACACTGTAATACACTGACAGTCCCCTGCTGTACAGGCAAATACCCAACGTTTTAGTTATGAAAATCCATGGGCCAGTGTGCCCATCTTTAGAGGTCTAGAAGGGCTAAAATGGTCACTGGATTAACAGAATCTGCTGCTGGTGCAGATAGTTTCAGTTCTATCTGTATGCAGCACTACTGCCTAATATTGGGCCCCATTCTGTAGCACAGTTTAGAAATTTGTTAATTGGGTAAGTTTTGAGGAGAGCCACGTGAGTGAGTGGAAGCTGATCTGCTTACCAGATGGGTGCCACCAGAAGGGTGACAGACTCAAGGAGAGTCACAAGAAAGGAAAGGGCAGTTTGAGAATGAGCTTATGTATTCATAAAGATGCAAATGCATTCAGGAGCTGAAAGCTGAAATGGGTCAAATTTAGCCTTGTAAAGAAGTGCATACTGGATGAGCTGTTAACCCTTGTGGTCAATTCTCTCCCATCACTGGCTGTTTTTTTTGCAGGTTGTGTCCTTTTCTAATAGAAATGCTGCAGTTGAACCAGAAGCTTATCTAAAGACATGCTGTGTCCTTTGAATCACACGGGACAATGGTCCTTTCTGGTCTTGCAAGGTATCAACCACAGGAGGGATGAAACCACAGAGTTCCAGTCTGGGATCTGAGCTGTGTATTCAGGTTGGTGAGTTTTGGGTTAAATATAACACAAAATGAATACATTATAATGTGTTTTTTTCTTATCATTTTGCTTCAACACACTGACTGTGGGAAAGCCACAAAGTGTTTGGCTTTTTCCTGAGCTCAGGCAGTAGCCCACATCTCAGAGGCAAACAAAACATTTCCTGTTTTCAAACATTCCCTGTTGGGGTACCAGGTACGTCTTTCCTGCAGTCATGTAGAGCTGTGCTGCTAATTCAGCGTGGGTAGCACTTTAGCAGCTTTCTGGCGGAGCTGGGTGAGGAAGGACAGATTCCCTAATGCATGTCTGTGTCTTCCTTACTGTATTGTTCATGATACCTAGAAAGTTCAGTGATGTAAACATACCCGGAGGTGGGAAGCATGCCCTTGGTCTCATCTGCCGTCCTGCTCTGGGAGCGTTCCCATTCTGTTTCCAGCTTCCATGTGAAGGAGGCTGTTTGGGAGAATAATAACCATGTATGCAGAGGGCCTGGGTGTGTGTCCTTGGAATGAGGCAGCTGGATCCCATCCCTGGCTCTCACTGGCATTTTCTGTTGTGTGGTGGCACTGGCACCATGAAATGTCAGGTCTCGAAATGGAAATGGCCTGGCATTGTTTAGGACTGATTCCAGGAAATGCCTTTTGGATGGAGGCACTCTCTCTTGCTGCCCCTTCTCTATGACCTCGTGAGGAGAAGTATCTAAAATAGATCATTGTTATGCACAGAGAGAACCCTGTTCCCTAAGCTCCCTTGGTTTCCAAGTAAATGAGCTTTGGAGGTAAGTTAGCAAAAGAGGCTGATTCATTAGCAGCAAGGGAAATCTGTGTGCTGGAGGGGTGCCCAGCTGCCCGAAGGGATTTACATAGTGACACACTCCTCAAATCTTAATAGAACAAGCTGAGTGATACGCACGCAGGCTTGAACTGTATCACAGTCATATGCTTGCTAGGCTCATTTCTTATCTCATGGTTTTCTCTGGAGAGTATCTGTTGCTCCAGTCCTTCATAGGGATTTAAGTTTGTAAGGGAAGGAGTCACGGTGAGGTATCTTCTAATGTGAGAAAGTTCTGTATCTGTTTTCTTTTCCAAATTAGGTCACCTTCTAAGACAGTTCTGGATGGAGTTCGTCCCCGCAGTTATAGAGGCTGTAAATAATATAGGTGTTACAACATGTTTTTCATTGCACCATCACTAGTCTATCTGAATATCGTATCTCAAATTAATAACAAATTAATTTTATCTGCTGAAAGACCCCAACTGTCGCCCTCCTGTCTGGAATGAGATAATTTTGGACAGTTATTCGCTTAAAGGAGGAATGGGGCCAGCACATTCTTCTGGCATCATTACCAAGGGCAGGCTTGTGCGGAGAGATGAGTGCTCCCCTTTGTCGAATCATCTGGAGTTCATGGAGGAAAATTCAGTCTTTTTGGAGCATCTTCCGCCTCTTTGTTGGTGTGTCAAGCAGGGGTGGGGGTGCCAATTAGTGCCAATGGTGAGATGGGCACTTGTTCACAAGACCAGAAACGGAAACACACAAACTGCTCTCACACAGGACACTGAGCAGCTATTGGATTATAAAGATCTCTGGCCCCTCCTGACCTGGGCCAGATTTGAACCATTGGCCTAGAAGTGAAAAGCTTGAAATCCCTGCACAAGCCACAGGATAAATAGGACTTGCAGAACTGGGCACCCTCATTCCACATTCAGTTGCTGCCACCTAATGGCAGATGGAGAGTGGAAAGGCCTCAAGCAATATAAATATCTTGTCCTTGGGAGTCTAGGGTGGGGGAGAACCTGTACAAATAGTTCTCATCAGAGTGCTGGGGAAGCATGGTGATTTAGGCTGGCTTTATTCCTCTAAAGAATAGTTTGGCAAAGGAGTGTTGTGCTGCAAATCAACAAAGAAGTGTCCCACTACAAACACCAGGTCTTCACACTGCTTTTGCTCTTCTCTGCTGGGTTATTTCCATATATGAAACCTGGGGGAAAGTCTATGGTTGTAACCTGGCTTAACAACTGTCCCAAGGGCAATGGTAACTGAGTAGTGGGTGCCTGTGACAAGGGGAGGTGATGAGAGAAAGTAGGTAGGAGATGGCACTTTTAATTTCTCTTAGTACCACTGGTGCACACAACACATCTGGACTTCCCATTATTGGGCCTGAAGGTTAGCAGACACCTTCCTTCAAATATTACATAAAGAAAAAAGCAAAGAGAAGGAGAGATGTCTATTTCTCTGCCTTACACAGCTCCAGGAAGTTTGTGCATTATTTTCTGTCTCTAAAACTCCAGATTTACAAGGCAAAAAATACTGCTCATGTATCAGTTTTGCACTGCCTGTTTCTGTCTACGAATAGAACTCCAAATAATTCTTGTAAGCCACAGTAGCTAACACTGTCTCACAGAGGAGAAAGGTTAGAGACTGGATATTTCTTTATGCGTCCCTGAACTGCAGCCATTGGGTATCCAGAGGCATGTCCCATGATGGAACTGTAGCCCAATGAGCCATGGATCAGCCTCCAGCAGCCTTAATACAGCCCCAGTGGTGACACGAGAGCTTGCATGGCCCAGCAGTCAAACAAAGTCTGTCACCAGGGCTAACTCAAGTTATAAATCAAGCTTTATATTTGAGAAATGTCTCCAGTAGTCCCTAGTCACCTGAGAAATGCCATTTTATAACAGAAAACTGGGAAGGGAAAAAGTTACATCTTCAGACACAATACTGGAAAAAGCTCTATAATTCCACTCCTCTTGGCTGAAGGAATAATTGTTGGAAAGAAAGTCCAGTAGTGAAACAACTTGGAGGAGAGAAAGAAAATACCAAACTTATTCTCTTTGTCCTGCTGGAAGAAACATTCTTCAAAAGCACTGTGGAGAGAAACAGAAATGGGTATAGTGAGTCCTCGAATGCCCTTGTTCCTGCTGGTGCTGCCTGCACGTCTGTGAGAGAGCAGAGAAAAGCAGCACACGTGAGTTGTAACTCCGTGGGGAGATAAAACATTTTATCATGAAGTCGCTCAGCTTTGTGCCAACAGGCACTTCCCAGGCTGCAGGGAGCAGCTGAGCTACCCTATCCAAAGAGTCACAGGAGCTCTGTTTGCAGTCAAGGTCCAGCCACTGTTCCCTTACGTCAAAGCCAGGATCTATCTAAACAGTGCTGCGGCACTTCCGAGAAAGTGCAGCTTTGTGCCACTGCTGAAAGGCAGCCTATTCAAATACATATCCACTGGGGATGCACCAGGGATTTCAGCCTGGTACACGAGGTCATGGTGCACAAGCCAAACAGGTCTTCTGCCCGCAGAACGAGGCCTGGCATGGAGCTGGGAGCTCTTGTTGTAGCTCCTGGTTAGACCTAGGTAGGAGATTCCTGGTGGAACGGTTACATTCCTGAGCTGGAACCATCACCAAAACGCCCTTGTCAATCAAGTTCCCCCGGAGACTTTCTGCTTGCTCTGTAGATATTTCTTTGAACCTCAGTGGTAAAGTGATAGGAGAATAACAGGTCTAAAACTGTCTTGGCAACGTTGTTACTTTTTTAAACCTCGTTCCTGCCCCTCTTATTTCTCACACTAAGACACCGTCTTCTGACCACTCTCAGGGAAGCGTCAGTTGCAAATTGAAGACATAAAATTACACCAAGTGAGCTGAAATTTAAGCCTTGCCATTACAGAGTGACGTTCAGCAGTCAGCGTGCACCCTCAACACACAGCAGCTGCAGGGTTTCGTTACTGCCACTTAAAAAACCTTCAATTCCTTTTGGTGTGCCCTGCTTTGAGCTAGAGGCACCGTTTTATCTGTAAGAGCCCTTTAACGTAGCATGACATCTGAGAGACTCCTGCAGGATATAAGTTTGCTCTGGTACTGAGGTATGATTTAATATCCTCAATTGTTCGGGAAATTTGAGCTGCATGATTCAGGAGACTTGCATGAGGATGGTTACTCCAGTGCTTAATGAGATTTATGTGCTTAAATGTGACGGACGCTGCACTTACGTTTCTAACACGCTGGTTCAAAATGGGAGGGGGAGAAAAACTAAACCAAATCAACAGGAGTTTTGGTGGAGACAGGCTTTTGCACAGGAAGCTTGCAACACGAGCTCTTGCAAATGCCAAAATAAGGAGGGGGAAAAAAAAAAAAAGGAAAAAACCCCAAACCAAACCCAAACAGAGGAAACGTCTTTCCGCAGCTCTTAATTGCAGCCTCCTGTTTGCGCTGCCCACGCTAAAAGCTATCACCCTTTCCCTACCATCCGCTGCGGGCTGTGGGGGCGGCAGGAGGATCGGATGGGTGGGGAGCGGGGGGTGTTCGGGGCATCCCGAGGGCTGTTTCCCCGAGCGGGACCCGTCCCAGCTGGGAGTCCTCCCTCCCCGCCTGGGGCCGTCCGCCCTGGTGCAGCCAAGGGGGACGAGCGCGCTGCGGGGCTTGCGGCAGCCGCGGTGCGGGCACGGCGCCGGGGCAGGACCGCCGGCTGCCACTCACGGCACCGCGCCGCCTCCGCGGGCGGGGGCCGGACTCGAACCCACGCTCCGAGTCGCGTCCGCCGCGCCCAGATGTGGCGGGCGCCTCCCGCGCTCGCATCGTCCCGGCTGCGCCCGCGGGCCTGCGGGCACAGCCCCGCCGCGGGCAGGGCACGGGCAGCGCACCGAGCCGGTAAGCGCCGCGGGGGAACGGGGGCCGCGCTTCCTCCTCCCGCCAAGGAGGACTTTTGTCTTGTCCATCCCTCCGCCCTCCCCCCTCCGCAGCCGTGGCTGGGGCCTCCCAGCAGTTTCCTCTGCTCGCCAGATGTTGGGCAAGAAGAGGATTGGTCCCTGCCTGGCGTAGCGCAGGGGCTCGGAGCGCTGGGGGCCCATCCTAGAAATGAGAGCATCAGGGAACATCTGGCAGAGGTTAATGCAGAGGAGTGCTGGCAGGAGGTGATGGGGAAAGATTCGGGGCGCTGCCTGGGCCAGCAGTGGGACAGGCAGTATGAATGGCAGTTTTATCAAGAAAAGAGATGTGATGGCAGGAATGAGGCTAATGGTAACAATTTTCGTGTTTATTTTTTTCTTATAAGATACTGTGGGGTCCTTGCAGCTTTTCTGTAGACAGACGAGTCACGTAGTGTATGCATGTCAGCTAAGGCACAAAGTAGGGTAAGTATCCAGATTAGAGAGAAGAACAAAGAATTATCATGTTACTGAGGAGTGGTGGACATCTAGCTGTACTATGCTAGGTGCTATGTATAGTACATACCTGATGCCAGTCCTTTGTATGACTGTAGGATGCTACAATATAAGGATGTCGACTACTCCCCTTTCTTGGCTAGGGATCAGACCCTGAAAAGGGTTGAATCCTTCTGGGTTCATAAGTTCTTGTGACTCCCAATGGTTCAGGAAATCCCAAGGGTTCAGGCCGTGTGCAGCCCCTTCTGTATTCTTCTAGTTGTTCTCAGGGTAAGAGCCAGGATGCACAACAAGCACTCCAGTGTGAACACGGGTCTAGGATAAGATGCTATTACAGAAAGGGAGATTGGTTGGATGCTATGCAAAGTTGAAAGTACTAGTATTTGGGCCAGCAGAGTGTTTTGGGTTTGGGGAATAGGTGGTTATTTGCCTTCAGGTTAGTGGAGTACACAAAATACCAAAGGATTTCCTGTCTCTTACCTGCCTGATGCTTCTTTTTGTTATCTCATTGTTTCTCACTTTGTTTTTCAGAAAAACTGTGATTCAAGGAAGCCACCATGAAAGGTGAGGAAGTTCGGCAGAGGAGGAAAGAAGGAAGGACTAAGAATGGAGAGCGCTCCAGGCACAAAGGAAGGAGCAAGGCTAAACACAGAGAGAGCCGACTTGGCAGCCAGGAGGCAGAGGATGTCTCTCTGCACGCACAGCAGAAGCTGTTGGCTGAGGAGAAAGTGGCCATGGCAAAGTCACAGGAAGAGTCAGCCATCTCTATTTGCCTGCAAGTGCTCCTGCCATACCTCCTAGCTGGGCTTGGCATGGTCTTGGCAGGCATGGTTTTGGATTATGTTCAGGTAAGGCAAAGAAACTCATCTGACATACCCGATGTGGGATAAGTGGGGAGCTTTTCTTCAGAGGCAGAGGATTTGCTCCAAGGATGGCACAGTAAGGGAGGATTGGCCGCAGTTTCATGTGACACCATGTCTTCAGTCAGCTATTAAGTACTTCTGTGCGGCTCTCAGGAGACAGCATGTGGGGTTTTTTGGCCCCTTTTCTCCCCTGGAGAAAAAAGGCAATATGGTACTAAAGTGTACACGAAGGACATGAGGTATCTCTGTAGGAACGTGCAGTCCTGTGCAAAGATCTCACCTTGGTCCTTGAAAGAGGGTGGGTGAGCTGCAGCCCCAGGGGCTGTGGTGACACAGTGCTTTCCTGGAACAGAGAGAGTGGTATCACTCACGGATGTAGCTCTGGACAGTCCTGCATCTGCTGCTTCATTGTGCAAGGCATCAGCCAGCCCAGCACTGTTAACACTTCATACAACCAGCCCAGCCCAGCCTGTGCACCACATCCTTGTCTAAGGCCTCATGCAGATGACTTGAATTCTGCCAGTTCAGTTTCTGATTCTGCGATGATCAGGATGAGACCTTCCCTCCTATGGTGCAGCAATACAGAGCTTTAAGATAGTGGTGAGCACCTAATTTTAGACAGTTTAAAGATGCAGTTAATTTCTAGATTGTAAATTGCTGTGCCTTTGCACTCTGGGTGACTCTCATTGCTGCATGCCTTTTTGGTAACCCTTGTTATTTGACTAACTAGCTGTGAGGTCAGACTACCCCGACCTATCTGATACAGTGACACTGAAACTACTGTGCTTGCATTGACAGCTTTCACAAATCTGGAGCTGTGTTCCTTTGTTATTAACCCAGGGCTGATCTCCCTAAGCTAGAAGAGCTATAAAGGCTTAAGAGTGACACAGTATCCTTAACTGACCTTAGCATGTACTCAATACCCAGCAGAATGTCTCATCAGATCACAAAATGCCAAGGCAAAGTCAGAACCCAGTGACAAATTACCTTTTGTCTCCTCAGACATTATTCTGAGACTCTTGAGTGTTGAGCAGCCACTTCAAATTCTATTTTTTAGACTGTTTAGACCTGCCCAGTCTTGTGGATCTCTGACCTTAAATGTATGTTGCTTCTTGTTGTGAGTTATTAAAGTGTGAAATAGGTTGCAGATGTGTTTATGATGTTGGAGGAGTGTTTCTTCCCTGGGAGTTGTTTTGTGGGTTTTGTTTGTTTTTTTTTTTTTTTCCCTAGGAAGAACTGGGCCACTAATATGAACAAAATGCGAGGCAAACCTCATTCTCCTCTGAAACTGCAAAAGTCTGCTTTCTGTTTTTGCAAATAAAGAGCTCACAAAGAGCTGTCATGTTAGTGCTTAGAGTCTGGGAAATCAACCCATGCCACATCTCGTAGAAAGCACAGGCCTTTGGCAACTAGCACAGAGATTGCTCGTGCATGATCATGGGCTACTTGAGCATGTCTCATCATGGAGTCGCTGCTGCTGGAAATTCCGCTTCCTTCCTGAGCCAGTCCTGACCTTTGTCCCGGCTGCTGCTCTTGTTTCTGTGGAACAACAGTGGATGCTGTGAGGCTTTGAGCCCCAGGCACTCTGCATCTGCCTGCTCTCTGTTTCCCCACTTAAATTCTCTACTCTGCCCTTTCCCAAAGAGGGGAAGAGAAGAGTCAGGAGTGATAGTATTTGAACAAATGGGACGTGCAGTCCCTGAAAAGCAACGTCTTCCCATGAGTCCAAGGTGTTGGAATAGTGCTACCTGTTGCTAACAGGCATGTTGTAAAAGCATTCACTGATATTCCTGTCTCTGCTTTGCAGGGATGATAAGGCACACATGAAACTGTGTTCGCCTGCGCTTGTCATCTTTCTATCCCATTTTCTGTACTGTGGCAGTGGATGGAGGCCCTAGATCAGGGTCAGGACTCACCAAAATCTGTTTCTGCTTTGACTCCTCCATGGCAATGCTACTTGTTGGCTAGTTTGCAAGCATGGGGATACAGTGTACCTGTGTGCAGAGAAGGGCAGCAGTGTACCTCCCCAGGCTTTGCCCTCATGAGTGGTACAAAAATAAGGTGGTTGGTTTGGGATTTTTTTCACCAGCTATTTGTAATCCTTTCCCCACTGTTGAGCAATGCTCTCTTTCTTCTCAAACCTGATGCATCTCTTTGTGGACAAATATGGTATATCTCTTTGCCAGGAAAATATGAGGCATCTCTTTGCTGACAAATATGGTGTGGATCTTTATCAGAGGCTCCTTAAACGCGTAATAAAATGACCCAGTGTACACACGCTGGTCACCTGCACCAATTACCTTCTCTGCATACTGATTCATCGGTTGAGGGCTTTTTATGGTGCTTGCTTAGAAACAGGGAGAGCCGAAGCGTGATAAACTCATAAACCCTGCCAGGCTGACGCTTCAGTACAGGATGTGTTGCTGCTCTGTTTTTTAATGGCATTTGAGTCATTCAGACTCATTAATATTTTCTTTACGTTAATGTTTCTGTCTGACATCAATCCAATTGACTGATACAACGGCATTTGGGACTAGGTATGCGCATTATTAGACCTTGAAAACCTACAGTAGTTTTCCAGAAATTGTCTTTTATTTCCTTGAAGCTTCTGTGAGTTACTATCCAGAACTGGGCCCTCATGCCGTCACTTCTCTGCTCCCAGCTGGTATAAAGAGGTTGAGTTATTTGTGGTTTTTACAGGATTTTCATTAATCTCCTGCTTTCAGCTATTGTGGTTTTTTTTTCCCAGTTAGATTAGCTGAAATGTACTCTCATGTTGGCTTTCAACTAACTGGACCATTGTTAGGTGTAAGAGCCGTGTACATACCAAGGCAGCTGGAACTGGAGAAGACTTCAGGGGCTGTACCAAAATATAAGCCTAGAAAGCAACAAAGGACAATCTCATGTCTGTAGTTGGGGCTTGTTTTCCACCCCATCATGCTTGCAGGAAGATCTGCCACCTCAGCCTGTTAGGCTCCATGCTTTGGTTTGTGTGAATTCAGACCAAAGACTAGCTAAATGGCTAAGAGCTTCCTATTTAGCTGCAGTCCTCTGACTGTGAAAGGCAGAAGGATGTCTTGTTCTCTTCAACCCCCCCAATGCATTTAGCTCCAATCTGGGGACCCTGTCACAAGGACAGAGTCCACAAGTCATAATCTTTATGTCTCTCTGCACAGAGTGTTTGGAACAGGGTTGATCCATCCTAAATTGTGTTTTTTAAAAGCTTTTTGACCCTCTGATTCAATTAGTCTACCCAAATTAATTATTAGAAAGGAGCCCCAATGTAATATCCTGACTCCTTTCTCTACACGTGTGACTTTGAGCTGAAGCCTTCACTGAGCAGGATAGAATTTTTTGACTGTATGTGGCCATGGTGCAGCTCTGTTTTTTGACCTTGTGTCAGATCATGGAGTCTCCGGGATGAGATCCCCCCTCTCAAAGACAGCACCTTCCTGAGAGCATGCAGAAGCAGTGTGTTTCACTTTAGGACAGGAAGGGACACCAGCTCACTGAGTGTCCTTTCTCTCCCTTGCCTGCGGTATAGTGAGATTATGGAGCTACCTTAAATAAGCTCAGGCTATGACTCTTATCTTGGCCTTTGCAAACTAGCAGAAAGTTGAAGTGATGACAGCAGATAAGGGTGTTCACTTCTGAAGCTTATTGGCTGGTTCTCTGAACTTTTTTTTTCCCCTGAGAGCCAGTCATTCAGAGGTACAGCTGGCACAGACCGATTGTTATATCCTGGGGAGATCACGGAGGGGACACAAGGGGCCAGGGTCCAGAAGTGCAGATCTTCTGTCACCAGCTGGCTCAGCCGTGTCACTTGCCTGGGGATGAGACCTGTGTGATATCGTCGGCTGGGAGGAACATGGCCCCGTGTTTTCCTTGACCTTTCTTCACCTTGAAGGAGCGCAAAATGGATTGGGGTTGTTAACTGCGCACCTCCTCAGCCTTGGGACAGTGAGAAAAGTTCAGCAGCGCTTACGGTGGGAGAGCGAGGGGACTGGGACCGGGTCAAGCAGGCTTACATATTAAACCGCCGTATCAAGCGCAAGCCGCGGTCTGACAAGAAATGTAACCCGAGGAGAAAGGACACCAGTGCGTTTCGGCAGGCTGAGGGATTCTTGCATGACCTGTCACTCTTTCAGTGCCGTAGCCTGAGCAGGTCTTACTGGTTTTTGCCGAAGTGGTGGGAGCTGAATGGGGTGTGGGCTCATTTCTATTCGTCCTCAGACATCTTTGCAATCTTCTCTTCTCTTTTTTAATTCCCCCCTGGATATAAATCAGAGAAATTGTGTCCATCAGGTTTGCTGCCACCTGAGCTCAACCCAGCTGAATCAGTTTTGGAGGATACCCTTGCTGCAATCCTCTGGACGTGCTCCTAAGAGAAGAAGAAGCTAAAGTAATTTGGCATCCTCGCTGTAGTTTGAGGAAAAACATTTCTTCCGACTTTGGAGAGAGCTACAAGAAGGATCTGTGTGATGTCCTGATCTCCCTCCATTTTCCCTGCTGAGCATGGGGTAACTGTGAGACCATGGTGGTCACTCAGTTACAATTGGAACTGTGCTTCCACGGCAAGAAGCTGAGAGGCTTCACCTGCAAGTTGACCAGATCAGCCAGTGGATTTCTCCCAGAGACTTCATTCTCCATTGCCTCCCAGATTTTCGTGCCGTTCCTTCTGGCTGGCTTGGGAATGGTAGCTGCTGGCCTTTTGATGGATGTTGTTCAAGTAGGTACATGTGGTTAGGAAACCTGTAGTGAGAGGGTGGGCTAAGACACTGACCTTGAGTATTTGTGCTTTTTTGTTTTTAATTTGCATGGTCCTGGCAGCCAGTCAGTAGGATGGCTGTAGGCTTTTTCCTGTGCCAGAGATACACCAGCCATATTCTTCAGATCAGTAGCTGGGCTCCTTGTAAAGTGGGATAGCAGCTTTCAGGCAGGCTGTGTAACACTGACCTTGCTGTGTTAGACTGGGTGCTCCCTTTTCTGTACTGAGCTAAGCACTTTGGTGATGACTGCTGTGAAGCAACTGGATCACACTGCAGCATATTCCCCTGTTGCATGATATTATTTTTTTCCTTCAAAAATTGCTGATAAGGAGATCTAGGTCAGGGTTGTTATTAGCTACCTGTCTTACTCAGAAGAAGGTTCATGCTTTCAGTTCTTTGCAAACAACGTAATGTAATCTTTGGTCTAGAAGGCATTTCGATACTGTTATGAGAGGCTTGCCAGCATAAAACAATTAGCATTGCCTGCAAACAGTGCTTCTCAGGCAGCTTCTGGGGTGGGTATAAATTTGGAATAACTTCCACTGACTTCCAGGCAGTGCTGCTGCATTTACACCGTTGTGCCCACTACCCGAATCTATCTATCTCATCTGTCTTTCCTTTGTACCAGTGGCACAAATAGAAATGTAGAATTTGATCTAGTTTGGGCGTCTCATGCCAGTGGATTTACAAATCAAAAGGCTGGCAGATTTTCCCAAGGATGTATCCTGCAGTCTGAGCTCACTGGATTACATTGGATTCTCTGGCATTAATACCACAAGAGGAGCTAAATATGGATACTTGAATGTTTGGAAAGACAATACCTTGCTGTTTTTTTCTTGCATTGGAAGAAACAAAGAAGACAGAGAAGTTGAATTAAAGGGAATATCAAAGAAGGGTTAACTGAAGTGGCACACACTGTTGCTGTGCTGTTTGTCATCTCCACCTTGTGCCGTGCTTAGGCACAGACCTGTCTTGCAGCATTACAGAAGTTCTCAAAGTACCTAAGATGTTATGTTAGTGGTTAGCAGTTATCTCCGAGAAAAATAAAGACATACTAGATACCTTGGAGTGAATAGGTCTTTGCCTAGAAGAAATCGAACACACTTGCTAAGAACGGGTCTCTGTTCAAAAATGTAACTGTATCCAAACTGATGGAAAACACAGGTATACCATGTTGCACGTGTCCTTTAAATACGAGTGTGCAATCTAGTTTCTGTATTTGTTCATCGGACTCTTTGAAACCGAGTCACACGTAAAGCACAACCACAGGAACTATATTTTTGGTGAAGGTCTTTCCAACTACGTTGAAAGAGAGGCCATCAGTCCATGGGTTAAGTTCTCAGAGGAGGAAGCCCAGTGCATTGAGAGTCACAGTTGGCATAGGGAGAGATGTTAGTGAGGTGAACTGCCACAGTGTCACAACATTAAAACCAAAACCAGTAGCTGAGAAAATCCAGAGATCTTAGCCTTTAAAGGTTTGGAATACTCTTCTTTGTCTCTGAGCTGTTTATTTTTAACTTTTCTTGCTGCAAGTGTAAGAGCTAGAAACTCACTGTCCTGTCCAACTAAAACTTGAGTCTAAGTTTGTTTGTTTGAGATACTGTAAAACTTGTATTGCCAATCATGAGGGCTCACACTACTGAAACTACAGGTTTTTCCAGTCCAGGAGTCTGTGATTTGCCCATTTTTTTGGTGGTTGGTCTGGCTGAGGAGTGTTTTGCCCTATTTGCAGTCAATGCAAAATTTTCTTAGGAAACTGTGTTTGCCTTTGACAGAGAGATATATGGACAAGCTCAAGAATTGTATCAGGAGCATATGTGTGAGTTTAATGCAGCTGCTCTTGTTTTATTACATATGAAATATCTTGAAATAATTTGGCTCTGTGCTGGGAGTCCAGCTGACACTCTCTTTTTCAGGGCTGATGTTGCTGTAAAGAGGACAACAAAGTGGAAATTGCTAATCTGTGTCCTATCAAACTTGCCAGGATTTTAGCAGTTTCTGATCCATCTTGGGATGAAACCAAGAACTGTTCATGTTACTGTTTACAAGAAAAATCAGCAAGAGAGATTTGTCTAACCCAGTTGACTCTAAGGCTCAAACCTGAGTCATACTGTAATAAAAAGATACCCAAGGAAGTAGTTGTTTGCCATTTTCTCTTCCTGGGTGTGCAGATGATACAGTCTCTCTGCAGGGCTGATAGCATGGCACCGGTCTTTTCTTGCTGGATGTTTATGCATCTGCTCCAGTGATCCTTGGCCAGCTGGTTGATCCAGATTCTATGCTGGTTGGCATTGCTGGAGACCTTGCAGGGCCCTGCCAGTGTTTGGCCCACTCTTTTACGGTAAGGTGAAGAATCAGATTGAATCTGGCTGGTCGGATTTCAAACCAGAGAATTCAGGGGGAAAGCTTCCCTTTCATTCTCCCCTTCCATTCCACTGCAGTGGGACACAGTCCACATAAAAGTCACAGACATAAGATGTCCCTGTCCTTTGTTGATAAAAGCCCATGAGATGATGAGCATCATAAAGGATTTTGTAATGGCTTGCATGCTGTACTTCAGGATATTTCAATATTTTTATTGGCTTGTTCAGAGCAATGAAAAACCTCTGAGGCTTCTTAGCTGCTGCCGTGGGAGATGGATGTCCTGGAGAGGTAACGGGACATGGCTGGGACAGTGAGGACAGTGTGAGGATCCACAGCAGGGCTGGACTGCATCTGGGGAGGCTGGCTCAGTACATCACAGCCTCCCTTCCTCTGAGGGACATCCTGGTCAGATCCAGCTGCTGTGGGGACCAGCTGCAGTGGAACGTGGGATTAACCAAGTGTCTTCAGAGCTCAGTTTTAGGGCTGAAGCTGCGTCATGCAGATGTGAAGTTGGAAAGAGTCTCTTTCTGGCTCCCTGTCCCTGTATGGGTTTACAATGCAGCATGGAATGTTTCTGTTCCTTCTAGGCCAGTTTTCATCTCCAAGGACAGAGACAATTCCTAGACTTAGTTCTGCTGTCTATTCAAGTAGCTCCTTGCCTGCATAGCTCTAACCTGCCCCACTCTCCCACTCCTCCAGCAGACAGTCCTGACAGTCCTGCAAGTCGATGGCACAGGCATCATCTGTTTATTTTGTATTTCTGCAGTTGCTAACACGATAGAGTCCTGGGTAGTGTGATAGAAACCATTATGAATCTGTCCTTGGGCTGTTGGTGAGTCACTAATGAGACTCAAATAGAGGCAATTAAGTCAGCTTTTTTTATCAGTACAGTTGTGTAATTATTAATTGTTCAGAGCCTTTAAGTTTAATGATACATGAGACAGAGTCCCAAAAAACTCATACCTCATATGCTGAAACTTCTGTTATGATGGTTTGAGACCAAAATTCCTCATGAGCAAAAGTATTGGAGCTTACCTAGATATAGCACAATCATATTTCCCAAAGGTGACAGGTACAGGAAATATGAACAGTTGAAGGGTTTTGAAGGGTGCTTTTATTTATATGTCTTTTTTATGTAAAATATGCAAGGTCTTAAGTATGAATGTCTTCATACCTCTGTATTTTAAATGGTTGGGGTTTTTTACATTGTGACTATGAAGTCTGTTTTTTTCTCCTCTTTCTTTTGAAGGATATCAAAGATTGTTTGGATCTTTATTTTTAATCAAAGAGAGGAGAGACAGGGCTATTAATCTTTAAAAGAGATGTCCACTCCTAGCTTTCCTCAGGTATTTAGGTTCCATGTTAACAACTTCAAACAAAATTATAGTGTGTCAAATAAGGTGACTATTTTTGTTGTGTGTTGTTGGTTATTTACTCAACAGTAATTAACTTAACTTTAACATTTTGAAACGTGCCTGTTTCCAGGCCACCACTGCCAGGAAATATGCCTTTTTTACATTGATAATAATGTTTTGCCTCTTATCTGCGTGTCTGAGGGGTGTCTTGCCCAATGTGCTCAGGGCTGGCCCAGCCCCACTTTCATTCCAGCTTCCTGGGAAGGAAGCTGTGAGGTCTTCCCAGCAGACGGCCACACCACTGGCTTCCCACAGCTTCCCATGGCACAGCCAAAGCAAAACACCAAGCTGTTACACCCTGCACATATTTCCTAACAGGCAGACAGCTGAATGTGTCAACATTTATTGAGTCTGTCCAACCTCCCAGACTTTCAGGTTTACAGAATCACAATGGATGTGAAACAGGTGGGCAGGGATCTGTTGTTTGTTTTGTTCTCTAGCGCCAGATTTCAGGACCATCATGGGATACTAGAGAGTGACAAGTTGAAATTAATGAACACATTGGTCCTTCACATGACACGTAGCTAAACTATGGAAGTTGTTGCCTCAGGATGGCACATGGTTTGGAGGGGGGAGATTGGATGAGCACCTGAAAGAACAATCCTTTCATCACTGGTAAGTGTGCAGAAAAACTCCACCAGCCCTGTATCCTGTGGCAGACAGTCATAGGCTGGAAAATACGCAGGAGAATTATCCCCTTTACTTGTCATATTTGTAGATTCTATTTTTATACATCCGAATTTGACTACTGGTAGAGCTAAGGATGGGTTAGATGAACCTTTGACCTGACTCATGGCAGTCACTCTTTTTTTCTTGTGTTCCGCTCTTAGGTAGTTGTTGGTTTTACTTCACACTGAGCTGCCCCATTCTGTGATTTCATCCTGATGTAAACCTCTCTGCCTACAGTGGGACTTTGTCAGCATCCTTGAATGCACAGGGAGAGAATGAATTATGTTCCAAGGCACTATATGGTCCATAAATTAGAGAAGACGTGTCAGTCAGCAAAGTTTCTTAAGGTTTCAGATCATCTCTAGTGTTGCAGCTGATCCAACAGCTTTGGAGAAGCAACAACAGTTGACAGATACTGAAGATACCGGCTCAGCTGTTTGGCTTATGAGATATCTTAATTCAAAATCCTTTTTCCAGCTGTGCTGGGAACATACTTGGTAACAGAAAGATTTAGGAACTGCCTGTGGAGAAGAGATGCACAGATCTCCTTCCCTTCCACCACCAGTCTTAGATGCTTATTTTGAAGTTTGGTAAGAGAAGACAGACACAACTTTTTGTTGTTAGATCATTTCCAGATCTTTGTGTTTATTCTTATGAGTCTGTTTAGCAATAGATGTTCCTGTATCCAGTGTCAGTGCAAAGGATGGAGAGCATGCTGTATTTCATTTGGTTTGTGAACCCTAATTATTTTTCATGTTATTCTTGGCTAATGCAAAAGGCACATTTTAATTTGTGGCTTTCCAAGATCTTCTGTTACCCTCAGGAAAAAAGACCCTTCCCTGTTAGGATAGTGCTTTATTGTGTGTGAGATGAGAAAGAACACTGCAAGCTGAAAATTCCTTCCTTCCTTCACTCCCAAAATGCAACAACAAAGTGCAACAGGGCAGTGTCTGCCCCCATGTGCAGATACTTGTGGAGCAACAGCATTGTACTGGCCAGCATCATAAACTGAAGTTGTTGCCTTTGTTTTCTTCCAGCACTGGGATGTGTTTCGGACAATTACCGAAGTGTTTATCCTGGTTCCTGCCTTGGTTGGCCTGAAGGGTAATCTTGAGATGACACTGGCATCCAGGCTCTCTACTGCTGTGAGTGTTAACAAGGTGTTGGCTGTGTCTGTGTGGGGAGGGGGGTGATTAGCAGGAGACATCAGGAGATTCTTCATTTATATAATCACAATATGTATGAGATATGCCCTTTTCTGCTAAGTGGAAACTAGTGGTGTGTGAGTGTTAAAATAATGTGTTTGCCCTCATTTTGTAACTGGAACAGAGAATTTCCATCTGTGCTCTGAAGGTGAATTAATCCCAGTTGCTGATATTTGGGGCCCTATGACACATGAAGGAGACAAAGACAGGGCTCCACAGCTGTCAGCTTCAGTATTGGATTGCCTTTCTGTGGGTATTGATCCTTGAGAGGCCGAGGCTTCCCAGCTATCCTTACTCGGGGGGAGCGGCCTGAGGCTTCTTGGAATGTGCAGCAGCTTTTGCTGCTCTGTATTTGATCTCTTGTATCTCCCTGAGCTGTTTTGTTTACTTCGGGCTGGTTGTGTCACATGTCTCAGCAGAATTTGGAGCAATTTAGGGGGAAAAAAGAAGGAAAATTGGTTTAATTTGTCTATCTTTTTGTCTGTGTGGGATGTGGTGGATATGCCCATGCCACCTTTAGCCCTGCGATGCCTCTGAACCTCCAGTGTGAGCCTCTGATGCCCCTGGGACATTGTGCTAGAGCACGATGGAGAAGTGTCAAGAAGCAATTGCAGGGAGGGCTGGGAGATGATGACCTGCACTTGCCTCTCTCCGACTTTAACAGCCTCTTTCCCACAGGGACCAGGTGAAACTGCCCTCAGCAGCCACCTGTGCCACAGAAACAGGCTTTCAGGGTATCTCTCTTGACTCCTAGGCTAACACCGGACAGATGGATGATGCCCAGAAGCAATGGAAAATGGCCACCTGCAATTTAGCCCTTATCCAGGTGAGTCACTTCAGTTGGGAGATGAAAAAGTCCCTTTTCTCTTGCTATGCTGCAGACCAACAGCATCTGTTCCCAGGAGTACTGAACCCAGAGCTGTGATTTGGGGTGGGTATTGTCAACAGAGCCAAGCAGAGCCAGGGCTTTACTTCCATTAAAGCTCTGTGTGACCCCAGGGCTTGTAGTGTAGCTGCAAAATACATCTAGACATTCATTGCCTTTGTGAGCAAACTGAAATAATAAAAAACCTCCTTTTTCAGGGGGAGCTACAGCACCAATCCCTGTTTCACAACAGCCCCCAGATAAAGCCTATCATTTACTGGCAGTGTTTGGGAATCAGCCTTGGGCAGGAGGGGAGAGGTGGGAGAAATGTGCCTCTTGTAGGTCTTTCTGCTGGTTAAAATCCAGCAACCAGCCTAGAGTTTTCACATGGCAAGACCACAAGGCTTGCAACACGTGTCTGTGTGCTTTCCCTTATCTCCTTCCTCCGCTTTCATGAGTGCTGCCTTGATGGGGAGCCCATTTTTGTGTTGACCAGGGCTACTCCTTTGCTGATGGACTCAGTGTCCTTTGCTGAAATGTTATCTGGCCTTTGCAGGCCTCCAGAGTTTTTCTCCAAACTTTGTCAGGATTTCTTTTGAATCTAGTGGAGCCTCACAGGGATGCTGCTTAAATACATAAGCAATCAGCATCTGTGCCAGGCTTTGCCCTCTGAGCTGTGTGGCAGTGCTGCAGTCGTGTGGAGCCAGGGCTGCCTGGAAACAGAAGTGGATGATTGCTCACCAGCTGTCTTTTGATCCCCAGGTCCAGGCCACTGTGGTGGGACTGCTGGCTGCTGTTGCTGCTGTGATCCTGGGGGCCATCTCTAAGGGCTCTGTGGAGCTGAGCCAGGCTGCTGTGCTGTGTGCCAGCAGCGTGACCACAGCCTTCATAGCTGCACTGTCACTTGGTGAGTCTTTTTGGTTCCTCAGATGAAACATGCAGCAGTCAGGTGTGGAATAAACTGTCTTTTCTGCTGGGAAGACGAAGGTGACATCCCTCTGGTCTGGCAGAGGGAGGAGGGATGCAGAGAGCATTAGTCCTATGTCTGCTGCTTTCATCCCCTCTGCATCCTGCCTTTGCTTCTCTTCTCCCATGATCTGTTGTTCGCTGGGCTCTTGGCATCCACAGCAGCAATCAAAATGTCCTTCACCTGACACACCAGAAATGCCCCATGCTGTGCATGGGTGTGCATAAACATGTACATACTCCGTGTCTCTTGGGTGACACATGAGCCATCTACACTGGCCTTTTTCCTAGGGGAAGATGAAGTAATGTCATACACAAAGCAGGAAATGGAGAGTCTGTTAGCTGACAACTCCAGACCATGCTCAAGAGGGACTTGGGTCACCTAATACCCTTGGCAGGGTTGTGGCCAGCCCTGTGGCTTGCCCGCTGTGATCTCAGAGCCGGGCACTCCTCCCCCCTGGCTCTTCCCCTTCAAGAGAAACATGATGGGCTGGATGGTAGGACCTGTTCTGAGTGGCCTGAAGATTATCAGTTTGTAGGTCTGCCATAGGAGGGCAGCATGATACCCTGAATAGAGTCAGCTGGCAGAGTCAAATAAAGCAAGTTTTCTAAATGAAAGGAACAAGTTAGAACAAGTGCATATCCTGGAGCTGGAGTCAAAGGGTGACGTAGATGCCTTTCATGAAAAGCATGGGACAAGGCAGTTTTTAAAAACAGCAGCTCAGCTTTCATTACTCTTCCTTACAATCTCCCTGCTTGGTGTGATACAGACAGGCTTTGTTGCTGTACTGTCACAGGCTTGCAGCTGGCATTAGTTCCTTCCCTGGACATGGTCACAGGCAGCCTGTGTGTGGGTGTGCACAACTGGAAGCTGCTATTTTTATGGCCAGGGAGGGAAGCAGCATGAACTGTGCTGTGGGGAGGGGAGTGTGGGTGTCTAGGATGGCTCTTATGGAAATGCCATGTTGTGCGAGGATATGTTTCTGTATAAGGGATTTTTTATCAAGGAAGGTGCACATGTGGCATTTCTTAAGGGAGAGCTGATGATCCTCTGCATGGTCGGCTTTGGCAGGGCTGTGTAGACAGGCACAGAGGAATTGTGAGCTGGAGGGAACCACCATCTCTTGAGCTTTCTTTGCTGTGCACTGTCAGTCATGGAAGCACTTTGAAAAGATGCCATTTGTCTTGTCTCAAGGCTGCCCTTGCTAGTCACACAGCAGTGGAGGCTGGCCAGGCTGGGTTTATTCCAGGTAGCTTATCCACAGGCCTGTGAGAGATCTGATGGCTGAGAGATTCCCACATGTTCATTGGGGTTTGGGGTTTGCGCTTCTTAACTTACCTGGGCAAGAAAAACTTCTCTCCAAGAATGCTGAAAAGCAGTTGAATTTTCAAGGTGCAGCTCAAAGGACAAGGGAAGAGAGGTGATGTGGGCCATCTCCATAACGCTCACAGGATCAACATCATCAACATCCACACAGTACAAATTAAAGCAGCCCTGAAAACTCTGAGACGTGAGGGGTCAGTTTGATGGATGGGCTGAAACGCTTATGCAGGCTACTGTAAGGAAGTTTGTTGCTCCTCCGTGATTCAAACTTGAGAAATTTTGGTCTAATATGGAAAATATCTTTGTGCTGTGGAATCCAGAGCAGGGGATGGCACCGGGAGGCTCGTGCATGCCTGCTGTGTGCTTATCTCTGAGTGTGCTTTGTGCCTGGTCCTCCTTCCAGGCAGCAAAGATTAGGCTGCTCAGGAGGGGAGCTTCTACATTTGGGCTGCCTGCTGGTATCTCCTTTGATCCCTGGAATTTGCCTGTGTGCCTCTGGGCCTTTGGAGCAGTTCATGAGGGCAGTCATGCCCTTCAGGCTGGTGAAAGCAAGAGGGCAAATTGCTATGGCTAATCTGCTTATCGCTTTTCTTAGACCCCCATGTCCCTCTGGGAGCCAGAACAGCAGCTCTGGGGTGAAACGCAGCAGGATACATTCTCTGATGCTTGCTCTGTGTCTTCTCTAGGTCTGGTGATGATTGGCGTGATCATCGGAGCAAGGAAAGTTGGGATCAATCCAGACAATGTTGCCACACCCATAGCAGCAAGCCTTGGAGACTTGATAACCCTTTCCCTGCTGGCAGGAATCAGCAGTACACTCTTCAAATACATAGGTACAGTGTTTGCAGGGAATTGCAGCGCAGCAAGGAAGGGACGAATCCTTGTGAAATTACTGCAGGGTGCTTCCCTGTTTCTGGCATGTTTCAGAATGGAGGCTGTTGTGCCACTGGGGTAGGAAGGTGACTAAAGAGGCTTTTTCCAGACTTTCTATTAGTAACAAACTGGAACTCTAAGAAACATAACTTGGATCTGTCAAAGAAATGACCAACACATATTGTGCAGCTTTGGAACAGAAGGTTGGCATATGTGACACTGGCTCTGTTCCTGGATCTGTCACTAGCCAAGCATAACTATTTTCTGTATGTGGGTAATAGCAGGTCCTTCTTTCCAAAGCGATTTTGGGGTTTTAGCATTTGTAAAATATTCTTGTATCTTCTTACATGGGGAGTCATGGATGAACAAGACATCAAATTGGAAGAAGGAAGACTGCAGTGTTTCATGTTTGCAGGACTCTAAGTAGGACTTATGGCTATGGTGTTAAGCTGTGCTGCTGACTGGCAAGGACTTGGGCACCTGTTGATTCTGAAAAGCCCAAAACATCTTGCTACTTGGTGATATATGCCTGACTGCTGCTTTTAAAGTGTTAGGCTATTTACCACAAGCCTAACCTAAAACAGAAATGGGAAAATAAAAAGATCAGCAAACTCAGTACCATTTGACACTCAAACTGTTGCTTCAGACTGAGCAGAAGCAGCGAGGCAGCTGTTCTCAGTTTGCATAACTGGTTCCATATGTAAGCACAAGCGAGGGAGTGAAGGATCACACACTGAAGGGAGAGGCCTATGAATTGCTTCTGTCTAATCCTCCTTGAGCTTCAGAGTGCATTTTTTTAAACAGGCTTTTTCCATGATGCCATCGCACCTTCCTCTGTAAAGCTAGGTTGTCTTTCAGTCAATACACCTCAGATAATATCTCCTAGGGAGCACAGGGCAGAGGAACATAATAACCAACGTGACTGTGACCACAGAGAATTTGTGCAGTTTCCAGAGTAGTTTAAATACCCTCTTGAGACTGAAAATACTCAGCACACCAACACCAAATCATTGGGAGCATGAAGTGAAGCAGGTACGAGGAAGGCACTGCTGATGGTGGCTGAATAAATTAATTTCCCTCCCCAGGGCATAGGAAGGTACAGTCATGCTGTGAAAACTTCTGGGTCCTACAAAAATGTATCCTTCAAAAACACTGATGAGACTGTAAGTTTGGAGTACTATGTACCACCTGATGCAGCACCATTCCCTTCTGCAAAATATCCTTTTGCCGAAGTTTTTTTTTTTTTTTAGATTTACTCTGATCCTTCTCTGTCCTGCATAATGGAGATACAAACTGTGCCAGAGGGTTTCAGCTTGTTTATGGGCTGTGTGTGAGGGAATGTGGCAGAACTGGAATGTGGAGACTGAAGGCCATTCATCCCACCAGGAGTCTCTCTGTGACCTTTGATAAAGCTTGATAGACTCCAGTGCTCTGTGTCTGCATTATTTAAGAAAGAATTAATTGCTCGAAACAACAAGGGGTGTGGGTAGGAGGCCCAGAACAGCAGCTAAGTTTGTCATACAGCCCATCTCTCCTGAATGACTCCAGGGGGTAAAGTGCACTGACACAACAGTATTTACAGCCGTTTACACCCCAGAAATGGTTGCATTTCTGTGCCCGCTAAAGCCACTCATAAGCAGTGCACATCCTTGTGTAAGAGCCCTTGATTCATGGAAGATGTCATCACATCAGTGCTGTCTCATCCAGGTAGCCCAAGGCCCTGGCAAAAACATTTCAAAAATGCACACTCTGAGTTTGCTTTATCTCCCAGATTACCTGCAAAGTCGGCGTTACATCCTGCTGCCTTTGGCCCCATCACAGAGACCAGATGGAGAGCTTTGTTCATGAAGCATTTTTGTGTCGAAAGGGTTGGCATCAGCCCCATTGCTTGAAGGTGTTTCTCATGCTTCTGAGTCATATTTATTTTCTTTTAGTGCTGCACATTTGCTTATTTTTTGATTCCTTTGCTTCTAAAAATCCCTTCAATTTTATGCCTCTGCTGAATGGAAAAAGCACCTAATGGAAACACATGTAAGCTAGCACAAAAGAAACTGCAGATCTTAACAGGCTTGTACGTGCAAGAGAACATTTGTTCCTATAGAGCAGACCAGCTGTTCAGCAATTCTGCTGGCTTGCCACCTAAAGTACCTCTTACCTCTTGTTTTAGGTGAAGGTGTGAGGTGTCTGCCCTAAGTGTGATACAGCTTCTACACAGGAGTTTCCCCCTTGCCCTGCTGTTTGATCTGTATCCCAAAGCCAGAAATTTTGTAACTTTATGTCTTTCTTAGTTGGAGGTGGAATTGGAGACTTGTTCATCTTCAAATGTAACATGCTTTGAATCCTGCTGATTTTCAAACAGCATCTTCTAGCAGTGAATTTCAGGGATTTATTATGGATTTCTGTGGTGGAATGAGGTGGTTTTGTGTGGAACATCATGGTTCATGTGATTTTTCTGCTAACGTAACTCAGTTGGAGCAAGAGTCCAGCTGCCTTTCTTCTCATCTTTGTGCAATTTGATTTTGGCAACCTGTGAAGCTATGAGCGTTTAATTCAATATTTCTTTTCCTTGCCAGATGTGAAATACCTTTCTCCTCTGATCTGTGCTGTCTTCATTGTCATGATCCCTCTCTGGGTTGCTATCGCCAAGCAAAGTCCTTCTCTTGCCGAAGTCCTGAAATCTGGATGGCAGCCGGTTATTGTCGCAATGAGCATCAGCAGGTAAACCAAGGAGCAGCTCCCAAGCCCACACGTGTGTTCACACTGAAGAGAGACCCTGTGCTCACTTAGAAGGCCATCAAAAGTGAAAGCGGAAGAGAGAGAAGAGGGGTATTTGTCCAGTGCTTCTGAGCCATTGGTGGCCCTCCAACAGGCTGTGAAATAGCAGATAAGGAGCCTCCAAATCACTGGAAAAAGCAAACCATTTTAAGTCTAGCTCACACATCCAGGCACCATGTGGGTGCAAGCCAGGAAACAGAAAACAGAGATGATGACCATCACAAATTGTCAGTCTTCAACTTCATTTTTATCCAGCTGTAAAAAGAAAAGACTGGTGAATGCAGAGGCAGATAGTTCATTCCTCCTGTGTTGCATGTTTCAGATCCAACTGAGATCTGGGAGAGAATTCTAAAGCATTGCTAAAGGCAGTATAGAAGTGTAACAAAACTTTGGGGGAGGATGATAAAACCTTCCCTAACTACTACCAGTTTTGCTTAAGGGTGGGCAAGGAGGTCTCTGTGAACTCATTATGCCATTAACAAAAGCTGTAAGGTTATCTGTTGGTGGAGACAGCTTTAAAAGGAGTACCTGGTGAATAGTCCAGCCCTGGCAGTGGGGAAGATGCAGTAACCCATCTCAGTGTGCTACTTTCACAGCATAGGAATTGATCCACACTCATTGCCTGTCCTTTTTTAACAGCATTGGTGGGCTCATCCTGGACAAAACTGTAACTGACCCAAACTTTGAAGGCATGGCAGTTTTCACACCTGTGATTAATGGTAGGTTGGGCATGGGGGGGGTTCTCTCCTTTTATTTGTACCTCCCCGTCCTCCCCAAAGGTTCTGCTATCCACTGTTGCCCCTACACAGAAGTCAGAGTTCAAGTCCCTCCTCCCATCATGAGTGGAAGTGAAGCTACTGGTCCCCGTTACATCCCTGCTTACTCATGTCTGGAAGCGTCTCTGGAACAGAACAGCAGGCAGGGCTGGAAAATACTGACAGAGCTCTGGGAAAGGTTAACAGCATCTGATAGTTGTCTCTGAGAGCTATGTTGACAATGTTCACAACATCAAACCTATTAGGATGTCACAATAAATCCATTTTCCTTTGTCGCTCTCCCTCCACTTGCTAATTTGAGCTGTGAAACCGTCCCCTATACAGGTTGTTGGTAAAGATTAATATGCTAAAATTATATATGTGTGTGTGTATATAAAAGATTATATATATGGATTGCATATAGAGGGATTTATATATATATATATCAACACCTTTTGTGTGTATATTTATATTTATTGGAGCCCTCACAGTACTTTTATACACACAGATATCATTACAAATTGCTGGGGATCCTGGTATCACTGAGGAACCACTCGTTTGTTTTTCTGGTATTATAATGTTCCTGTAGGACAGGCCCATTCCAAGGGAACCCCATGTTCTTAGGACAGGCTTGGCATCATGCCGCTCTCAAAGCATGGTGTCCTCTTGCAGCGTCAGAGGGTGTCACCCAGCTGTCACCTTACTGGATCTGCATAAAGACAGCCACCCTGCTGACAAACCTTTTCCAGCATGCTTAGCCAATGAATCTGATTGGGAAAGTGCATCAACAGCAGTTTGGTTGAACAATCACTGACCCAGACGTTGCTCTGTGGGGGCAGGTGACCTGTTTGGCAGAGCTGGTGGTGGAGCTGTGCAGTGCTCTGTGTCTTTGCACAAGTAGCTCTTCACTTTGCATGTGCAGGGGAGTCCTGCAAAGCGTGGCAGTGCAGGGTTCAGAAAGTTCCCATCTTGAGCTACAGCGACATGATCTTAGTATTTTCCATTTGACTGCCATCTGGAAAACCTCATATTTAATGATGGAGCATTTTTTTCTTCAAGGAGGGAAAAACATGAGAGGCCTGCAGCATCTGGCTCACTTTTATCTTTTCTGTGACATTTCTACCCTGAAAATACTCAGGGTGGGGAGATTTACTCTGTAGATCATTATCCCTCGATTTTCTACTGGAAAATGTAGCTGCTTTTTCATGTTTGCTAGAATTAATCAGTCTGGAAGGAATTAATTTCCTTTTAATTAGCTAGCATATTTGGGCTCTAATTCATTCTCATGATTTCTTCTCATTTGACAAAGTCAGATGCCTTCATAAAGACATATAATCACTCTGTGATGTCTGTTGTCTCAAACAATAATGATTCTCTGGGTGAGTAAATCCAAGAAGTGGCCATGAGCAGCATCTGCCACTGCCTGCACTGCTTTCCCCAAGTGTTTTTAACAGCCTGTGTCAAATCAGGTGCAATTACATCATCTCCATAGGCCACGTGGCATTTACATCCAGTGCTGGGGAGCAAGGGAAAAGGTTTTCAATGCAGCAGTCAGAAGGAGACGATCACTGGAACCTTCCCGATTTTTAGGAGGTGTTCCTGCAAACTGAACAGCACAGCATCACCTTGACATGTGGGATCAGGTTTTCTCTTTTTCTCACTGCTGCTCTCAGTGAGCTTGTGAGTGTAGATTGACTCACCTTAGGCTAGGTTTTAGACTGATGTTTCCTGTTGTGCTGAAGGTGGTTTACAGGTTTTCTGTGTTTTGCCCTCATAGGTGTTGGAGGGAATCTGGTCGCCATCCAGGCCAGCCGAATTTCTACATTCCTGCACTTCTGGAGCATGCCTGGAGTTTTGCCATACAAGATGAGGCAGAATTGGCCCAACCCATGCACCACATTCTTCTCATCAGGTAGACCCTGAATTCTAGGTGTCCTTGTCTCACAGCCTGTCACCACAGACAGCTCCTTTACCAAGCCTGGTTGGAAAAGGTCTAGGTGGGTTTCAAAGGCAGAACTTCCCTCTCACAGCGAAAATACTCAGATCAGAGAAGAAGCATCTTTGCAGTGGGCAGCGTGAAAAAAAGGCTTGTTCACTGCTCGCTGGCATGGAAAGAAGGTAGCCTTCAGGGAGCACTAAAGGAAGTAATTGAAAGAGAATCTTAGATTTGATCTAATAGAAAGTCATTTTAACCATGGCCAGCCTAGAGCCATAACCTGTGGACAGAGGGGTGAATAGACCATAATCTTGCTGAAAATCAGCAATATCTCCGTCTTCAGCACTGGATATACCTAAGCATCAGCAAAATTCGATTTGGGTCTGTTGTCTTTATAGATTGCAGATTCCTCTTGATTTTCCCTGCTGGGTTGGGAGTTAGTGCTAGATCAAACTATAAACTGGGAAAATGTGTTGCAGCAAGACTGAGCAGAAGTTGTGGGAGGCAGAGAGCAGCTGAGAGGAGCGTCTGCGAGAACTGGAGTGGATCAGCATGGAGTGCACAGTCCCTGGCACTTAGTTTCAGTGCTAGACAAAGCTGCTGGGCTGATCCTGCACATTGCTGTGGGATCTAGAAAAGGCACCAGCCTGTAGTTGGTGGGAGGGGACAGTCCCAAGTCTATGCAATAAATATGCAGCTGTGTCCTGTCCTCCCCCCACCCTCTGCAGCTGCTGTTACCCCTCTTTCTGTCTCTGTCCTCTGCAGAGGTGAATTCCAAGTCAGCCCGGGTCCTGTTTCTCCTGGTTATCCCAGGTCACCTCGTGTTCCTCTACACCATCCATCTGCTGCAAGGAGGCCACACATCTCTGTCCTTCACCTTTGTGATGTTCTATCTGACTGCTGCTTTGCTGCAGGTAAACCCCAAACTCTCAACCCAAAGGAACCTCTCAGACAGCAAGAAAAAAAGCTTTCTCCAGGCTAAACAGGAGTCACAGTAAAACACTCAACAGCACCCACCATTTCCTGTCATTTCAGGTGTGCTTCTACCAAGCATCATGTACCTTCTGTGGGTCCAGTAATACTTCACCCAAATTGTGAGGGTCTAGTTACCCATACGAGCATGACTGCACTTTAGGGTGAGTGAGGGATCAGATGTGAGATGAGGAACAAGTTCTCATCATCCACTGAGCTGCAGTAAGTGTGCAGAGACGCATTTAGCAAGCAGGTACCTTGTTTTAAAATGTTCTCTCCTTGAGGCCCTAAGCTCCAAGTATTTCTAGACTGACACTTGTCATTCCAGCAAGGGGCAAGTGAGAGGCAGTGAACTCCAGCCAGTGGAGAAACCTGCTCATTTTGGAAACCAGTGTCACATATTATGGTGAAGACCCGGGGAATTCATCGGGGCAGGGCCATGAAGGTCAAAAGTGAAGGGAAAACCCAGGCCTGAGCAGTTAATCTTCAGAGGTAAAAGTTCTGGATAGGCAATGGGCAGTTCATTCAATTTGTTGTGCCTGTTCTCTTTTTCTGTTTTTCCTGCCCTGTAAACTTTTGTCATCTCACCCAGAAATGCATGTGGCTGTTGCCTGAACTCACAGAGGCTCTAACTTCACTTGCCCTTTTAAATCAGTGATTCATTAAGTTGCAGGGTGAGGTGGCTGGCTCTCACTTTGCCTTACAAGCAGCCTCGTGTCTTCGGGTGAATTCCTTCTGTGTGCAAACAATCAGTTTCTCTCGACCTTTGCACAACCCTAAGCCCAGCAGCACAGCCACAGTTGTAAAGGAAAATATTTATTCTTCTCTTTATGCATCGAGGTAACTCCTCGACCAAAGCCAAGCATGAAAATACACTGAATAAATGACAGTGTAAAGAGCAGCATCCCGGCAACACCACTGACCCCGAAAGATTCCCATGGAGGCCGGTGGAGGAGAATGTATTCAGCCTGGTTCTTTTTCTTTCTCTGCTATACTTTATAAAAAAAAGGCAGAGAGAAAGAGGAGGGGGAAGTTTAGGTCAGCTGGAAGAAGCCCAAAGAGAAAGATCAGAAGCCTAGAAAGCATGACCTCAGAGGAATAACTGAATGCACGGGGGTTAGCTAGTCCAAAGAAGAGAGGCCTGAGAAAAATATGGTTAATAGCCTTTAAACTACCAAATTTCTGTAGGGAGGGACAGAATAACATTTACTATGTGGTCACTAGGGAGAAAACATGAAATCATGGATTTCAAATGGAAAAGGGCAGATTTATGTTAGACCTTGGGAAAAACAGAAACAGAAAAAAAAAAGCCACAGGACTGATTGCTTAGAGTGTGGCATCTCCAGCTCAGAGGGCTGTTTAGCATAGGCTAAGCAAATTTTCCGTCAGGCACATTTGATCCTGAATTGAGGCAAAGGAGTGATCTGTGTAAAACTCTTGAGTTTCCAGCCAGCTTTAGTGTCTGTGATTCTGTTATTTAATTTGGTTCCCCCGTCTCTCCTCCTCCCTTTTCCCCAATCAATTTTCACCTTTAGAAATGCCACCTCCGGCTTTGGTTCCTGATGTGCTGTGGTCTCCCATGGAGGGACCACAGATGTGGAGAGCAAACTCTCTATCTCCCTTCTTAATTCAATTAACAAGACATTCTTTAATCTTTAACCGAAGCATTTTTTTCCTCCATCTGTTTATCAGAATTGGGAATGAAATAGGAATTAAAAGAAATCACAACAAAGATTTTTAAACTGTTGAGATAAAAAAAAAGAGAAATTATTTTATTTTTTTAACATGTCAGTGCTGCTCGGGATAACTTTGATGTAAAAACTGCCTCAAACCCCAGTTGTCCACTGAAACTTTTAGGAAAAACGAAGTACATGTGATGTGAATTTCTAATGGAAAAAAGAAGTTATCCTTTGGGGTTGCCTGCATTTTCAGAACAGCCCTGTATCTGGTGGAATGAATGGGAACAGTCCAATCCAAGGCATGGGAAGTAGGAACTGTACCTGAGATGCTTTTGGTGTGGCCAGACTCGTGTTTTGAGCAGGAGACGCTGGTGAGCAGTTCAAGTGGGGTTCTCCACACTCGTGGCTCGCAGCACAGGGCAGTGGCACCAAGGGTGGCTGGTGCCAGGCAATGCAGTGCCAAAGGGTAGGAACCAGATACACACCAGTGCAGCTCCATCCTGCAGGGAAACAGCATTTCTCTGGGAATGGTGGGAGCTCTCAGTGATCCCTGTTAGCTCTGGTACCTTAGCCATGACCATTTCACTTTGTCTGGGAGCTGTGGGATGTTGCCTTCTTGCTGCCTCACAGCAGGGCCTTTCTTGCCTCTTCCCAGGTGGGAATCCTGCTCTACGTGGCCGACCTAATTGTGCGTCTGATGTGGAGGAAGGCTCTGGATCCAGATAATTTCTCCATCCCCTACCTCACTGCCCTGGGGGATCTCCTGGGCACTGGATTCCTGGCCATCTGTTTCCACCTGGTTTGGCTCATCCACGGCGCAGACATGAACCTGGGGAACTGAGAGACCATGCGCTGCTCTGCATCACTCGTGTGATACGGTGCTTTCCTCTGGGACAACGGGGTACTTGGTGATGACTGCTGGGTCACCCAGCTGGATTGGGCCTCCCTTGCCACCCTGACACCTTCCCTCCCCATCGTGCCTTACAGCTGGGCTTGCCCACCCCGAGGAATCAGCACCCACAGACTTGCACCCTGGCAAGTGAGCGAGCTGGTTTTAAGAAGCGCCCGCTGCTCGCACCTGCACCCGGCAAACAAGGGGCTAAGGAGCATTTGGGCCATTGGTAATGAATGAGCATTTTGGTCTGTGGTTTCAGTCCACCAACAGACCCTGAGGCTGCTCCAAAGCCTGCCGAGGTCACTGCATCCGATCCTGCAAGTGGATGCTGCAGCCCCTCCATTGGTAACTCTGACTTTCCCTCAAGGGAAATTCTTTATTCACCCCTCTTTGCTCCTGCTGAATCCCTGGAGTAGGAGAGCAACTAGGTCTTTAAACTTGTCTCCTCTCCATCGCTCAGATAGATGCTCAGGACCTGAGGCAGTGAGCTGCTGGCTCACACCCAGCAGGAGGTTATGTAGGGATACCGCCTACCTGCCCTGGCAGCATCACTGGTGTCTGACCAACAAGCTGGTTTGATTGCATTTTGGGGGTAGGAAGGTTTGTTTTTACGGTTTATGAAATACCCAGTAGTTAAAATGTTTATAGAAACACACACATAAATAAAGTGGGTAAAAAAAGTAATCCTGTAGATTTGGGGATTCTTTTTTTCTTGCTATGACTCTGCCTGTTTCTAGTTCTAACTTGTCAGGTAGAACTTCTCACTTCTTTCTCATCCATTCAGGGTTGGACAATGTAATTTTAATAGGGCTTTGGAAAATCAGTGTTTCCTAACCAGCTTTTTGCTGCCCACATTTCAGGTTAAAATTAAAGCCCATTTCCTCTCCCACAGTTGTCACCCACTCATTAACAATTGCTCTGGGATGAGTCCTGAATCTGCTTGTGTGTGTAAAGCTTGTGTTGGGCTGAGTGACGACTGGGCACAAAGATGTGGCCAGTGACTCCTTCAGTCCTTGCTCCAGGGTGGCTCTGGTGCTGTCAGGGACACGTCAGGGAGGGGTTGTGGGGCTGAAAACATCCAATTCTCACTGCAGTTGAAGAAGCAATAGGGTCATCTGGATAATAAGATGCTGAAGAGTCAGGAGTCAAGGATACAGATCAAACCTTTGAAAAATGTCACTAGGCCTCAACTTGAAGAATAATCTGCCACCTTCTTGTTGGAGGAGGGAAAGGGGAGGTCAAGTCCTCCAGCCTGCTGGCAGACAGGGGCCTCGTTCAAGGACCTGCTAGCTCTAAACCACTTAAATCTGAACTGTGTTGGGTGACTGCTGGTGTTGGGTGTTTCTTTGCTCCCAGTTTGCTCTGGTTTCCCAGAGCTGCTGCAAAGCCGAGGTCCCTGCACGGCACCTACAAATGGGTGAAGGTCCTAAGAGCAGAAGCTGTTCAGCTCTGAGCTGCCAGGTGGGAGGAAAAGCACTCCTTAAACAAATACTAAGCTGTTGCCTCCCCCTTCCCCCATTTTTATGGTTTTGAAGGATACATTGCCCCATGCTGGCTTCACGATGGGGAGCTCTCAGCATTCGAGGCACACGCGCTCCCCCAGCTCGGGCCTCGCTGCTTTATCTCCCGCTGCAGCCTGTGTGCTGTCGGCTCTGCTCGGCTGCACCGTCAGCCCCGAGCACCCACGTGTGATAATTGCAGCCCAGCAGCTGAGGGGGCCGGCGGGGAAAGCAAAGCGAGCGTCTGATTGCCAGTCCCAGTCTGACGGGGCTGTGCTAGAGGATGCCTACGTACATATTTTAATAACTTGAGCTTAGTGTTTTATTTTGTAAACCTTTATTAGCTCCTCCAGTTTGGCACTGGCTCAAGCAGTCCTGGAAAATAACTCCTCGTACCTCAACACCAGCATTCCTTCTCCTTGCTGCGTGTCCCCCACTGCCTTGGAGAGGTCTTCTCTGGAGCTTGGTGCTTTTGCTGCTCGTGTGGATCAGGTAAGACAAGCTGCTGAAGACACCCCAGATCTCTACAGGATCCTGAACATGTGAAACTTTTGCTGCTTTCCTCTTAATA
>JAYRBT010000023.1:10558016-10628199 GCA_036023395.1 Myiotriccus ornatus
AAGACAAGCTGCTGAAGACACCCCAGATCTCTACAGGATCCTGAACATGTGAAACTTTTGCTGCTTTCCTCTTAATAGCACAGATTTGCCCTTGCTTCCCCCAGTCCTGCAAAAGCCCTGACTAGAGCCTGTGGCTGGTGCAGACTACAAGGGACCCCAGTCATGCTCCAGCATCAGTTCCCACTGCCCAGCACACAACTGCTTCTCTATCTGCTTGCAGCAAAGCCCTGGTACTGGTAAATCCCTTCATCAGGGATTTCTGGGAAGAACTTGGCCTAATCTGGTTGTCACTGTTGACAGAGGACATGGATGGGAACACATAATGGATGCCATCCGTGTCCTACTTGTGGGACTCAGCTGGGCCAGGGTGACCTATGCTGCACCTTGCCTGTGCTGGGCTCTTGGGGTTCCCCCCCTTGCAGGGAGGCACTGGGGCTTGGAACTGATGGGGGGAGATTACAGAGGGCACAGCAAGATGTGCTGTTCTCCAGGGTACCCCTTGGTGGGCAGCCAAGCTTCAGCCTTGTGCTCGTGCACACAGTGCAGGGAGCACACTTAAGACTCAAAATTGCTTCCAGCCTCAAGCAAAATGATATAACCAAAGGAAATGGTTTCAATAAGAGGGGATTATTTTTTTCCTTTTTTTAAGGGCAGCAAGAGGCTAGTTATCTGGCTGTTCAGACTGTTTACTCTTTCTCTTTCCTCCTTTTTTTCCCCCTGTGCAAATGAGAAAGGGCGTTTGCTAACAAGGGTTATATGTAACCCTGCATCAGCATTCCTGTAACTCCATGTGAACCTGCTCATCTAAGAAAGTACCCCCACCCCTTCCTGTGACTGGTTAGCGCTGCTCCCTCTCTCTGACACTGGCTCCCCCAGCCATCCCAGCAGGACCAGAAGCCCCTGAAATATCCAGGCATTCTCTCCCTTCCCTCCCCTGAAAAGCAGAAATTTGGTGCTTAAATGCCTGCTGGATCCTCAGCTTTTAAGAGCTTTCAGTACATCACAGAAGGCCGTACCTGGTTTTATGCTCCCTGTGGTGTTGTGTTGGAGTGATTTTGTTGGGGAGGAGATTTGGGGAGGGGGTTGCTTTCCTTCCTTTTCCTCCACAAAATTCACAGTTTCAGAGCAAACCTATGTAGGTAGCAGAGCCCAGACAGGGTGTGGACATTTCATAGTGATTTCTGTCTTTAATCTAACGCAGCAGGGAAGTCATTGCCAGCAGTGGGCCTGGCTTCTCTTCTGCTGTGTCTGTGTCATTACTGTGCTCAGCTTCTCACTAGGCTGGAGCCACCCCACCAGAGTCACCAGCACCTCTGTTTGAGCCAACAGTGACTTTTATTTGTATTTCATCCTTGTAGCTCCCAAGTAAACAACATCCTTAAAAAGGGAGAAGGTGTATTAGCAGTGCACTTACGTTCACTCCTGACATCAGTCATTAGTTGTCCCCCAGTAAACTCAGGTTCACGTCAGTGTTGTGGGACAGGGGCTGAGGAAGAGCACTGGAGTTTGGGAGGGAGTGGGTGCCAGCCATGCACCACCACAGTCCCAATGTGTTGAGGCCTCAGGGAGATCCCAGCTGAATTGGGAAGGAAGGTCAGTTAGGGGTTCCCCCATTCCTGGGTGTAGAGCAGTTTCTCTTTGCAGGCAAAGAAGGGACTGTCACCCTCTGTAGAGACAGAAGGGAACAGGGGTTTGTTTTCAGGGACAGTCAAAGCATTTATATTTCTACCCTCCCCAGCTTCCAGTCACTGCCTCCATCCTAATACAGTAATTTTCCAGAAACTCTATGTGTAATGCAGCATCCTTAGCAGGGACAAGTGAAGTGCCAGCCAGCAAACACAAGCAAGTCTGAAAAGCCTCCTTCAAGCGAGATGCCACTTCCAAGACATACTTGAAAACACAATTTTTTTTTTTCCCCCTTACAGTGGAAGTCTATTTAATCCTCCAGCTGGTAAACAACCCAATCTGTGGCGCACAGCAAGCTCTGGAAGGAAACCTCCTGATCACTAAAGCTCTGTTTTGTTCCATTGGACGGGGAAACTCAACAGCTTCACATGGGCCACGAGGGATGGGGCCAACAGCTCCATAGCATGGAATACCCACAGCACAGGCAAAGTACCCACCACGCTCCAAAGGCTGGAGCAAGCAGAGCTGTCAGTGGCACTCAGAGGAGAGGGCAGACTTTCCATCAACTGCTAAGCCACACTGGACTGTGGCAAAGTTCAACACTGCAGGAAGGGAAGGTACTCTCTTTTTTATGCTAGGGGGCATCTCTGTATTTATATATTAAATATGATGCTGTACACATATGTATATGTAGACATAGGTAAGCCAAATGCCTATTAAGTACTATAACCATATACAAACATAATCACTTAATATATATAATATGTAGATATAATAATAAATGCTCTTATTCTTGTAATACATACTTTATACACATATTCATATTACATGCAATGCATGTATTATCACCTATAAATATTTCAAGTATTTGCAATAATTCTATTATACTTTATAGTATAATCATTATTTACCTTGCATAGGTGTGCACACATGAACATGCCAAAGTGAGGCTGTTCTGGTTTTGTTTGTGTCCCTGGTGCTCTGAGAGCTCCCCATTAGCTTCCAAGCCAAACTCCAGGACCAACCTGACCCATTTGGAGTTGCTTGGCCCCAAGTTTTGCAGCCTGTCTGAGGCCAGGACGGGAACCCCCATGGTACCAGCTGCCTTTCTGAGGGCAGGGGGATACTACTACCAGGGTCCTCACTTCAGTGAGGCCAGGACTGGCACTTATCCCCAGGCATGCCGATGCTGTGCTTGCCCCAACTTGGCTCTGTGACACAGGCACTCTGTGACTCAGAAGTCTCAATGCTACTTCATATGGCAATGGCCATGCCTTGCTGCTTAAATAATTTATTTTTAATAGGCACTTGATGACGGGGATTAGGATGGGAGGGTTTAAATAGAGTTTGCAAGGTTATTCCTTCCCTGAGGCTGAGCCCTGTGTGATCATTCTGTTTACCTTGGATTTTTCCGTTTATCTTTGTGCTTCCTTTGCAAACCTGGGGTGACCCTGGCAGTGCTGCCATGGCAGCTCTCCCTTGGCCAGCACGGTCCTCCTGCCCAAACCCATCACTGACGATGTGAGAACTCCAGCCTGGGCAGAAAATGGCACTGCCCAGTCAGAGTGATGCAGTGCCCAGCCCCACAGCAGATGAGCTGCCCCATTACGGGATAGGGTCTAATGGCAGCCACACCCATTCAGTGTTCTCTGCTCCTTTCAGTGCTTCAGCAGCCACTAGCATCCTTGCTTGGCTTTCTGTGGGACCAACCCCCTTCCTTGCCCACAGACCAGCTGCTCCTAGCGAGACCCCAGATGCAGGAGGTCAGTGAAGAGTAACCCCTGGGCACCAGCCCCACAGAGGTTTTATTTCCCTGCAGAAATACCAAGTTGGGTTTTTTTCTTGGCAGTGTAAAGCTTGTATTTAAGGGCACTGAAAGAAGTCCATGCACAGACAGAAATGCCTCTGCTGCCCTTCGGGGATTAACCCTTTGCTCCTTCTCCAAGTGGCAGCAGTTGAGCTCATTCCTGGTGGGATGGTTGGTTCTGTCTTCCCCTCGCTGCTCTTGAGGCGGCGTGAGAAGACTCTTCGCCTCCATTCAAGATCAAACCTTGGCGAAAGCACAGCACAGTACAAGGTGTGTAGTCCCATAGGCCAGCTGAACCAAAGCTCCGTTGCCACTAAGACAGACAGATCCCACAAGGCTGCATGCTGGTCAGGTCTGAGATCCCAGAGGTGCATTTGTGCCCGCCATCACCGGACCGCTGTCTTCCTTCTGGGAACACTCCCCTGCTCCATGTTTCTGGAGGGCAGACCCCAGGCATCCCCTTGTATTCCATGCCCTTGTTGCACATCAGGCGCTGCCACATTCCCACTCCCAAGTAGAGGAGTAAACGAAATCCAGTTACATTTCAGAAGTGACCGAGGCTTCCTTGGTATTTTCTCCTCTAAAAAGAAACGCAGTGAAACAGTTAAAAAAGCCGCAAGCAATCAGGATCCCTCAGAGAAATCGTTCCCAGCACACTTACAGCACACCGCCTGTAGTTGGGATCATCGGTCACACGGGGTCCTCCTAGCTCCGTCCCGCTCCCGTCCTCCAGCGCTTTCGGTGGGGCTGGGGAGGGGTCGGGCCGTGCCTGCGGGAGGGTCGCAGCATCCCGTCCACGCAGCATCCCGACCCCGTCCCCGGACCGTCCCAATACCGGCTGTTCGGCTTTGGCACAAGCAGAGCGTTTCCAGGCCCGGAAAGCTCCAGCCCGGGCTGAAAAGGGTTCACTTCTCAAAGTGGCCCTTTTTTTCCTGTTTGCACGGGTAGGTTTTGATTTGGAAAGCGAGATTCAGGCAGGGAGGAAGCCAAGGGTATGACCTAAAAAGGTTGGATTGTGGACGCTGGTTGTCGGGTTTTCATAGAAAATGCCCAAAGGTGGGTATTTCCAAAGGTCCTACGTGACCCAAGGGTATTGCCTTCAGCAGCCCGTGGCTGGGGCTGGAGGGCTGCAGTCGCTCCATACACGTGTGGCTGGGCTGTTGTTTGGGTCAATGGGTCAGGTCTGATGGGGATGCCAGGAACAGGCTGCCAATTAAACAGTCGTTCACAAGCGGGACCATCTCCTCATCACCACCATTGCAAGAAAGGCTAGAAACCACCTGGCTAAAGAACAAAGCCCAGAGCTTGCCCTTCCCTCACTTTCACACCGAAGAGAGCCCAAAGGGGCTCCCATACAGCCAGATGTTGCCTGAACACCCACAGACAGCACAGCAGGGAGTATCCTTGCCACTCGTTGTGCCATCAGCTCTTTAGAGGTACCTGCAGGGAACAGTATTTAGGAAAAGAAAAAAAAAATCCATCCAAAAATCCATCCCTTTGTGACTTTGCATCTGACCCCAAATTATGATTCATGACCAAAAGCAATGAAAAGATCTTGTGGAGACTTGAACAATTACTTTTCCAAGCAGAGGCAGTGCTAAGCGGGGAACACGAGACTCCTGAGAAAGCAGGAGGAACGCACTCCAAGCCTGAACGCTGCTGATGAAATTTGTTGCATCATATAATCTGGTTTTGTGCTTTGTGTTCCAGCCAGGCAGGGAGATACTAAGACAGCATGAGAAAGACCATTTCTGCAAGATCTCTAGTCCAGATTGGGAGAATCACTCAGACTGCCAAGATCACCAGCAGTTCCACTTACTTTTCTTTTTCATTGCTTTGCTAAACCCAATCTCCAAATGCAGCAAGCAGGAGGGAGTGTCAGCATAGAGGTGCCAATCAGAGGCAGAGAGGAAAAAGGTTAAGATATAACAGCTGAAAGTTGTTAGATGGAAACATTGTTTTTCAAAGTGCCTGAGAGCACTATGGTTTTATAAAACCTCCCATTGTATTGCACTAATAAGTCAAGTGTTTGCAGTCAAGCCAGCAGACACACTCTACAGCATCTATTACCAGTGTGTTTATTTACAAAGGCAGTCACCGAGCCAAAGCCAAACAGAAAAGAGGGAAAACTGAAATATGGTTTTAAAGAAATACGGTTTTAAAGAAATACAGCTCCTTGGACTGGTTTTAATTTAAACTCCTAGGGCTAGGTTTGTCATTTTATTTTGTGTTTCACCCCATCCTCCCCTTTTTTAATTCAAGGAACAATTGTCCAAAGGCAGCCAGGCAAAGGATTGTTTCCCTCTAGGTGTCTCTCTCCCCATTTTTATCTTCAATTTTTTCTCAAATACACACACATGCACACGTACACAGACAGACACAAACACACGCAGACACTTCTCTGGCCTCCCAGTCCAGCATCACCTTTCCATAACCACAGCAACTTCCCACATCCCAGCCCAGTGCTCCCCGAAGCACTTTATAACTCAAACCCATCCCAGCACCCCTCCTCAGTTTCCCAGTGCAATGGCGTGGGAGGCACTGGCCACACATGGGAGCAGCACATGGTGCCAGGGGAAGAGAAGCCAGCGCTGCCAGGGGGGTCCTGCTTGACCAGAGAGGCCATGGGCAGGACACCGTGGATGATGAGCAGACACCTGCACCCGTGCTGTACACCTGGCTTTACACAACAGTTATCACCTGCTGTTTAAAAAAAAAACAGGAGATGTGGGGGCTGGATTTGACCAGAAATCTAGAGACATGTACACACACAGAGGCACTGAGCACTCTGCTGCTGGAGGCAGGAGCAAGCACTGTGGACTTGCTGCAAACATGTCCTCTCTCTCTTTGGCATATTTTGTATTCAAACTGAGAGCATGTGGAGAGGAACAAAAAAGCCCTCCAGGTATTGTCAGGGAGAAATGTGTGGTCAGAGTGACACACCTCTGCCTTCCCCAGCAATGAGGGATGGTGGGGAAAGAGGGACAAGGACAGAGGAGAACAAGGCAAAAAGAAAAGGTGGGAGCAATTTTCAACAAAAGGAAAAAGTTACATTAAATTATTGCTTTATTTCTGGTTCTATGCAGTTCTCTGACACACTCCACCCTGACCCCGAAGACACCATGTCTGCCCCTAAACAGCCCAGTAAGGACGAGAAAGACCCGAAGGGATCCTGCCCAAAAAAAGGAGCCTTCCCAAGACTTGGATCTACGGAGGAGTCCCTTAGTTAAAAGAAAGTCCCCAACCAAGGCAAGCCCTCCTACCCAGCAGTTTCCCATCCCACCACCATTTCCTGTAGATATTGAAGGATAGGAGGGAAAGAAAAAGCTCCAGCCTCGGTGTTTTGAGAGGTATCCTCCCTCCAGACCATCAGGATCTGGAGTAGGCCTAATTAGAGGGCACAGGGAAGAAGTCAACCAAGAGATGAGCACAAGGTGGGAGGAGAAGAATTGTGGCAAGATGAGAGTTATCCAGCTCTCTCTCACCTCTCCCCACCAGCCCCTGCCTCATCGGATGCGGAGGTAGGAGGGGATGGAGTAATTGAAGAGCAAGTAGTCCATTTTGTATAAATTAAAGAGTCTCCTTTGGTAGAAGGGGCTAATGTCCTGGAAGAACTGGGCCGTCATGTCGTCCGTTGTCCTGGTGGTCTTGGATGAAGCCGGGAATTTGACGGTCGTGTCGGCCCCAATCAGCTGGAGGATGTAGTTGGCATCTTCGGCCAAGGTCTCATACTTGCCCACCACGTCGTAGTGGATGATGCAGGGGTGGCAGAGCGAGTGCACCCGCTCCCAGTGCTCATTGAAGGGCCCCTCCTGCTGCGTCCGTGGATCCAGCAGGTAGTAGACAAACTCCTCAAAGCGCACGTCGTCCCCGCGCTCCAGGGCCTTGTCGCTGGGCTCCTGCCGGTGCCGCCGGATGATCTTGGTCCCGTAGCGCCTGTGGAAGGCCTGGTTGTAGCTGAGGGTGAACTTGTTGCGGTAGGCCGAGACCAGGCGCTCGAAGGGCTCCCGCACGAAGACGAACTTGAGGTAGCTGCGCAGGCGGTAGTTGATCTCGGAGACGCTGTACTCGGAGAGGGTGCGCAGGTTGGATGGGACATGGGCCTCGTGGGCGGGGATTTCCAGTGGGTCCTGGTACTTGCCTTGCCCTGTCAGGACCATCATCACCCGTTTCCAGTTAGTGCAGGCCACTTTGGGCACGTAGCAGTAGAGCAGCCCATGCGTGTCATCCACCACCAAATGCCGCAAGTCATCCCGCTGCAGGAGGCGCCGCTTGCGGGTGTAACGGTTGCAGACGTTGCTCAACGTCTCCCGTCTCTGGTGGTGAACCGCCTGCAGTGTCGACTGCTCAAACTGGGGAGAAAAAACCACCAGAGATGGTCACCAGTTTGCCCAAGATAACTGTGGCCTACACACAAGACTTGCCCCACAGTTGTCCCCATTCCCCCCCCTTTTCTGGGTTTGGCAGTCACCCATTGTAGGATTTTTGGGGACAGCATTGACTTTGAACAAGATTTGGTGCATTTAATCCTTGGACAGGCTGGGGGCAAAAGAGAGGACAAAATATGATGAAGAGCTGGGTAAGGAGACAAGTCAAAGGGGGTGAGGGAGGGAGTGCAGAGAGGGTCAATAAGAGAGTATTTTTTAAAAGCATCCCCACACACACACTGGGCTAATGTGTTCTCCCTTACACCAGTCAGTGGGACATGCATGGCCCCAGGGGCAGCCACTGCAGCCTGTTTGCTCCTGCAGGGCCCCTCCTGCTGCCATGGGGCATTACTGCAGTGCACTGACACCTACACCTGGGGGCTCGCTGTGAACACCCCAGCCAAGAGTGGCACACACGTACAGGTACGCATGGTGGAAAAGGCATGGATGTGCTGCCAAGGAGAGGCAGAGGGAACTGGTTTTTAACACTGTGACAGTCCAACCCTGGGGAGTGGGGAAAGGGGAGCTGGAGGTGAGGTGGGGTGGCAGGGAATGATGGAGAGGAGCAAGGGGCTGATGTAGATGGTGGTGGGCTTTGGGTTCCTTCTCCTGAGGGACTTCATTTACACAGGCCATTCCAACACCTCAGCTCTGATCACAGTTTCCTTTGTTGTAGGGACGAGGAATTAAGACATGGTCGTTTATCCCTTTTGACTCTTGGATCAAGGCCTGACAACTGCTGCACTGGCTTCTGAGGAGCTCAGAGCCCCCTAACCACTGCCCAGCTGAAACACTCCCTTCAGATCTGGGGACGTGACCTTTCCTGTCATGGTTTTCATCAGAAATCCCAAAATGTCATTAAAACATCTGGGGAAGGAAAACCATTTCCAGGAAGTCAGAAGAGGAAGGTCCCCTCCTCCTCCTGCCCACTCACTCCCCGTTTTGCTCACGAGGGTTGGGAGGTTTCGTGTTCGTCATTGCTGGGAACATCCAACAGCCTTTCCCAGCGATGACCGCTAACGGCTCCACCGCGTGCCGGCCAACCCGGGACAGCTCTGACCCGCAGGGCTCTTGCTCTGATGCCATGCAACTACTGCCATGTCGCAAGACAACGGGGGCTCCCTCTTTGGGGTTGTGAAGACAGTCCTGCCGGTGTCCCAAGGTGCCACAGCAAACAGCTCTGCCACCCACAGAGATGTGGCAACCTCCAGATGGGGGCAAGGGCAGGCCATGTCCTTGGTCCCTACACCCCTGCTGCTGACAGCTGTCACCGCCAAGGCACGGCCTTTGCCAAGATTCAGGTGCACCCTCACTGCTCCCTGAGGGACCGTAAGTTGGATTGGGATGCACCAGAGCCTGGGAGAGGCAGGGTTTGTAAAGCACCTTAAAGCAGCTGGGATACTGAGACAAACTGCCCAGCCCATGAATGATCCAGCAGACCTGTCTCCTTCAGAGGGGCACTAACACCTGGGTAAAAAGCTCCTCCTGCAAGGGATCAATCACACTTGGACCCTTTTGGATCTCATTTCCACAAAAGAAGGAACCTTGTCCAGGTCACTTTAGCAACTACTTTCTCTAGGAACCTGCATGGGCAGCAACCTGAGACAGGGGTAGGAGAAAGCATCCCATCCCTGCTCCTTCCAGTAGGGAGATTATAAGGGAAAACGCTCAGATGGGGGAAACGCAGGTGAAGAGATGCTAACTGCCACCAAGAGATGACTCTGACGTTGTTGGCTACTTGGCTATGAAGAAAATACAGCACCTAGGGAGGTGATAACCATAGCTGAAGAGGCGTTCTCACGGTACAATGTCTTGTGATACAGCCAAACCTTTTAATAGAAATTTCTTTTGTTTGGAGCCTCCTGTCGCCTTTTAAAATTGGAAACTCTTTTTGCAAAGGCTTAAAAAAAAGAGGTATTTTAATAATGTGATTTTTTTTCAGGTGTTTTTCCCTGCACTTGCATAACTCAAAGCTATTGGACCAGAGAGACAGACAGACAGACAGTCTGCAGGCATGGCAACAAAATAAATGTGACTACTTTTCAACAGCCACCCACTGGAATAAGTGCATGTCTTGCAGTTATTTCAGAGCAAAATTGTTCCCTTTATTTCCTTCTCTTTAAAAGCCAGGGAAATTAAGCATCACTTTTAAGGAAATAACACCATGACATTCCAGCAGCATTAAGGTTTGCCAGCAGCGTGATCGAGGAAGTCCATATTTGCCATTTTTCAGAGAACAAATGTACTTTGCCTGCTTACAGTCATAAAAGCATCGACCTAGACAGTAACACAAAGCATCACAAACGGAGAGGAGATCCAGCTCCACCTGTATGGGGCAGTGCTGATGGGCAGTGGGGAGGCAGCAGGGATGGCAGCCCACTGCAGGGACCACCAGCATCGCCCTCTGCCCTGCAGAAATGACAGCCCCATGGACAGAGGGAGATGAAGGGCACATTTGGTGGCTGGGGCATGTGGCAAGGCCCAGCCTGTTGCACCGGTTGGAGGGTGGTTTCCTGTAGGACTTCCTGCAGGGAAGCTGTGGGTGGGGATCCCTCTGCAAAGACAAGTGTGGCTGCAGGAGGGGAAAACTGCCCGCCCAGAGGAGACACAGAGCAAAAAGACCCAAATACCTTCTGCAGTTTCATCTTCACCCTAATACCTCCATCTCCCCTTCCCCTTACCTGGTAACTCTCATACAGAGCCTGGAGTGGGCTGCGACCGGCCTTCCCCTGCCAGGTGGATCTCATAGCTCCATCTTCTGAGGCTGGAAAAGGAGTGAGAAAAATCAGAGGGGTTGGAATGGTTTGCTTACCTCACCTTCTCTGGAGATGCTCAGGTTGGAAGAAGGCAACATCCCCTGAGAAGAGACAAATCCACCTGATTCTGGAAGTGATGTTCAAGCAATGCTTGTCCCTCCCTCTTACATTTTAACAAACTCTGCAGCTAGGATTCCAGACCCATAAAGATTACATCTTTACAATTTCAAGAGCAACCGGGAACAGTTTGATCCATGTGCATTTGGGAAATGCCACTGTGTGCAGGCTGCATTGTTAAGGGAATGACCCAGGAGGAGACAGGACCTCAGGCAGCATTTCCGCAGCCCTGTGAGGGATGAGATGGTATCTGTGCTTGGCAGAGAGAAGAGGCAGATCCAACGCCGGCAGCTCTGTGCTGAGCCCCCACAGGCTCAGAGTTTGCACTTCCAGGCTCAGAGACAGGGACAGGAACAAATTGGTCAGGTGCTTTGTCTGACTAGTAAATAAATTTAAGTTCATTTTTGCTATTTATTTTTTTTCTTCCCTTCTAAACCAGCACCATCTCCTCTGGTGTTTGAAGCTCCAGATAGCCACCCAAGCAGTCTTCTCTGCCCTTCCCTGCCCTGCAGATTGGCTGGTTTCATTTCAGAGGTCCATTTGCAGCAGCACCAAACCCAGGGCTGGATCTGGCCAGCCATGAATGTGGCACCAGAAACCCAGTTGGTGACAGCTGCTCAAGCTCTCATGCTCATAAATTATGTAGGGATACAACCACCTTCCAGGCTATGAAGCATCTGCTTCAGCTGCCATTCCTTGGCCCCAGGGACCTATTTCCAGCACAGCACGAACAGAACCATGTGGCCTGGATATCCCAAACCTAATGCAGGGAGCCAGCCATGGCAGGAGTACAGGTTCTCGCTTGCAGTAATACCTTTAAGCAGCTGTCCCACAACTCACTCACCCTCTGCTTCTTGTCTCTGACCCTCCCTGTTGGCAGAGGATGCCACAACAGTTTTCATATGAGATTTCTAACCATGGGGGTTGTGCAGCCATGGAGTTGGTTACTACAGAAGAAATCACAACATGAGTTTTAAAATGGAAGATGATGTTATTTCGGAAGGGGAGGATAGGAACCATTCAGGAGATTGCTGCCTGGGAGGCTCTTCCAGTCCTCCAAGTTCCTGGGAAAAGCACATGACGCAAGCCATTTCTAGCAACATGTAGATTTCTAATAGAGGCTTTTTGCATGACAGTTTGGGGCTCTGAATCTTTTTGTTCACTGACCATTACCAAACAAAACCAAATTTGTTATACAAGCCCCAGACGGCATCTGCATAACCAAAATAACCAGTAGGAAAAATCCTGATCCCATCTCCATTTTCATGTGCTTGTATTTTGCTTAAATGAAAACTGCTCCAAAGCACAAAGTAATCAGGGTCTAAGCTAAAGATTATTCACTCGTGGAGCTTCAATTAGGAGGAAGTGAGTGCCTGACCTCACAAGATTTCATCAGCAATGCCTGAATGCTTGCGCGTCTGTGGGAAATGACACTTCCTGCAGGACAGGATTGATCAAGATGTGACTCAACGAGAAGGTACAGTTTCTTCCTCAATCCCCTGTATCAGTTACCCCACAGGAGGGTGAAATGGCATCTACGCTAATGAGAGATAAGCAGAAAATCCAACGTACAGTGCTGGGCTGAGATGCTTGTCCCAGAGGGGCCCCATTTCACATTTCCAGGCTCAGCCCTCTGCAAATGACAGGGAATGAGATCAGCCCTGAAAACTCAACTCGCTGCAGCTCAAATCTGCAAGCAAAGACCATTAAACTTGAGAGTCTTTCCTGTCTGGGGCTGATAAACTCCTGTTCAGTGTAGGAGTGTGACCCCACTGTGGGCTGTCTGCAGTGCCCTGCACCGCAGCAGACACCGGTCCTATATTTAGTAAAAACAATGCGGAGGCGTTTGTTTTCGAGATTAACACGTGCATCAACCTGAACCTTTCTCACCAGGACAGAAGCAAACCCTGGGTGGTTCAGGCTGACTTAAAGCTGCTGCAAATGCAAATAGCTCGTGCTGGTGCTGCGCAAGGGGGTGTGGAAACATCCCAGGGAAAGGCTTGAATGCCTGGTGCAGCGTCAGGTCATGGCCCTGGAGGAACACTGGCTCGGCAGGAGGCTGCTCGGGCTGAACAAAAGGCAAATCTGCAGTAAAGCCAAGAGGGAGCAGAGGTCGGGCAGGTCACATCCATGCTCTGACCTTTCAGTCCTCTTTTCTTCAGAGGAACCAGCCTGGCAAGCGGCTGCTGCACCTTGCAGGACTCTTGCCAACAGCCCCAGCAGAAATGTTCCAAAATGGATTTTCTCCAGCCTTTCCCCAGCGCAAGATCTGTCAGAGAATGAGGCGTCTTCTCTGGTTAGCAGCAAACCCCCTGGGATCCCCTCTATGTTCTTGCTGTACAGAGTTCCAGAAAAAAAGAGAAATAGGAAAAAAAAAAAAAGGAAAAATCGCCTGCAAGGCTGCTCCCATGCAGCTGGAGGAGGCCTGGAGTGCTGAGCTGGCAGGGACAAGACGCCGGCACTCCACACTCACTGCATCCTGACAGCTTGTGCACTCCAAAGCGATGACACCATCCCTGCCAGGGCACTGCCAAACCCTTCAGAGTGTCTGGCCCAGTGGCAGGTTTTTACAAGGCTCCACTGCAAGAAGTCTCCCCCCTCAGAAACTGTCTGCTTGCACTACACACAGCGTCCCAAGGAGAAAAGCAAACGGGATCCTGGCTGGGCCACGACAATGACTTCTGAAGCCAGTGTTAAGCTCCACAGCAGATGGGGAGATGCAGCTGCAGCCCAGCACAGCTCCACGAGGGCAGCAGCTGGTGTGTGTGTGTCCCGTGGGACCAGAGTGTCCGTTCTTGGTGCGCGTGTCCCACGGAACCGGAGTGTCTGTTCTCTGCAGGGCTGGGTCAGGGCAGCTGCAGGTGCCTGTGGCTGACAACGTGTGTGTTAACAGAGACAAGCCGGGGCTGCCTGTGCTCAAAGCACCCCAAAAACATGTGGGACCACCTGGCAGAGCAACACTGGCCATCACAGTGGTAAGCAGGCCAGGGCTGCTGCAATCCTCTTGAGCCAGCAGCAGTCTGCAGATGGTGATTTAACAGAGTCCAGCCCCACTAAGATCCAGCTTTCTCACCTAACATAGTTCTGCCCCATGACCTCAGGATGTGGCGATCCCTTGTTCACCATCCTTCAGCCCCGCCACCTGTAACATCACTGCTCAGGCACTTCTCTCCCAGTCCTCTCCCAGTCCTCCCCTGTCACCAGACCCTGAGTCCTCATCATGCAACCCTGTGAACACAGCTCAGGCCTAAACTGAACACAAAGCCCCCCCTTCCCTGGGTGCCTCATCCCAACCACCTTATCATTCAATCACACAGCTTGTTCCCATTCTAGGGTTTTTCCCCATTTTTGGACTCCAGTTTGGGTAGGTCAAGGAATACTGAAATAAATGACTGTGTTGAGGAGGGAGTATCATCCGAGTAAATCAATGGTTTGTGCTGCATTTTGGCACCATGGCCCTGAGTACAGCAGGATATTCCATCACGGAGGAGCTGGCAAGATCTTCACATCCTGGCTTTTCTCCTGACTTTACAGCTTGTTACTGAGGTTCCCAGATTCCACCACATGCAGTGGTAATGCTTGGAAATTTAGCATTGCCACAACTGCATCTGAAAGCAGGGACATTGCTTAGCCAAGGCATATCAACTTTCTCAAGGGGAAAAAACATCAACCCTTGGCCGCTGCTGGGTCACTATTTGGGTAAGAAGTATCAAAACAGTGCATATCTGTGATGCAAATCCGAAACATTTTTCACTGAGACAGGCAGAAGGAAGTATCGCATTTGTCCTTTGCATGTGAGACAAGGGAATAGGGGTGATGCAGAGCAAGAGACCAAAACTCCCATGCTAAGAGACCCTGACCAGAAATCACTGAATGAGTTGAGCCTGAAAGGGAGCTCAGGCACATTTTTGAGTCTCCTGTGCAACACATGCTTTCAGACTTTCCCTTGGAGCTTAAAAAGGCGTCATGCTTCCTCCCTCCTTTCTCCCTGCACCCCAGATTTTAGTGCTGTCCCATCACAACTGAAGTTATTGTCTTACAGCGTGACATCAACACAGCAGCAGGATCCGAGTTCTCAATGACTTGCCAGCTCTCCTTGGAAAAGGGAACAGATTTTAAAGCTGTGACTATTTAGGTGTACTAGCTGATTGCAAAGACAGCCAGACGTGTGAGGTGAGGGAAAGACTGGATCACGCCCATTCCAGACTTCTAGAAGCACCAGTGAAAGAATTTGCTGGTTTGGCTGCAGAGACCCTTAAGAAAGGAGGGAGGCTCTTTCTCTGCAACCACAACAGCAAATCCAGTGCCTGAGTTGAAAAGTTTGGCCAGGAGACAGGATTCAGGCAGCGACAAGCCTGCTACGCTGACATCAGCATTACCCAAGCTTTAGAAAACAGTCTGAAGGAAAGAAAACAAATAGAAGATGTGGGTGCAACTGAAAAATAAATAAACACGTCACTTACCAAGCACAGCTCATACCCAGGCAATCTCGCCTGTGAATAAAATAAGCCATTTCTGTAGATCAAGCCTATGTGTCAGATCTTCACCCAGATAAACATAGTGCCTGAGATATGACACATCACAGGAAACAAGTACTTCAGTGGAAGATGAAGTTTAAAAGGTGAACTGTAAAGGATATGAGCAACTAGAAAGCAGGTGGCACTTGAATAAGAAATACTGGGCAGAGGGCAGATTTCTAGTAAAGTACCTCCCAGATAGGCTTTGGGGTTAATACTTCGGGAAGGACTTGACATAGAAAGATACTGACGACAGACAAAGCATTGAAAAAGGTTGCCATGGCAGGGAGAGACTGAAACACCAACAGGGAAAGTCCATCCTGGACCAGGGGAGTGGAAATTTAACAGGATTTAATTTTACAATGTTGGAATTCAGCTGTGTCTTCTATTTCGCTGTTGGAAGTGGCAGGAGGTCCCAGATGCATTAGTTCTGGGCTATCAGCTGCCAGTGTGACAGTCATAAAAAAAAGGCAAATGAAGTCCTGAAACATATCAGGTGAGGTATTTGCCATAGCAGAAAAAAAAGCATGAATACTATTACCCATAGCGTTGGTGACCCTCACCTGCTGTGCACTGCCAGCTCTGCTCTCCTGGGACGAAGGCAGATCCAAAGCTGCTGAGAAGGTGACAGGTGATCCCGGGACTTGCTGCCCCATGGGAGGCTGCAAGAGCTGGATGCGTGTATGAGCTGAGCTGGGATGTGATTATACCCTGGGAACATGCCAGCAAAGAGCAAGGGGAGGTGTTTCACGTGCAGGACATCTTCATGCCCACTTGCTCAGGTGCCAGATAGGAAGAGGTTTGGAAAACCCAGATCAGAGAGAGCCACTGGCCGAGACAAAACAAGGAGGCATTCCAACTCATTTTGGGCTGGAGGATGAAGATTTCAGGTTTTTCCAGGCTGGACCCCAGAGCCATGAGGAGCCAAAAACTCCACTTCTGGTCTCCAATACTAACACTGGAGAGGGTTAAACCCTGGAGGAGATGCAGCGGTCTCCAGCCAAGGGAAGTGAAGAGACAGCACATGTGCTTACACATGAGCAGGCACCCCAGAGGCCCTGAGGAGCTAATCCTGACCCCATCACTGCCTCCCGCTGCTGTCTCACAGCCCCAGCTTCGCTTTCCTGTTGTGTCTGCGCAAAATCTAAAAAAAGAGAAAAAATAATTGTGGTGCCTGAAATGATCAGTGTTAATTACAGCCTGCGACTGCCAGTGGGTGAGTGTGATAGGTGCTTCTTTGTTCTGTAGGAAAACTCAGTTCTCAGGGCAGACCCTCTTGGAAGGGGATGTTCTCTCTCAGACCAAAAAAAAGCTCTGAACTCAGAGGAGGTGCTATTATTGATGGATTCTGACTGGAACACAGGAAAAGATACTGGTGATAGGAACTGTCTGCCTAGAACACATGGCATGTGTGCAGCTGAACTGCATTCACAGGAGAAGGAAGAGTTTACAGTGGGAAACAAATTATTGTATTATCCCTTTTTATCAGAGGGGGAAACAACACCCAGAGCTCTGTGATGTAAAGGGTTTAGCACTTGCTTTAAGTCGGTCACTAGAAGAACCAGAAATTAGGACCTGAATCTCTTTGTGGGCACAGCAATGAGCTTCTCCAGACCTTGCTGACTCCTCTCCAGCACCTGTCATAGGTGATTAGTGAGTGTTTCAGGCATTGCAGTGATGGCTCAGTCATCCCTGACTGCAGAAACTCAGTCCTGCTTCGTGAATACAGTCTCCTCACTATTAAAATAATGCACCCAAGAGACACAGAGAAGGATCCTGCCATCTGATTTATGAGAGGATATTGTGACTGTGTTAGACAAAGCCAAACCCAAGTTGCAGCCACTGGCTGATGAATCTGTCCAATTTTCGATTTTAACATCCAAGCAGGATGAAAAAAAAAAACAGAGAAGGAAAAAGAAAATAGAGCTTGGCAGCAGCAGTGATGGATCCACAGTTCCTTCAGTCTGAGCTCAGTTTTCCCTCCTGGTTTGATAGCAAAGCCTGGGACATGCAGCTGGACACAATAACTGTATGAGGATGGTCCAGGGCATGGCACCCAAGAAATCCCACATGGAAGCAGCAGTCAAACCCCTGGGCAGTGGCCAGTGGTCCACGTGAAAAGCCCTGCTTGGAAGGATCAGACGTATTGGGTCAAAGAACGCCATCTCAAGAAAGCAGTCTAATTCTAGGAAGGTCTGGCTTTTATGCTTGGGCTCCTAATGGTGGAGGACACATTTCCTTAATTTCTGCCTAAGTACAAGATCTGGTTGTTGTTTGTTGGTTTTGTTCGGTTTTTTTAAAAGACAGATACTTTTCAAAACAAGGATGATGTGGGAATCCAAACACCAAAATTCCACAGAGAACTCCAGATACGCCGGCTTAACGCTGGGGAAAGCAGTGACCTCTCTTTGATGTAAAAGATGACCAAATAAGTGACCATTTGCTTTCTCACATGCTATACTTGGCTGTGAAGAACTGTGGTAATTTTGTCAATCACAGAGCTAAGGGAGAACCTCCGGGAATTAAAACCAAAGCTCATTCCTATTTTAATTCTTACTCAGAGGTTTTGATTTGGAAATGGAAATTTTTAGCTCCTCCAAAATCAAATCAAATTTTTGGCTTCAAAGAGGCAATCAAATCTCCTTAGATTCTCGTGACTGCTGATTTTTACTGCATTTAGAAAGTCAAGGATATAGACAAAAGAGGCTGAATTAAAATGCTTAAGAAAGGAAAAGAAATCCCACAGGGCCACAAGATTGACTTGCTTAAATGCATCCTTCAGCTTTGTGAATTCAGACACAAACACCTCCACAGGGGAGCTGCAAGTGTAAGGAGGTGTAAGTGCAAAGGCTCATCCAGGTGTTTGCACCCAGGATGCTCAGAGTCAGTGGGCAGCATCCATGTCCCATTCTGGCAGGTAAACTGGCATCAGAGCACATACATGAGTAAAAACTTTGGGGAGAGAGAACATGTTATGGGGAACAGCAATATTCAGACAACCACAAGCAATAGCAAGAAGTAACCAGCCCTGTGGAGAACAACCAGAAGAGACGTTTTCTGGTCTTTTCTCTCTGCCTCTCCCATGCAAAGTATTGCTCCCCAAGAAGAGAAAAGCTCAGATATCAACCTGTGACAGCCCCCACCTTGCACAGCATCCACACAGCAGTGAATAGATCTCTTTGGAGCAACCACTGTTCTTGACCTCTTTTGTTCATCCTGGGGCTGTGCCAGCAAGTGGTGAGCAGGAGGAGTGATGGAGGGGAGCTGGCATCAACTCACAAACTCTGTAACTAACATTTACAATACAAACACGCATTTCTTGTTCCAGACCAACATTCTCTGCAACTCAGGAAATGCCCCTGTGGCCCTTTCCACCTTTGCTCCTCTTGTCATGGTGTTTTTCTCTCCAGTTATGGCTCGTTCAGTGTGTTCTGCCTCATGACAATGTCCTCTTGCAGAAGCTCAGCACCGACACAGGGAATCACCTGTTCCCATGAGCAAGTCAGCAGGGGGTGTCTCTCCTGTGCAGAACGTTATGTGAACACAGGTAACAGGTTGCCACCTCACACAGCCCTGTGCAGTTTGGTCACAGACAGACCCACCACTGGTTGCCTCCAGTATTTTCCTGGCTGATGAACAAGCCAGCAATATATAATCCAGGCTATTCCTGACAGCCCACCCTTGGCTCTGCAGGCCAAGCCTCAGTGAGGGCTGGTTGCTCTGCATGACGCTCTGCTGAGGTAGAGGTGGCACAGAGTCTGCTGGAAATGTCTGTCTCGGCTCACTTGTTAGGGAAAGGGAGTAATTCTCCATTCTCTATCAGACCTTTATCCTGCCAGCTCCTCCTGTTGTCTTACAGCAGACTGACAGGCTGGAGCATCCTGGGGAGCAGTAGGGACCTTTGCCTCTCTTGCTCCAGGGTGTTTTGAGACATTAGACCAGAGCAAGAGGCAGGACACCGCTGAGCTGATTAGCTATGGATGGCTGAAAGAACTGCACAGGAGCCCATGCATTCACACCAGGACCCAATGAAGGACCTGATCCTGTACAACTCTCCCTGGAGAAATGGGCAGTGGGAGCTCCAGGACCTCCAATGGGAAGCCAAGGTCTGTAGCTGGTGGTACCCCTGCAAGGGTCCTGGAGCAAGTCCTTCCCAGATAACCTGGCCAGGCTAATGTAGCTTATCAGAAGGGTAGGACTGTCACCTTTGGGATTCTGCTTCCTTGAGCAGATCAGCAAGCAGGCACGTCCCTGTGCCCTGCAAAACTATCCATCACATGATTTAGTGGCATTCCTCCATGTCACCAGCTGAGCCACAACCCTCAGGCACTGGCATGGCACCAGGAAGCTCAACTGCCCTCTGAAATCACTGGATATGTGTCTTTCACCAGTACTGCCTCCGAACTCTCCGGATAAGAAACTGCCTCAGGTAGCTTGGGTTTGGGTCATACAACTCTATTTTCAAGCATAGCCACCACCTCAATGCTGTCAGCCTGATTATACCCCATGGCAAAGCCCCATCTCCAGCCAGATGTCACCTCTTACAAGGACAGTCTCAGAAGCATAGGCAACTAAAATATGTCTGTTCTCACAGGGCTAAGGAACAAAACATACTTATAAGCCTGAAGTTCATCTGCTCGTCTATCAGAGGGCTTAACAAAGGGTATTTAATTTCTCTTACCACTACAAGACTGCTGCCATGAGTTTGTATAATGCACGTCCCAAATGGCACCCACATGACACAGTGGGCTGGAAAACAGATCTGATCGCTTTGGGGCTGAGCAACAGATCACTGGATGTTTTGGTTCAGGTGGTCCAGCACACCCTTGTTTAAAGGTCCTGCTGAATCAGCCAAATGCAGGATTGTGCCCTGAGAGACCTTGGTACCAGCAGCCCAGCCTGAGGGGACTGCTCCCCACGGGAAGGCAGAAGGCCCCTTTGGTGGTTCACATGGTCCTGACTTAATGATGTTTCATTCAGCAGAAATTAAACCAACTGAGTGACTTGAAATTGGCTGGATCAGACCGAGTCCCAGCAGCATGGGGATGCTTGAAAGCTTAGCTCAGGCTTTTTTCCCAGCACTGCACATTTTCTCCCATCCCCCCTAGACCTTTTGAAACAGCCAAACCAAGTAATTAACCCCTCCCTTCCCTGCCTCCCCTCACCTCCCACCACTTAAAATCTGTGGAGAACTAAACAGAGATGTGTTGGGAGGAGGTTATCCACAAAACTAAGGGAAAAACCACAAGCAAAGCAGCTCAGGGCAAACCTGAGTGGGGCAAGACAGGACATGCACATGAGGAGGTTTGCACAGAGAACCAGCCCACGTACAACAGGCACAGTGAACTGCAGCAGGGAAAGACAAATCGTCTCTCCCATCAGCTCAGATGGGAACCTGCACGTCTGCATCTGAGACAAGGTGGTTTTGCAGCACCCAAACCACTTGGGGTCACTTAGAAGTGATGTTTTAGCCACAGTAATAAAGTACCATTTCAGGGCAAGATGACGGAGGGGTGCAGAAGAGGGATGAAGGCTGCACAATGGTCCACAATCTTCCTCTTCTCCAGTACCTGCCTAAAGCATGTCTCACTGCTGTGGAGCCAATGGAGGGGTCCTACCAGCCTCTATCGTGCAGACCTTCCTTCCCTGAAAATCTCTCCCTTTTCCCCAAATGACTCTTGTTTTTCTGGGAAGCTACTTAAGGCCAACTCCAAGCAGCCACAGGTGGCTCTGGAAGGGTGATGGGGCACCCCATTCCCAGAACCTATTTTTACCCCACATCTCTGCTGACAAAGCACCCCCAGTACCTCCTTCCCAGCCATGTTCCTCAACAGAGGCTCCATGGGCAGTGAGGTGACACAGCTCACTTCCCATGAGGAGGCATAGCTGTACAAACCTCTTAGCCAAAAGGGAAACGAGGATTTTCCAAACTCCACCAAATGCATATGCTAAATGGCTACTATCCCCTGGGACAAACCCTTCTGCAACATTTTCTGCCCCAAGCCACACAGTTCCTACACACATAGAGATGTGGAAGTATTTGGGATCCTCAGAGCTTACCATTACAAGGTGTGCATGGGCACGATGTCCAAGATTACTTCCTCTGGGAAGGAGATGAAAGAGCGTGTCACGTCCTAAAAATAATACCCTTGTTTTCAGCAATCACCCCCTTGCAGCTTCTTCAGAGTCCCAGGACTGTGTGGCACAACTGGGTGGTAATGGCAGCCAGGCACCCTGGCACTAAGGACATTCTTCCTCTAGCCAAGAAACATACTCCAAAAGGGGACAATGAGTCTCTGTTTTACATGGGATAACTCGGCAGACAGCACTGCCTTTAACAGGAAAAGTCATTCACTCCTCCAGGGATGTGCCCTGCTGGCTGGAAGGCAGCAGTCCATGGGCAAGAGAGGCACAAGGAGAGTGCTGCCTCCAGGAAATGTTAATGCAGGGTGTGGATGAAGATCCTAAGCTATTCTCTATGGAAAGTCGTGGATGGGAAGAGCCACGCAGAGGGGTGAGTACATGTCCTGCTCTCGTTCCAGCCAGACAGGGAACAGTCAGGCCTGCCAGAAGCAGCAGTGGTTGTGGTGAATGTCTAGGGGTGGAAACACAAGGCCCCAGGGAACTGAAGCGGGACCAAAAATCCAAGCACACCTGCCTCCACCTGTGCATAAGATCCCTGACATCTGTGCACAGTAATCCACTGCCTGCATCCCTCTACGTGGGGCTCATGGGACTGGAGTGCTTCTGGCATGCTGCATAGGGGGATGGAGAAGCAGCAGAGCTGCATCACTGCTCTGTCTGATATTGGGGCACTTATCCCACTCACTCTGCAAATTACTCACAGCACAGAGCCCTCACACAGAAATCTGAGGGCAGACAGGCATATGGAGAGCCCAGGAGCCCTGGGCACATTAAATGCTCTCACATGGTTTCCAGCCTGAAAAAGGCAGATGGATGTTCCCTGCTTCCTTGAAGTGGGGTTGCAGCATCCCTTGTTCACGACTGTCACCTACCCATAACCATTTCCTTGCTCAGTGGCTCACACCAGATGCAATACAACTGCAGACGGCAGACATGAGGCACTGGCCTCCAGCATAAAGTGCCCCTGGCACCAAGTCCCACCAGACTTCAGGATTCTCTGTCTGGATCCAGCTCAACACAACCACATTGACTTTCATTGGAAAATGCCTCAGCCCAGCCTCTCAAGTGCTGCGGCAACCTTTGTAGGGCAGGCAATGCCTGTGTGCCAAGAACAGTGGCAGACACCTCCTGACCAGCTGGTGTGAGAGGCAGCAGCCTCACCGCTGACCTGACCTCCTTCCTAGCCACACTCTGGGACTGTCCCCCTTGTCACCAACTTTTCAGTATCTTCTCTTCTACCTTGAACATGTCCTGACCAAGATCCTTGCCAACAATCACACCCCAGGAGAGCCTTGTGACAGGTCACACATGGGGCTGGCACTGCCACTACTACAGAAACGTGACAATTGGACCTATTTCACATCACCACTCCCTCCTCCCCTGAAAGGATCCAGAAAACGTCTCTCCAAGGGGCAGCTTCTCCATTCTCACTCCTCAGGGTCTGCTGTGCCTTTGGCAGGAAACAGGACCCTGGACGAGATCAATCCCTGCTGCACCACAGCCTGCGTGTCCTACTCAGCACCACGTGGGATGTGGGATGGGAGGAAGGCAGCAGTCCAATGTTCAGAGCTATCTGGATATTTGTCCAAACCACTAAAAAAGAGGGATCTCTGCTGAAAGTGCTCCAAAGAAACATAGCAAGCACTGCTGACAATGTCATCTCCGCTGTCCACTTCTATTAATGCTCTTACAGGTTTAGCAGAAACTGGAAGACACGGAGCTGACTTTTCACCATCTGAGGCGTGCAAACACTCCCAGGTGAGATGAGTGTGACTCTGCGCCCCTCACCAGTGCCCTTCAGAGAGGCACTTCCCAGCAGGCTGCTGGAGCACTTGCTTGGCAAAAGAGACAATGGAGTCATTCGTGTGTGTTTTGCTCCACGTGCCTGGCCAACAAACCCATCCCACAGAGCTTCATATTTGCAGTGCACACTCAGCATTCTGCAGTTAACAGGGGCTGAGAGACGATTCAGAGCTGATGATCTGCAGCCAACTCTGCTTCCATCTGCTGTACACCATTGCTCAGACAGCAGCCACAAAGGTGGCTGCGAGGTTTGAAGGGGTGTCGTCAGATGGATTTTTTTTAAGCTGCTACAAAAAGAACATTAAACTCCTGACATGAGACTGAGTCTCAATATCCTGCACTAGTTGAGATTTCTACTGCATATCACACACACTGGGCAGGAAAATAATTACCTTTCTAACTTACTTTTTTTGCCCTTTTTTTTTTTCCCCCTAACAGGAGGCTGCTCAGCCTTTAACTGCCTGGAAGAGATTTCTGAAACCTGAAATCCCTGGTCTGTCCATGCTTCAGCCAGATATCTGCTGTTTAGGGAATGCTGGCTGTACTCAAGCCAATGGAGGGACTGGCAGCCACTGGTTCAAGAAGTGACTGTGATTCAGAGATCTGGCTTCTGGACACACTTTAAAACCATTTGAGCCTTACTCTTGATGTTCAAGATCCTGGGAGGTTTACTTAGGAAGAAGTTATTGTCATATCCATTAGGAAGATATTAAAATTACATAAGGAAACTCCTTATTTTCTGTAAAGCCTCAGTAAAGCTCTTTCTTCTCTTGACTCCCACTTACTCACACAGCTTTCTTTGCCTTTACGTTTCTAAAGATAATTTTTCTTCATTTCTCGCCAATGACACCTCTTGGACCATCACAGTGTCACCAGCCATACCCAGGCATAGGGGCTGGCACAGCTGGCCCTTAGCTGTGTGGCTCCCTCCTCCCCAGAGGTGGGGATGGCTCAGGCTCTGTTTTCCAAGGAAGGTTCTCTTATTCCCATTTAGTCAACCTGAGTCAAGGATCAGCCAGGGAACCTCTAATCAAGCGATGGAGAATGGTGACAGTTATAGGATTAGCTCACAATAAATCATGCAGAAAGGGAAAGAAAGAATCCAGCTGCTTCCAGGAAGCTGCCAAATACCCCAGCATCATCTGTGGGATCGCATTAGGAACAGAGCCAACAGCAGCTGGTCTGGACACTCCGTCCCATTCAGTGCTTCTTCTTAAACCCTCATGTCTCCTCAGCAGCAGGAGGCTCTAGTCACCTGCTATCAGCCTGAGGCAGATGTCAGGAAGGTTTAATAGAAGGATCAAAGGCATTAGAGGTGGAGGGATGTATTTTGCTGGGATAACGTCCCTAGCTCTCTGCTGTCACAGGACTGCAATTAGGATCTTTATAGGAAACAGAAAATTAATAATATCCAGCGAGAATACGGCCTCTGTGAGCAAATAAAGTACCTGTGCATAAGTACTATACAATCTTCTGTTTCCAAATGGTTAATTCCTCATATAAGCCAAGCTAGAATCTTTCCAAGAGCAATTTCTCTTCCCCATTACGCCTGTCGCTCTCCTGGCCCCAGTTGGCTGCTTGCATTATAATGCAAGCCTGGACTGCCAACATTTCCATTCCTTGTCAATAAACTCCCCCTCTGCAGCCTGCTGCCCATAGGAACTGCAGAAGAAGGGCTTGCACTGGCAGTGTCAAGGCAGGGGTCCTTGCCGGGGTGCACAGGGGCTGATTTTCCACGGGCAAGGCTGCATCAGAGACCCACCTCTCCCTGCACACCCACACGAGGTGGTTGTGTCCATACCCCCTCAGGCTCTCATCACTGGGCAGGCTCCAGCAATCCACAGCTGCTCACACAGCACCATGGACCTACCAAGCCAAGAGACCATCTGCACCAGCCTGCTGTCTTGTGCTCAGCTGCTGAGGCCAGGGCAGGCCAGGGTGCAGGGGACCAGAATGGACTTGCTCAAAACCTGCCCACAGTCAGGTCTGGTCTGGGCAGATGCTGTTTGTGCCCTCTGCACACAGGCTACCTGCACTCATACAACAAAGAGAACCCTTGCTGAGTAGTCAAACCATCTTGCCAGTGCTGTGCATCTACGATTGATGAAAGCCTCAACAAGCAGATATCGGAAAAAATGCACACTCAAAACTTTGTACAGGGAATGAGCAAGCTCTGATGGAGACTTCAGGAAAAAGGGAACTATGAGGCTTGCACCTACACCACCCAGCAGCATCGGTAGGTGCAAAACTCCACCAGCGTCAACTCAGCCTTGTTTCAGTCTCACAGTGCCTGTGTCTGCTGATCCTATTAAGCTAAAGGGAAATCAATCTCCCCGATACTGCCAGAAGTAAACTTGGAAAAGACCCAGCTGTGAATATGCTACCCCTGCACCCTTGCCAAAAGGAAGGGCCTGGCTCTGTGCAGGGCTGAACTTGCTGCCTCTTCCTGCCATGGGGAAAATCTGGCTGTGCAGAGATGCTCCCTGTGGCCAGACAAGGTAAGCAGAGCCACACACTTGTACAAATGGAGATGGGGAATTGCTGAGAAGCTTCTAACCTCCAGTTATTTGGTGCTGATTTCCCAGGTCCCTGCCTTGAAGAAAGCCCTCTGGAACAGGGCAGCCAGCCCCAGAGACACCCACACCCCGTGGCTCCAAACAAACATCACCTTTGAACATCATGTCAATATTACCCACCTTCCTGCAAGGTCAGTGAAGTAACATCTGGCCAGAGAGCAGGCTTGGATTGGGTTCCACATCAGCAGTGAGGCTGCAAATTCACAGGGAGTGAGAGCACTGTAAGGGACGCCTCAAACCTGCTGTTGCTGCTCCCTCCCTGGAAGAGCTGGGAAAGCAGCCAGGAGATGAAGGGCTATAAATCAAGTGGCATTTACATGGAGAAGGAAAAGCTGTGAGCACTGTTGTGACAGGAGGCCAGGACTCATGGCCTTGGTGTCCCTCCTCACCACAGGTGACAAAGCTGATGGGAAGGGACCCATGGGCCATGACATGCCCTGTGCACTGATGTGAATATCCAAAACATTCAGTGGCACATCTCCACACACAAGTACCACGGGTAGGGATGCCAGCACCTGCCCATCTGCCATGCCCAGGCTAGGGGCTTGCTGATCTGTCACTCGAGCCACTGCAGAGACAGAGACACCTTCAGAGGCCCTTTCGGGGAGAAAGCAGCGTCAAGTCCCATTGGATAATGCTCTGAGGGAGTCTATGAAAATTCAGTCCACTTATGAAAATGCTGGATCTCACCAGAATCAGGTATTTCTCCAGCACAGCAGGTCTCGGCACCTGTGGTCAGCACAGTTTGTGTACATGGTCACATAACAGACCCAGCCAAGCATGACACCAGACACAGATCTGGGGCAGTGTGGTTTGCAGCATCTCCCAGCTGCAGAAACAGCTTCACAAAGTGACACACTGTCAGACAGAGCAGGGAACACTGAATGCCTTTGTCACGCATTGCCCCAGTGTATCAGGGATCCTTGATAAGGTGGGGGGAGAGCAGGACATGCTAACAGACAGGGAGGCAATCAGAGCTCAAAGGAACCAGGTTGGGCTGTCTGCAGGGCTGGGAACGGATGGTGCTTCGATAGCCCAGCTGTAGAGGTGAGGAAGCTCTCGCTGCTGTTCAGGGAAGGACCTGAGAAAGCACGGACAGCATGTGCAACTGGGACAGAAAAATTTGCACCCTCAAAAACAGGGTCTCAATCATTTTCAATGCTGAACGGTGATTTCCATCTTGACACAGAGTTGCCAAAGGATGTGGGTTATGTGGCCAGGCCTTCCTGCATTGGTAGACAGTGATAAGACACCTCAGCTGCAGATGTAGCTGCCAAACCTGAGGGTGATGGAGCTGCTGCAGTCCTAACCAGCAAGGAGAAACCCTGCTTTCTTCTCCCAGGAAAGACCAACTCCCATCTCTTCCCAGCCAAATTCCCATCAGTCTGCCTGCCCATAAATTTACAACTGTTTATCTAATCAAAGCTCATCCAGATATTAAGAGCTCAGGGGCACTATGGGGAAAACAGGAGGAGGCAGGGCAGCCAGCCTGTTTCTGCAACAGGCTGCAGGAATTCACCACTGGCTGGTTCAAGGCTGGGCAACTCCGTGCCCTGAAGCTAAACATGTTCAGTGCCATCCCAGCAAGCTAAAGGGAATATATTTGTGCAAGGAACTCTAAGCAAAGGAACACCAGATCTAGAAACAAAATTCAGGCAGATCTTTGCCTCTGAGCCTTCAAAATGTGGGAGCTGGAAAAGGTTACAAGGCAGGAACCTCCAGAAAGCATATTGACCTCAGGCATCCCAGTAAGGGCTGCTGCAAAGGGTCTGGGAAAAAAATGAAACCTGCTCAATAGCATTCAGAAATGCTAGTGGAGAACTCAGTTTTCCTCCCTCTTCCCCTTCCCCTGTCCACCAGCAGCCAGCATAAAGATGTTCCCACATCCACAGGTCCTGCCAGGCTGGCAGGTCAGGACAACACCAGCTCTCGCTCTTCACCAGCTTCTCATACTGAAAGCCCATACTTTAGGCAGCTGCCCAGGTCAAGTCACAGCAATGCCTGGGGCCAATGCTGAGACCAATTTGCCAACTGCAGGGGAGTGTGCACAGGGCAGGGTGTGTGTTTGCTTTTTGCAATCACTGTCCAGTCTGCAGGGTTCAGACTGAAAGCACACTCAGGGCACTGCAGTACTCTGACAGATTCAGCCCTGTGAGAGGGAAGCAGAGATTTGAGGGCTGTTAAATGGTGTGGTGACAGTGGAGGATGTTAGCCACTGCAGGTTCCTCTGGCTACTGGGTCTCCTTGGCTCGCTCAGCTCCTTGCAGAGGGGAACTGGCACTGCTGGAACCAACTGTACTGCCTCCTACAAAGTCTGTAGATGTCCCATGGCCTGGCTGGTGCTGCTGCAGCCCCCTTTTGCTGACCAGCCAGCACACCGCATCTTCTGACAGCATGAGCCTCGCAGTGGCACTGTTGGGTATGGTTTCTGCATAGGATCCAAATCATACAGAGCCATTTCTCAAACTGCATCCTTTGGCTCCCCTTCCCTTCCCTGCTCTCATGCCACACTGCATGCGTCCCCAGAGCATCACGCCCTCCTTCCAACACAATAAACAAAGCATCATCTCTGCTCCCCAGTCCATTAAAACTATAAGAGAAACAAAATCAAACCACATGTCCCAGTGCTACCTCTTACAATGGGTGATCTCCGGTTAAGGACATGGTGGAAGAGTTTATCCAAGCAGTGGCCACGCAGCTCCTGTGGATACAGAGCAAGTCTTCCCACCTTTGCCCATGCAGGGCTTTGACTTAGACTGAAATTTTGGCTTCCCAGTGGAAGCCATGGGCGATTGGGAAACGGAGAACAGAGCAAGTCTAGACTGCAGAAGAGACATTTGGGGGTTGAACCCTATGTATCAGAGCTCTACAAGTGACTTTACTGGATAATTTACTGGAGTGACATGGACTGCAGACCTGCAATAGAGAAAAACTGAGATAGCCAGAAGAAACCACAACAGCCAGCCCTGAAACAAGGATCCCAGCGTCAGGGATGAGGGACAACCTCATAGAGCAGCAGCACGTGCAAGGTGCATTTAGCAATACCTCCCACCATCCCACCCTGCTGGAAGGATTTTACTGCCAAGGGGGCAGTTGTACCTGAAGAAAGGAAAAATTAAAAGACCCATGTGAATCAGTGGGGAAACTGCAGAAGGCTTGTGGCTGAATATAGATCTGTGCCATAGCTGCAGATCCAGACAGGAAACAGAGGCAGGGTGTCCCAGTTTACAACACTGCAAGCTCTGCAGGTACAGGTAATGTATGGGAGAGAGTAGACTGGTCTGAACTGGGCAGCATAGGCTGTGAGTATGGGGTTCAACTCTCCACTGACACCAGTCACTCCCTTCCATCCATGAATAATTTTACTGGGGGGGGAAAAGGACCCCCCAGCTCTTAGGGTAGCTCCATTTGTCCCTGTTTTCAGCACCAGTGAAAGCTGTGCCACACAGGCAGGAGCAAGGCATGGCAATGTTAAACCCAGGCCTTTCAGGCCACCGGAGCTACTTGGTGAGATGTTTCCCCCTTCTCAGACTGCTAATAGTCCCTAACTGCTTTTTAACAAGGAAAGTTTTGGGCTTTTGCCCAGCTGCGCCTCAAAGCCTCAATGTAAAACAACCGCTCTTGGCCCCACAGAGGTATCTGGGGAGTTAAGATCTTTGGGTACTCAGCTCCAAGGGGAAGCACTGGGAATTAAGTACCTAATGCCTTTGTAGTTTCTTGGCTTCTGATACGGAGTCCTGGGAAAGACAGCTGTGTTTGCACTGGAATTAAGATGGAGGGTTTGTCATGCTCTCCATTAAGATCCTTGCAGGAAGCAAGGACCAAGAAAGAAAACCCGACATGTAACCTCAGCAGCCCCAGGAGTGTCCTGGCCACTGCCTGAGCACTCCCAGCCTCAGGCCTGACTGACCATCACCTGCACCAACACAGGCAAAAGTCCTACTGTTGATATTTTTGTGGAGTTCTTATTGCAGGATAAATAATAGTGTTGGAGTTCTGTAAGTGGGGACAAAACACAGGTGCGACGTCCTGCCAGAGAGAAACAGCCAGGCTGGGATGCCAGAGGGCTGCGGGACCAGCAGAGGCTGGATCCAACTGGCAGAGCCACCGAGACACGAATCTCTCCTGCAGGGACAGAGTTAACTCCAGGCGTGCTAAGCCCACTCCTTCCCCCTCCAAAACCTCTCTCACATATCAGAGATTCTCAGGAAACTGTAGAAAGCCAAGAAGGACTAGAGAAAGCATTCGTCATGAAGATCCTGGCCCTCGGGAGCAGATGGGCTTCATTATTGCCCTGTTCTCAGCATCAGACGGGGCGGATTTTTCTACCATGATGGGTCGCAGCTACAGCACTTCATGTCTTCTTCAAACATGGCACATCTGAGGGCTTCTAGCCTGTGTTGCCTGAAATCCTGGCTGACAAACACTGCTGTACTGTGAGCACTGGCTCCTCAAAGGGCAGCAGCTGCATCCTGGGCATCACAGCACTGTGACTGGGAATCTGAGCTGGGCAAAACTACTCCATGGCAAAATGAAATAAAAGAAAAATCCACACCATCTGAGGGTGTCTTAGATTTGTCATCCCTGCCTGTGCTTGTACCCTTAGCCAGGGTGAAGGCAGAGTAGCCCTCCTTATCTGGAAGGCTGAGGACATGTGTCAGCCAGCTGGAAGCATGACCCAGTCTCAGGGAGCGTTTGCTGGCCGAACCACGCTCACGTCCCAAGGCAGTGTCTGAATTTCAGCCTGAAAATACCTTTAAACAATGGGGAGGAACTGAGGACTAAAATAGGCTCTTTCCTGTTCTGAAAAAAACCTCCCTGTTTTGCAAGGGTCTGCTAATATTTAAGTGTGTATTTACCTCCATTCAGGCCAGGTCTAGGTGCACTTGTAGGTTCAGGGACTTGGGCTCTGCAGGACCTCAGTCAAAACACTTATCAAACCTATAACCTCTATCAGTCTATAATCTCTACAATAATTTGTATACCCCTAAACGGACAAATCTTTAGGAACAAGAATGAAGTTGACTGAGATTTCACAAGAGCAACCACAGATTTGGATGATAGCTCAAAAAACTTGAAAGACAAGATTTGGAGCAATGAGAAGTGAGAGTTTCTCCAGGACCTGCTGGTGCTGAGAGATGTTAGGCTGGGAAACTGAAAGCATCTGAAAATTGGCAGAGTGGTGGCAGCAAGTGTCTTCCATTATTCACTTTGGCACATCAGAGGGCTAAGAACCACACAAGGATGAGACAGTTTCCTGAGGCCTGTGATACCTGCTACATGTGTTGGTGTGGCTTCTGGCATTGCTGCTGCTCATCCTCCCGTAACACCTCAATCCTTCTCTCTTGGGCTGGTGAAGTGGCAACCTCCACTCCAGGAGAGGCTGGAGAAGGCTTTGTTCTATCAGTGCCCAGAGGAGGTCAACTGATTGATGCAGGGGCAAATAAGGATGGAGAGAGGGACCTTACTGCTTTCTCACTCCTTTCTGGAGCAGTATCACAACCTTGACACTACTACAGTCTGGTACCTCTCCTTGTGAAAGTCAGACCAAAGGCTGAGTATGTCTCACCTGCAAAGCCCCATGAAATTCAACAGCTCATGCTGACAGCAGGTTGTGAAACAACATGGGGAGTGCAGAAGCCAACATTAAACAAATGCTGCTAAAAAGACCTAAGAAACAACAGCTGGATGCTGCAGACGGGCAGAACCAGAGCAGAAATAAAGGAGTGCTTTGAGATTGATGGCTTTTCCTTCTTTCTTATTGGAGAAAACCTGCCAGCTCTCTGGATGTCAGTACAATTTCCCTACTCACAGTTTCCCTAAAGACCTACCATGGAGGTGCCCCCACAGCACTGGTCTGCAGAAATCTCAGATGCAGATGAATGCAGAGCTTTAGCACCTGCCACTCACCTCCCTCTACCTCCTTCTGCTGTTCCCCCTTCCCTCTACCCCACATCTGTACTAGCAGAGTCATCCCAGCTCCCCCACTGTCACTAAAATCTGTGTGGTGCCCCTGAGAACAGCAGTGATCAAAACTCTGATGTAGACAAGGATTGGCAGCCTCCATTATCTCCTGCTGTGCCAGCCTAGATGTGCTGCCTCCAGAGTGAGATGGAACAGTGTTCTGGGAACCCCACTGCTTATTCTCACCTCTGTGCAGAAAAGGTACAGTGTGCAGAGGTCAGCACGGTTAATAGTACACTATTCCTCAAGGAAACAGCAGAGGAAGATCAACTCAGAAGAGAGATGACAATCATGCTGATGCCAGTCGTGATCTCCTGGATTGCTGTGGGGTGACACCAATACAGTCAAAGCCTCCTGATGGCCCTTATCATTCCCTGAACCAAGCTGAGATGTTATGAGGTTTGCCCAGGAGCTGAGCATACCTGCCAATACCACCAGCCCAGATGCAGGAGGGCTGGAGATGCTGCAAGGTAACTGTTCCAGCCAAACCCTGGAACTACACACTGTGGCAGCGTTTGGAAACTCCTGTGGCCAGCGTGCTCGACACCACTTCAATACCTTCCTGCAACGCAGACATCCTGCCCTTGGCCATGTGTCTGTGAGCCTGGAGTGAGACAGCCAAAGGTCAACAGGAGAGACAGGTCATCACCGACTTGAGCTGAGCAAGGGACAGTTCATAGGCGCAGCTGCACCCCAGGGCCAGGGGAGAGCTGGGACTACTGCCCGTGTCTGCTCACTGGTACGGCCCCTGGCAAGGAATGGGAACAAAAAGCAACCAGTGCCACCAAGTCAGGGAACACTCAAGCACACAAGCCCACACACGGCTGCTCTCCCTGTGGAGAACCAAGACCTGTCCCAGCTCTCCTGAGTGCCAGCGAGGTTGGCAAACACACCGAGCCCATTTCTGCCTCCAGGAGGTACAACGGGGAATCCTGCCACTGACTTCAGTACAAACAAATTCAGCCCAGCACCAAAATAACCAACTCAGCAGCATTTAGGAGCAGAGTTATTTCAGCACAGCCTGGCGTGTGGGTGTTCCTGAGGCAGCACAAGAAAGCTTTATTTCAGCACAGCCATGGAGCTCAGTACAAACCACTCCGGTGAGCAACTGCCCGGAGGGAGTTGCAAGTGGGCAATGCAAATGGAAGAGTTAATTCCCGATCCCCAAGCTGAGTGAGCCATTAGCACTCCCAAACTTAAAGGTTTCTGATTACATTAGCTTTCTTCCCATGTTGTATTCCTTGTCCCGGTCACAGGATGGTTCGATCTCTATGTGCTGTTAGCAAGGATTAATTCAGCATGTTACATGTAATGGGCTGTGGGTTGCCCAGGAAAGGCAACCTGCTCAATCCTGCTAATGATGGAGAAAGGATCTGACTGCTCCTGGGGGAAACTCACAGCATTGCTGCTTATTTCTACCATATTTCTTCATTATTATATGGAAACCAAATGACACCAGACAACTAGAACTCCAAATAACCTCAAGGCAACCATCACTTTAAAGATGACACTTTTGTTTGCAAATTGTTTACCTATTATTGTAACTTGTAACTTCTAAAATTCAAGTAATTGGCCTCGGTTTGCTTTCCTTTGGGATAAAAAAAAAAATGAAACAACCTTTAGCTTGCTTCTTTTCTCTATATGGTAATTACCTTTCCTCTGCTACTGTGAGTTTTTCACTGAACTGAATAGGAAAGGAAAAACTGTAAACTGAGAAATAATAAGGGAAAGAAATGGCACAAAAATGAAGGCTGGACCCAGGAAAAAACTATGTGGCTAGAAACTAAGCAGATTTTAGAGAACATGAATATCACTTAAACTCACCTCTTTCGTGAACCTTAAGGGGCAAATCACCACCCTCACAAATGGGCTCCCACTGAGTGACTAACATTACATGGTTCCAGTAGCTGGGGATCCCTACCCCAGACCTATCACCATCTACAAAAGTTTCAAAAATCACACTTGCCCCATATGAAGGAACAGATTTGCAGGGTGTTGCAATTCCTAAAGCCTCAGCTGTCCAACACTTCTCAAGGGAGCGCTCCAGACCCAAAATCCCTCAAACCCCTTGTGAGCTGCTATCAACATTACTGTCACCTGGTTTTCTCTCACCTTTCACAGACTTTCCTTTCATGGAATATGCTGAGTTGGAAGGGACCCACAAGGATCATCAAGTCCAACCCTTAGCCCTGCACAGGACTATCCCCAAGAGTCACACCATATGCCTGAGAGCATCATCCAAACACTCCTAGAAGTCTGTCAGTCTTGGCGCTGTGACCACTGCCCTGGGGAGCCTGTTCCAGTGCCCGACCACCCTCTGGGCAAAGAACTGTTTTCTAATATCCAACCTAAACCTCCCCTGACACAACTTCAGACCATTCCCTCGGATCCTGTCACCGGTCACCACAGAGAGGTCAGTGCCTGTCCCTCCTCTTACTCTCATGAGGAAGTTGTAACTGCAACGAGGTCTCCCCTCAGTCTCCTCGCACAGCTTCCCCATTGCCCTCCTTTGAACACTCTCTAAGAGCTTAGTATCTTCCTTACATTGTGGTGCACAAAACTGCCACAATGTTCAAGGTGAGGTCGCCCCAGTGCAGAGCAGAGTGGGACAATCCCCTCTCTTGCCCGGCTGGAGATGCTTTGCCTGATGCCCCCCAGGACACGGTTGGCCCTCCTGGCTGCCCAGGGCACTGCTGACTCATACTCAACTTTCCTCACGGGAACTCTGTGAAACAGAGTTGAGATCAGGCAAAGGATTAAAATCAGCTCAGCACAGAAAGTTCTGCTGACTTAGACCTGCAGAAGTCTGTTACTGAAAAACAGTCCTGAAAAGACCCACATTTTTCAGTCAGATGCTAGAAAGAGTATCCAGTATAAAACCTAATCATCTCTCCATGAGGAGCCCTGAAGGTTAAAGCTGCTTCAGCGCTGCACTTTTTACTGAGCAGTTCCAATATAACATTAAGATGCATAAATTATTTCTTTTAAAAAAAGTTACTACGGAATACAATACTGATTGTAGTCTTCTGGGATTTCTGAATTCATTTGACAAACTTCACATGCTCATCTAGAAATAACAAATGCTTGCTGAAACCCAACTCCTTTTCAATCTTACTCAGCCAACAAGTTATGCCTTTTTTTATTTTTAGTGAAAAAAACCCACATTAAAGTGATGGAGCAGCCCCTATAAAAGGAAAAATCGCATTTCATTTAGTCCACACTGATAAAATTCCATTAACGTTTCAGTCAAATCAGTCTTCTGAATTTTAAGATGTAACTCTAAAGGCCTCATTGATGGATTGCTGCTGTACTCAGGAAACATTAGTACATTGTTAAAACGGCAGGAATTACCCAATAACGTCTCTAAGGAAAGAGGAGCTAATTTCCCCAAAAGAGCAGAAATCGGGCAGGGAAATAAATTACCCCTTCAGTACAAAACTGTTTATATTTTAGTTCTGAATTGTTTCCCAGTGTTGAAGAAATTTTTAAGAGCGGACGCTAGAGAAGTCCCTTGAGCCATTCAAAACGATTCCCCAGGAATTTCAGGGACCGCGGGTGTAAGTGGGCACTTACGGGGCAGGGTAGCTCCCCTTTCCCGTCCCAACCCCGGCACAGCCTCGGCAGGGCTGCACGAAGCCGAGCAGTTTCATGCCCCGCAGGGGCACCGAACGGGACACCCACCCGAAAGAAGGCGGCCTGAGAAATGCCACAGGAGTTTCGCTGCGGAACAGCATCGCCGGGACGGTACCGCCGGTCACACGCCGCGGGCGAGCGAAGCGGCGAAGTTCAATGGTCTCAGCCGAGGGATGTGCAACCCCCGGCGAGTTCACCCCAACTTCAACCCGCCGGCGGACCGGCCGCCTCTCGCCGACCCCCGAGGGCTTCCAGGAGCAAGGCGCTGCCCGCCGTGCGGGGCTCCCCGGCCCCGCTCCGCCCGCACCCTCCTCTGCCCCCTCTGCCGCTCCCGCCGGGGGTCCCGCCGAGAGCGCGGCGTCCCCGGACCCACCTGGGCTGAGGCTGCTCTGGAAGTAGAAGAGGACGAGCAGGAACGAGCCGAGGCCGGCGGCCAGCGCCAGCCGCGGCGCCAGGCTCCGCCGCATCCTCGGCCGCGGCCGGGCGGCGCAGCGCCCGCGGCCAGGGCCGGCCGAGCCCCGCCGAGCCCCGCGGCCCCGGGCGCCGCTCCCGCCCCGCCCCGCTCCGCTCCCGGGGCCCCCGCTCCGCGCCCGCCGCCGGCAGGAAGTGACACGGGGCGGCTCAGCCGCGGGAAGGGGAACTTCGCCCCCCGAGTGCCCCGCTGGGCTCGCCCCGTCCAGCCCCGCCGCGGGGGCGGGGGCCGGGGGTGCGGGGCTGGGGCTGGGGTTTCCTCGCCCGGTGCCGTGTCCGCTCCCTGCCAGCGCTCGGGAGTGCGCACTTCCCTGCAGAGCTCCCGTCACGGCTTTAAAACTCCCCGAGGGGAAGGGAAGAGTCGCTGATGTGCTGGCAGGCTCGGGAGTTTCCTGATGACTTTTCTCAGCACGGTCAGTGCTTCGCAAGCACGGCAAAGTTTCGTGGCCTTAAAATACACCTCTCCTTCATTTTGAATATTTTGTTTGGCTACCCCCGGCCCTGCAGAGTTTTACTGAAAGCAATAATAGTTCTGACTAATTCTACCTCAGGCAATAAATTTCTATAGGAGGAGGACATAATTTTCTACTACTCTCGCCATGTTTTTGGAAAGCAGGAGTGCAAAGTTCTCTTACTGCATCGTCTATCCCCCAGGCTCTGTAATCACAGGCAGAACCAGCTCTGAGCTTATGTTGCCCCAGTTTTGAAATAGCAGTAATGCTCTTCACCCAGCTCTGTAAAACACTCGAGATCTACTCAAAAGCCACCTGCCAAATTAGAGACCCAGCCTGAGAGCTGGATTCCCACTGACAATGCTCATTCCCTGCTTCTCTTCAGCCCCCAAACACTTAACGTTAAGAAAAAGAGGACAGCTCAAGGAGGAGCTCCTGGGAACGATAAAGAAAGCCTGGGTGTGTGCACATGCTGGGCTTCATTCTGCCCTCATTTAGGGCAGAGTAAACCAGGAGGAGAAATTCATTGCAGTGAAGGAGGCTGAAATGAAGTTAAATCACGCACAGCATCTTGCAGGCCAAGTTAAGCCATGACCATGGAATTACACAGCTCCTTAAAGTCCCTGCTGGATTGTCTAGAGAGAGGCAATAGAAATGAGACCACAATGAGACTGTAATATACTTCCTTGCAAGGGCACACCAGTGTGTGCAGTAACCAGCTGGAAAGATAACCTCAGCATCAGAGCCTGTGCCTGTTTGATACGTGCAGGGAGGGACTGTGACCCCTGCCACAGGCAAGTGAGACATCGTGCTAGGGGAGAGCTGCTGGCTGGGAATGGCTCTGCAGATGCAGCTTTGCTCTCTGTTGCAAGGGGTGCAGTAATTTTGACCCCTTAGCGAGTGTGCAAAGATTTGGGCTCTGCCTCACTTGCAAAGATGGGCTGAGAGACCGCAGGGCCAAAGGGGTTGGCTGAGTCCAGGTAGTGAGGAGAGCCTCCTGAGTGTGAACAAATTTGGTAACTGCTTACAGGTGTTACCCTCATAATAGCACTACAAAATGAAACCTCCCTTTATTTTTTTTTTTCTGAAAAAGCTTCCAGCAACCTCAGAGGGGAATAAAGATTTACAGGTTTTGTCAGCATTAGAAGAGACCAGAGTGGTTCTGTGGGTGTCCTCAAAGGCATGTCTCGTGCTGCTGTCCTTGGGGACAGAGGGAGGTTCAGAGCCTGAAAGCATATCCAGCTTTTGCAGTGGGAACCCCCTTGCAGTAGCTTTTCAGGAGGTGGATGGTGTACTCAAGACTATTGGTGAATTTTTCATTATCTGCATCTCATAGTACTGAAACACCAGAAAGTCTGGCCCAAGGCTCTTAGAGGAGCTAATGAAAATAATCATCCCTTTGGCCCAGCCTCCCTGGGTTCACCAAGGAAATAAAAACTGTAGAATTGACCAGACTTCACCCATAGCTGGAAATTCCCTTGAAAGAAAATACAGTAAAACATCCTGGTTGAAAATCAGACACTGACCTGTTGAGTCCTGCTGCCTGCTGTCTGTATTTCATACCCGGGGGGCAGGGCCAGGGCCATCTGTGATCACATCAGATATTCAAGGCTGGTCCTCCAGCAGTGGGAGGTGAACGTGCTGCTCAGATCTGCAGGGCTAGAAGGGGAAGCACACCATGAGGATTTCATAGGATTCCTATGTGGACTCAGCTGCAAATGTACCCTTTTTAGAAGGACAAACACATTTGCAAGGGGGAAGAGATGCATTATGGTAAGGACTGACTGGTGGCAATGGCACCAGCTACTGGGAGGTCAGGACTTTTTTTGTTACCTATTTCTGTGTATCTGATAAACCTCCCTGGTCACACATGCTGCTGTCTCATACCATCCCCCTCCCCCTGCAGCCCCATCATACAGAAAAGAAAGAGCAACTCCAACCCTTCAAAGGAGACAACAGTGGCTGGCCCTTACCTGAGAAGGAAGGTGACCCCAGATGCATAGAAGGGCAAGAGATTAAGCTCTCAGAGTCTCAAATTATTATTCCAAGCTATCTCTAAGGGAATCATCAGATTCTGTCTGCACTGGAGAAGCTCCTCTCTCCTGCCCTGGCACCACTGGTGGCTGGAGAACAGATGCACAAAGCACACATGAAAATGCAACTGCTTGGCAGCACAGGTGAAATGAATGTGGCAAATGCTGATCCCGGCTCTGTTAATCTGCCACTTTATCAGGTTAATTGGAAGAACCGAGAAATGAGTCTTTGCTATGGAATGGCAATGGCTCCTTCCCTGACAGGCTGTGAACTCCCCATGGAAGGGTCACCCTGCTCCTGGTCTGCTCTGCCTGACACCATGGAGTTCAGACCATGGGTGCAGCTAATTATGACTGTAAAAGCAATACTGATAACCAAAAGTAATGGTCAAAAGGTACTAGTAACATGATGCAGAAGAAAATTACATGTTACTGCTGAGGCCTGAACTGCAGCTGGCTTGGAGGTGGAGAGGGAATACTGTTTGCCTGCAGAAAGATGCTGTGCCTTTGATGCAGTGCATGCTTGATTCCCTCCCTGCTCATTAGTAGTGCTCGTTACTGTCTTCTCAGCAGGTTTCTCCCACATGCCTTGCTTTTTCCCAGGACCTTGGTGCCACTGAGTGAGATTAACACCAAGCTTTGGTCTGATGACCATGCTGAATAGAAATTAAGCAGCGTCCACTTTCAGCTGAAAACTGAGGAATCTGTTGAACTCCTTCCCGAGTTCTGGTTGTCCAGTGACTGTGAAAAAGAGCCTTTCTAGGGGATGTTTTGATTTTGCACCCAGTTATTTAATTCTGGAGCCTGGATGCCACAGAAGCAGTTTACCCCAGCCTCATTGCCTGTGAGACTCCCATCTGCTGGTGGACCAGCACCGGTGCACTGACTGTGCTGCCACAGCCCCGGGCTTCACCAAGGGAGTAAAGGCTTGGGCAGAGATGTAGGGAATGACACTGATGCAGTGCAGGCTTCCCTCAGAGACCAGCAGCTGGGGAGCTGCTCCCAGAGATGGCCATGGGTAATCTCTTCTCCGTTTCCTAAGAACTGTGTTAGGCATTGTCCTACCTCTGGGATTTCCATGGGCCCCAGTGTATCTTGATTCTCAATGCTTTGTTTTAAATTTTATGGCATCACTGTAATGTGCTGGCTGAGAGGGACCTTGCAAAGCCCCAGCCCATGTCCCGCTTGAGCAGATGTGTGTGCAGCTGGTTCTGGAAATTTCCCTCCAAGGGATACCTAAGATCTTGCCAAGCAATCCCTTCCAGATCTAGAAACCCTCAAAAAAATTTTCCTACCACCTTATCTGAAACATCCTTGTCAAAACTGGGACCCATGACATTTTGCTCTGAAAGACTAGCAGGGTGCCAGCTTCTGTCACATTTTCGTATTAGCCAGGAAAGGTCACTGCTGCTGATAGCACTAAGGTGGAACACTTGCTTTCTCAAGCAGTGCATTGATTTCCCATCATTTCCTGTAGTCCTTTGCACCTGCAAAATGCAACTTTTCAAATATTATTTCATAAAAACATGAGTGTTTATGCTCACTTTGCACCGACACTTAACAGCCATAGTTAACAGCAGCAGAGAATCATGCTGGGATGGACTTTTTACCATTAAGTGCTGGAGTAAATATTACCGAGGTCAGTATATAAAAGAAACAGGTTGGATAAAAGGTAGGAATGACATTAAATATCTCTGGAGAAGTAAATGAAAAATTAATAATAACATATAATAAACCAAGATGCTTGATAGGTCTTTTAAAGTCTACGGCCAGATTTTGACACTTGTTCATGTAAAGTAGCACTGCTGCCTTGAAAAATCTCCTTCAGTTTAGGGTTACAGGGCAGAGAAAAAGCAGCCAAAGCCATTTCACATCCTGGGGAATCCCACTGATTTGTAGGTTTGACAGTGTACGTTGCCCAGAGTTAAGCAGGTTCATATGCTTTGTCAGAAAAAAAAAAAAAAATTACTAAGGGTTAGGATAGTGCAAATAGCATCTGATCCAGAGTAGTCATTATTGTAACCTGGCTAATTCCATAGCTTGCTGTTTCCACGTCCCACTCTCCTCCCCTTGGAAAAAACCTACCCTAATGACTTCTCAGGAATCCTTTTGCAATGATCTCCTGATGTCCTTGAAAATTTCCCTAGAGACCAAGAAACTAAAAGCTGGGCTCTCTCTTCTCATTTTGAAATGCTGGCCTCTGTCAAAATAGATTTCAAGGGATCATTCCTTTAACTTTCTTGCTGCCACAATTTAAAAATAAAATAAAAAATAAAGCAGCAGCTGTTTTCTTTTAAAAGCACCAGTGGCGATGGGAGCAAACCAAATTACAGGCTCTGAGGACTATTCTCTGCCTGCATCTACTGAAAATTCCATTGGTAAAGATGGAAACTCCCATCAACCTTTTTATTCAGTGGTGGCAACTGGGGACTTTGTTGCCTTTTGAACCAGGCATTTATATTTCATTGGTTTATATACTGTTCCCAGCTGGGAGCTTGTTTTCTGCTGATGCCTGATTTAGATGCTCACATGAGGAAGGGATGTGATTTACAGGTACACTCTGGAAAGCCAATTGACCTTGATCTTAGCACAGCACTGGGAGCTGCAGTAACTTCAACAGCAAGAGCAGCAAACCTGTCAAGCCTCCCACCAGGAGCACGGTCGGTGTTTGCTTCCTGCTCTGCTGTTCCTGGCATGCTCACAGCAGAAAGCCACAGCCTCTGTCCCTGCTGCCCAAAGCAACTGGTCAGCTCCGCCTGCCATCCCTGTGAGAGCTTCTCAGCGCAGCTCAGAGGGAGGAGACGGAGGGAAGTAATTTTCCTGCTGTGTTACACGGATCTCCTGCGAGCAAGGCTTTGCACAGAGCAGGGACTTGTATGCTCAGTGCTCGTTTTCACAGTCTGATTATGGTGGCTGGGAAAGAAGAGTTAGAGCATTTCAAGCACAAATAGGTCTTGTAGAAAAAACATGCATTTTAAGTCTCCTCTGGAAGTGGGAATTTTTACCTCTCATTCCTTAACCTATTGCTTCCTCCAAGGAAAAACTGTATCTGCAATATCATGAGGGCTCTGAAGGGAAGGGTAACAAGGTGTTGAAACAGGACCCATAGGATTTTACCTGGCTCACAAACACCTGACTCAGAACAGTTACATTGTCAGACTATTCACAGGACCTAAATTACCTTCTCTTGTAGATTTCTCAGTATTAATGGCCACTGAATATTCAATATTTATTAAAAATATTTTCTGTTTTAGTCTTACCTTGTGTTGCAAATCCCCAACTAAATCCTGCTGTGGGGAAAAAAAATACAAATACTCCTATAGTTATATATAAAAATCCCTCTGGGCAGGATGGACTCTCAAGGGCCCAAGGCTGTAATTTTTGAACTGATGGAAAGCCTGACTGCATCCTATGTCTTGCTGCATCACCTCACAGTACAACACAGCAGTACTAAAATCCCTGGGGAACTAAGAGAGCTGCCCTACTGTCTGAGTTTGAGATTAAAAAACAAACACAACTTGAGTCTTCCTCAAAGAAAAGGGGCCCTTCTCATGATGGCCAGATCCACGCCAGGACTCCCTGGGGATGTGGTGCTTGCCCTGGTAGGAATGACTGGGTTCAAACTGGTGAATAGAGATACTACATGTGTGCCAGCATGTTTTGACTGGTCAGTCTGGTGGTTCTACCACTGGAGAGCATCCATGTAGACAACAGCCAGGCAGCCTGTCTTCTAGGAGCTGCTGTTAGCTTATGGGAGAGCAGAGCACGCACACAAATCTATTTATCCTGACTGTTGTAGCACCACAAACAAGACACTGATGACATTGAAGCAGGAGAGGGGCTGCCAGATCTTATTACACAGACATACATCTTCTAAACCCAGTAAGAGCCACATGAGCACCCCCCCGAGCTTACACTATGCCACCAGTCTAATATCACAGTGCCTTCCAAGCGGGCACCAGAAGTGAGTAGCAACTGTCCAAAGTCTTGAAACCCCTTTGTAAACTGAAACTCTTCCAAAACAGGAAAAAGATTTTGTTTTCCTGCCATCTACATCTGGAGGGAACACAGCTGGGAGTCCACATTCCTGGGTAGTCCTAAACCTCACAGTAACTCATCATGACCTTCTCAGGGTATTTGGAAGTTCAGTGTTTGCAACCCTGTTAAGTTTCTGTCTGCATTCAGGTCTGATTGGACCTCCCCAGCAGTGGCAGGTGAGATGGGCACAACACCTGCACCACATGATGATTTTGCTACCGCAGTTCTAGCATGTCAGAACAAGAAATTCTTTCCTTGGAGCCTAGGCACAGTTTGTATTCAAAAGATTCCCTAACTGGGGAAGCAGGGGCTTGGAGATGCCATTGGGATACCTCCCCATATTCCAGGGCGATTTGAGCACTCTGTTCTTTAAGCCATTTGGCTGAAGCTGGAGAAGCGGGAGGCAGTGCTTGCCCATGCAGGCACAGTGCCTTTGCTGATGGATTTGCCAGCCCAGAGTTCTTAGTTTGAAGCCTGTAATGAAAAGGCCAGATCTCTGGCTGCTGTAAGGATTTGCTCAGAGATTGTATTCATTTTTATCCCACCCAAGGAACCACATTCAGGAAGTCTAATACATTTGATAGAAATAAATTTGTTAACAGTGTGCTTTTGTGTTTTCACAAAAGGTATAAACCAGATTATTCTAAACGGAGCTTTGTTTGCTTAGAAGCCTGTGACCCAATAACAGAGACAAGCCTGGTATCTTAGGAGCAGAGAAGGTAGCAAAGACTCCTCAGAAATCTCTCTGAAAAGTCCTGTTTCCTGGACTTCAATCTATTTACGCTGATTTATTATGACCAAAATCCCAGGACCAAATAATCTGGTCTTGTCATCTACATCCAGCCAGCCAGGAGCCAAGATATATCACAATAGAGATCCTGGTTTTAGTACCTCATATGGAAAGTCCCCTTTCTTAGTAGAGCAGCATCAAACACGAGATTGCGATCTGGGGTATTTCATTCTCCATCTCCCCAGGTCTGAGCAAAGGCAAGTTTGTCCCAGAGAGTGGAGTGAGGGGGTGTAGTGTGGGGATAAGTGCTTGTGGCCAAGCAGAGCATCTTCTCAGCCTGGAGGGGCATTGCGTGCTGGAGAGAGCTCTCTTCCCTACACGTTCATGTTGCTGCTGTGATGCACACAGCCGTCTGAAGTGGCTCCAAATGCAAAGGGAAGGGAAAAACCCCCACCCTGTAAATAACAACATAAATTGCCAGCAGTGGTCAGAGCTGTACTGTGAAAGTCTCTTAAACCAGAGAATGAACATGCTGAGAAACCTCTATTTCTCAGTAGAAACTTGTATTGTAGTCAGGGACAGAGGTCCTGTTTGTTCCTCTCCCTCTCTCATCAGAGAAGCTTGGGAAGGTCTGTCTCTTCTCCCCTCAGCACTCCATGTCCTGACAGCATAGCCAGACCATCCAGAAATACTGCCATTGTGGAATCTTTCTACAGTGAAGCAGCCTGGCCCTGGGGAAAGAGGAAAAAGAAAAAAGACAACTGTATAAAAGGACATTTTCAAAGAAACATGTGTGACTTAGGTGTTGCCCTCATTGACCGTGTCTAGATGAGTTTTGGGGTTCCTAAATCTCTTTAGTACTGCTGAAACATTCCCTCGTGACTAAAAACAGAGTTTCGTGTTTACTGGAGGAGGCAAGATTAAAATAATCATCACCATCTAAATACCATTTGTGAGGCAGTATCCTGCACATACTGCCACAAAGTCAAACCCAGGTTTGTTACTGCAATTTTAGGCATAAAGAAGTAATTGCATATGCCTGGACATGACATGGCTGGTCAAACCCAATTCAAAGAGCTTCTATTCCATGGAAACCCTGGCTGAAAAGGCATATAAATATTCTTAGTCCGGTATTCTTAGTCCAGCACTTGTTCCTGACACTCTGTGTTTTCACTATTCTAGGAAGCCTGAGATACTATTTTTATTTAGACTAAAAATATTAAAGGCTTTTCTCCAATCCTCTGGGTGCCCTAATTGAATTATATCTGCATTAGGAAACTCCAGCACTGCTAAACTCAGACAGCCACAGTCTCATAATGTCTACGAGGCGTATCAAGGAGGCATGGTGTCTTCCTCCTCCAGAAACTCTATCCAGAGATGTCTTTTGGAAAAAGTTGGGTCCTGGAAAGGTCCCAAATCAGCTTAGTATGAAGTGGAGAAAGCTCATTCCAAATCTCTGAGCCACTGCAGAGAAAGCCAAGCCAGCTGGCTTCCCTCTTTCATAAAGAAATCTTTCAAACAAGGACTTCACTCCAGTGCCTAAGATAGACAGAAGGGAACAGGGCATTGGATTTGCAGCTGGAGCTCTTATTACTAACACAATTAGATAAGGATAACCACCCCAAGTAGCTCTGCAGTCTGCAACCCAAACTACTTAGATCAAAGGTTTGCAGGTAATGCCTTAGACTCTTTTTGCAGATGTTGGCCCTGGAGTGATGATTCATCAGTTTCTGCATCATGTGCTCCCAGGAACTTAAACCTGTGAGTCCCAGTCTTAGTTTGCAAATGTTCTTAGTTTCAGTCCAGTGAGAATATGGTTGTCCCCTCCTGTGGGTGATCCCGGAGGTAGCAACGTGACTTACAAGGTGACATTCAATTTAGGCACAAATAATCTGGCTACTTGAGTAACTGGTGCTCTGCACTGCTCAGGGCATGGACAGATTCCCTCTCAGAGCACTTGGCTTGTAAAGTTAGTACTGCTGAAAATGTTCAAGAACAGCCTGACTGCTACCAAACCTATATATAGACGGCAGCTAACTCGTATACTTTTAAAGTGGTTGTTGTATTTCCAGCTGGTTGCGATGAGACAGGCTCTACCCTTTTTGGTGTCATCAAAATAATCCACAGAAACACTCATGAGCCTGACCTTCTCTGAAGTTTACAATCAGTGAGGGAGGAAGAGAAAAAAGCTAATTCATTTCTACAGATGTTCTCGGCAATAGTGTGATTTCAGCAAAGCCAGAGAGAATTCCAGTGCCTCTCTCAGCTGAGGAAGAAAGCACAGTCATATGCCTTGCCCAAACCCTCTTTCCAATGAACAGTGCAGCCAGTGTCACTGGAAAAAAAAATATTAAAAATGAAGTAAGTAGGGTGTTGTTGGTTTGGGTTTTTTTTTGGCTGTTATTTCTGCGGTTACAGCTACAGCTAAAAGCAGCAGTAGCAGGTTACAGCAGAAACTGAATATGCTACTGTGCAGAGGTTCACTTCAGTGAACTGGGCAGCCTTAAATTGCTTATTAAACTTCATAAATGAAACAAAACACGATTATCTCTTTCAGTGGGGGCATGTTCAGAAAACACCACCTGGACACAGTACAAGATAGCTCAGGCGTGTGTTGTGAAGTTTAAAACCTGAAGCAATTAGAACTGCACTGAAGCTTACTCTGTTTTACTTCCATTTGGCATCCTGGAGCTAATGGAGTGGAGGAGCTTGAACAAAGTGCTACAGTCAGCCTCTCTGTGGCTTATGCCCTGAAATGCCCCTGGCCAACAATACCGTACTGCAGTCCTCCAGTCCTTTAGAGCATTCTCCCAAATGTAGGATGGGGGACTAAAGCCACCCCCAGCCTCTTGCTTTTAACAAAGCAAGACTAGGAATACCTAATAATTACCGAGGAACTAAAAAACTACTGCTCAAATTGCAGGGGTGGCAGAAAAGAGCATGCTCTGAATGAAATATAAATCCGTACTGTACTGCAACATGGCTCTCATCCAAGTTTGCATGGAGTGTGCAGGCTGAAGCTCCCTGTCCAGAGCTCCCCTTAACACCATGAAGCTGGTGAGAGCCAGGAGCTGCTGCTCTGCCTCAGCTTTCTGCTAAAGGGGGGTCAAATCCCTCTGGGCTGAAAGCACTGAGTTCATGTCACTTTTTAATGATGTCCACAGACCATGTGGAAAAGCTTCGTGCTGCCCAGCAAAGCAGCTGAAACTGAGCTGTAAGATAATCAGAGAGAGGGAATCATGGTTATACATTATCTAGAAATATGGCTGGCCCAGAATATAAACTCTGGCTCCATGCAAGGAAAAGATTAGGAATTGGGGAGAAAATGTAATGAAGATCTATTATTCTCACCCACACTTCAATGCAGTATATATGGCTTTACTGTAGTCCTGTACTTTTTATTCCCAGTCCTCTGTGTGTGTTTGTGTGTGTGTCTAAGCAGCTGTGTGGTGTTTAACTCCCTGCCAGGTTAAACCATGACTATTGTCCTCTCCTATTCTGGTCCCTTAGCTGTATTTTCTCTGCTAGTTGTTTTGTAGCCAGCCAAACTATTCCTGCAGAGCCCAGCAGAGATTCATGGTGCTAAACCAAGCAAGCATGCAGTCAAGACGAAAGCTGGCTTTCCAGAGCCTCCTCTGAAGATGTCTAAAACTTGACAGAGTGGGCATGACTCCATATATCTTGTGAGCTACTGCCTGACTACACAGGAATTTATAGTTGTGTGGTTGCTAGAGCTTTAGCTGAAGAAGAGACATACTTAACTAGTTTTCCAAAGAAATCTTAATTGGACTATGCAGAAGCCAAGAAAAGAAAACCATTTTCAGCTGAAGTCTCCCAAATGTATTCTGCAACCAGTCAGAAGAGAAGAGAGAAACCTAATTCTAAGTCACAGTCTTTGTGACCAGGGTTAGGAATGACAGTGAATGACACAAAGCAAAATCTCCTCATCTTGAATGCAGTGTCTCAAACACCTGTCCTGTGTTCAAAGAAATCTGACCTGTGATTTCATGTTGATGTTTGTGAGTGTGACAATGAAACTTAAAAACTGCTATGAGAAAACTGTAAAGGAAAAGGTATCAATCAACAGCAGCATGAAACCACTTCATGTTCTTCTCTAATATGTTAAAAAATGGCTGAATAAAGTAAAAATATGTAACAGCTGAATGAAATATTAGACTGTACAGAAACACATGGCAGTGCTAAAATTATCAGCTTTTTGTGCATGGAGAAGTAGTGCTAGGTCTATATGGACTTAGCCATCACAACTTTCCATCCAGTCCAGCTTTTGAAACAATTAATCTCATGGAAGCCAGAGCAGGAAATCCTGCTGGGGAACCAAATGTTTTAAAAACAGTACTTTGGTGAAAGATCCAAGAGCAGTGAAAGCAAATGTACCTGACTTTCTGGGCTGCACTCAGCAAAAGCCCCCATTAGTTGCAGTGACAGATGTGAGTATCTCTGTTCTCCTGTACCAAGTTTCTCTTGCCAACTTCAAATAGTATTAAGTGATATTCAGTAAATAACATATTAACTAAGTAGGGGAGAAAAAAAAAATCTTTCCTTGACTTGTTTCAGATATCTGGTTTTCTTCTCTTCCAAAAAAAGCCCTTCCACCTACCTGCCCTCAAGAATATTGGCTGTAAAATCAATTATCAATCTGAAGAAACCTGAAGAAACTCATCTAGCACAAGCATTTCCCAGGAGATTGGTGTCCATACCCTCTTCAGATACAGAAGGTGCCATTTCTAACAGTACAGGACTTGCTACTAAATCAGCACCTGAACAACCCCAGTTCCCAGGACCCCAACAGACACGTGGACAGAGGCAAGTGCCAGAATGGTTCTTTGAGGCAAGAGTGAACTTGTCCAGGGAAGATATTGAGAAAGCAGGAAAGGCAATGTCATCTCCCAATTATGGTGGCTGGTTCCAGAGGGGTTGTAACAACTGGGTAACGTTCAGAATGTCCAGACTCATACAATCAACTAAAATCATATGACTTCAGGGAGAGCAAAAAGGTACATCCTGGGACAGATTTTCAAGGATCAGCTTTGCCACACAGAGGGGAAATGGATGTGAAACCCCCAGCATATTCGATTAAGAGAGGTAGAAAGAGGACACAGTAAGCTATTCAGCTTGGGTGGTGGGATTGAGGACAGAAGCAGGGAAAGCAAGTTATCCAGGAGACAGACAGTAACAGAAGGCAATGAAATGGGCTGTGATTTTACCATTTGTTTCATACAGGCTCTCAGGGCAGCCCTGCCTGACACCAGAAAGCACATCCAAGACATGACAAGCTTCAAGTTCAACATATGTGGGTGGTAGAGTTTCTTTTACAAAAGGGATAAAAAACTCCACTATAACCTAGTAAGTAGTAAGAACAACATTCAATAACATATCTCCTTAATCTTGGTCAAAGAGCAGCTGAAACATTTTTGCTGAAATCTAAAGCAAATTAATCAGCATGAAGCAGACACTCTCTGTTTAGAAAGTTTCAACCCAAATAATTGTGATTTGGCAAAACTGTAAGCAGCTGGAATGAATTATTGGTTCAGGAATTGCTGGTCCATTCTAGCAAAGGGTGGTATACCTGCATCACTTGCCATATGCACAAAATCCAGTATTGTGATGACAAAGACAGAAACAAAGGCTAATACAGTTAATCACTAAAACCTAAAGCATTGTAAGGAAATCAGGGAAAGCAGATTTTTCCTTGGAGTTAAGAGGTGGTAATTTCACCCTCTCTTGCAGGGGAAACACTGGTTGCTGAATTTAAATTTTCAAAGATCAAAAAAAAAAGCCCTCCAGGTGGTTTCTAATCCATACAGTTAACCAAGCCTGTGAATTTTGACACCCCCTCAGATAGTCAGCATCTTATTTTCTGAGCCTTTTTGAAAAGCCTAGTAAAGAATAAATGAGCAGCATTTTTATTATCCATTCCAACAGGGACCAGGAGTGGAAACAACAGGGGACACCACTGGGTCAGTAGGCATGTGCTGTGTCTTCTCTACATTAGAATCTCAAGGATGAAAGTGTAGATATAATTTGTAGATGATGTATACAGAGCTGAGTAGGAGACTGAGGTTGGAGAAGGAGGTGATGGTGAGCAGTGGTGTGCAGGAGGAGCACAGAGTGAATGCACCAGCCTACAAGATGGATTGACAGTTGCATAAAAAGAGATTAGTATGATGACAGCATCCTGGATTTTGAATTTAAATTCTTCAACCAGATTCTAGGGGAGTATTACAACTATTACTTAAGCAAGACAGGTGGATTGTCAAAGTAATTTCTAACGCAAAGAACCTCAAAGGCTCACCAAGATGGATGTTTGTTGGGTGATGCCCTTCGAGATCAGACTTTATTAAAGCACATCAAAAAGATGTGCAAAAGACAGTCCTCCCAACTATCTTGTCAAGCAGTCCCCAAAAACACACCCAACCACAAGCTCTGATCCCAGTTTACCATACTGCACAAGTCCTGAGTAAAACCCATGGGAATCAGCTGGGAATGCAGAGCTCTGCTCACACACTCCGAAGAACTTCCAGAAGCTGGCACAGGCAGGCCAGGAGGAAAGCCCACTGGCCATGAATTGTCAGCAGTTTCCCCCCCAAATTTCTGCTTCAGAAAGGGGATGCTCAATTCTTCATGGCAAGCTGCAACATGGTTTTAGTGATGCCACTATAAAAATACTTGATTCAGAAGAGACTGTATTACCAGACTGGTTAATGCAATGGGGAACATGACACATTTATACCTCTTTATGGCAAAAAGCATGCAGCCAAGTGTACAGTGAATCTTGAAAGCTTTCTAGAAGCCCCATAAACATTTCTGTGTGCTAATGTGGTGAGAAGTATGCCTCACCAGGAGCTACTGATAAGTCTTTAACCAATTACACCTTCACTACCATTTTAAACTACCTGTTTGGCTCTTTTAACAAGGACTTCCAATCCACACTACCCTCTTCCAAACATCAAGGGTGTATTTCCAGATCAACTGAACATGGACAAAGTAGAAAGTAAACAGAGCCATTACCAGCAAGGAATGAGACAGACTTCTCCTGCAGGCATGTTCTTACAATCCTTACATCAAGATGAACTGACTTGGCTGTGATGGAAGAACAAGTCAGAGGCAGAGCAAAACAGGTGACTTGATTCCTAGTAGTTTCCTCCAAAAAGTTAATCCTTCCTGATGTCCATCTAGAGAAGTTTCTCTGAAAGACATCCAGGTTTGTTATCACACTAGTTTCCCTCTCCCACCTCTGGGAACTCAGGTGGTGCAGAGAGCCATGGGCCTAGTGCTGAAGGTCAGTCTCTGAGGAAGAGCAGGTATCACCTTTTGAGGGTGTTAAGTGTTGTCAGGTGCTCCCTGACTGTCCTGCACTCTGTTAAGGCACCAGCAGCCCTATGCTGCAGGAAGACAAATGGTTTCAAACACATACTACAAAAAGCACCCTCACATTGTGATAGAGGATCCCTCCAAAATAATACTGACAGGGAAAGCCTCATGCCACAACCTGGAATGCTGCCATCAAAAGCAGCTGGCTCTTGGCTTGAACACCCACCCCACGTGAGAATCAGGGACCTGGAGGGATTTTCTGGCTGTTTTGATGACCTTTAACTACTAATCCAGTGTGGGGTTTTTTGTTCCTTTCAAGTGTTTTCCTTACACATTCAGAGTGTAAGTTCACTTTCAGTTCACTTCCAGAGCAAAGGGTAAACCTGTCACTTTGCTCCAACTTGCCCCAGGAAAAGTTATATTATCAGTGCAGCCAAACATGAACATGGGGGCATAGCCTGGGTTTTTATCATTTCAGCAAGTTCTCTCTGGTGCATACCCTCAAGAGCGGGGACCTTCCTCCAGAGGTCATTAATCCATGGGTTACAGAGCTTGTGACTGCCAGACATGTTGGGTGGACTGCCTTGGCTCTTGCAGAACCCTTCCTGTCGGCTTTTGACCTGGCTGAACATTTATACAATCTAAGTATTTCTAGTATTTATTTCCCAATGCTCTCTTGGATCTTTGGAAGTGTGCACTGTCCATGTTTGGTGCCACTGTAGAAGAATTGTTGGCTCCTTGGCAAAGTACTCAGATCCTCCATTCCAGCTTGAGCAACTCTTTTGGGCAGCCCAGAGTTTCTGAAACATATCTGTTATTCAAGCTTGCCTTACACAAAAGCAGCTATCTCTTGGCTTGTAGTGAACACCCATCCCCTCAGAGTATCATGGACGTGGGGGAGGTTTCTGGCTGTTCTGCTGACCTGCAAAGGAGCATGGAGGGAATGAGGAGTTCTCCTGTGGCACAGTGCACAGATGGGAAAGGATGCAGGACTGCCTGGAGCAGCCAAGCAGGCTGCAGTTGCTGTCCCCATGATGTTTTCAGAAGACAGGATGTTTTGCTCTGAAGGAAAAGGAGAGAGAGTTGCAGAGAAATCAGGTATCTGGTTGAACTTACACAGATGCACAGACATATAAGAGTAACACTGATCTCCATGTCTCTGAGGGGAAGGGAAAACACTGAGCCTTCTACTAAATTCTCCTTATTTGCAGATTTATTTTATTTATTGAGGGTCTCTCACAGCTCAGGAATATACAGAAGTGTTCATTTAATTTACTGTCAAGTGCCACACTGTGGTATGTAGTGTTTCATGCACAGGCAGGATTAAAAGGTTTCACTGAACTGAAAAGCTGAGTTGCATTTGATCACCTTCAAAGGGGCCAAACCCCAAGAGAACGGGAGGAAAATAATTTTCCATAGGTTGAAAGGAGATGGAAGTTAATGATCCCTCATGGTTAACTTACAGCCCCTTATTCATTCTGGGTGTTAATGTTAAGTCAGCTTCACGCCTGCCAATTTATCTCCTGCAAGACACCTTTAACTACTAATCCAATGTTTTTTGTTCCTCTCAAGTTCTTTTCCTTACACATTCAGAGTGTAAGTTCACTTTCAGTTCACTTCCAGAGTAAAGGGTAAACCTGTCACTTTGCTACAGCTTGCCCCAGGAAAAAATATATTATCAGTGCAGCCAAACATGAGCATGGGGGCATAGCCTGGGTTTTTATAATGGTGCACACCCACAATTCAATCCAAACAAGCTCTCACAGGGGTTTAGTTCTCCACTGCAGCACACAGGCTAGACTGCTTGGATTGTATTTGGACACTGAAATGAAATGTGGCTGAGAAACTAGCTCAGTTTCAGCAAGTGAGGCATTTCTGCCTGGGGAGCTCACCTGCACCATGAGAAATTAACTATTTTGCAGAGGTACATGAGCTTTTTACCTACAATGGGAACACTCTAACCCCGAAAGCTGCACTTTCCCAAGGATGCCCACTGCAGCAGGGGGTCAACCCCAGTGCAGATCAAGCCCAGGCTATTCAGCTGGGGAGTTTATATCCAAACCTGCTCACAGTGCTGCTAAGGACAGAGTGAATAATGCCATATCCAGTCCAAAGGCAACTTCTATCCCCAGAGAAGCTCTGCTGCTCTTTCAAGAGCAGCCAAGAGCAGAGTGTGCTCTGCAAACCCCCGTCCACCCACAAACAGCAGGAGCTTGTGCCCCTGACTGCCTGAGTACATCCAAGGGGACTGAGCCCCCAGCAGCTGTGCTGATGCCACACTGAGCTGCCAGATCTGCTCAGATCCACAAAGGCACCACGTGCTCCCGAAAACATCCCCTGCACGTGCTTGTTATTTTGTCTAAATTCACCTTTGAACCTTGTGGGCATTGCAGGCTCCCCCTCTCACCCCTCCACAGTGCCGTGCAGACAAACTCCTCTTCATTGCATTTGAGGAAAGGACTAGATAAATAAAAGCTGTAATAGAGAGGAGTACACTTCCCTCACTGTGCATGGGGAGCATCAGCTGAAAAGAAGCCAAGTGACTACTGAGCCCTGGAAGAACAAAACAGCAACTGATTTTCCTGAAGAAATACAAATTGAAACTGAAAGAGATTTGAATTAAATGAAAATCCAAAGAGGAGCAACACAGCTACTGCAAAGCACCCAGCCCTTGGGAGGAAGAGTGTTTATCCCCAGCAGTGCTGCTCTCCCGGGAGCCTCTCCAGCCAGTCCCTTGTCAGTGCCAGGAATATAGCAAATTCCCATGAATGTCCTCCGTGACTTGTGCTGGCCCGTCGATCACAGCCAGCTCAGAGGAAACACATCTGAGAATGTGGGGCTGAAATCAGTCAGCAGTAAATCATCCATGGGAGGGATGTTCCTCTGGAGGTCTTAAATCCATGGGTTACAGAGCCTGTGACTGCCAGACATGTTGGTGGGACTGGTCTGGCTCTTAGGGAGTGCTTCCTGTCAGCTTTTGACCTGACTGTGCATTTACATAACCTAAATATTTCTAGTATTTATTTCCCAGTGCTCTCTTGGATCTTTGGAAGTGTGCACTGTTCATGTTTGAGTCATCTCCTCGCTGCTGCCGCTGCAGAGGAAGTGCTGGTTCCTTGGCAGAAACCAACGTGGTAACCCAGATCCTCCATTCTAGCTTGAGCAATCCTTGTGGGCACCCCACACTTTCCCAAGTGTATCCATTACTCCAGCTGACCTTACACTTTCTGCTAGCATTTCGCTTTTTGTCTGCTTCCCACCTCTGTGTAGTTGTTACAAGCAGTCACTGACAGCCTTTGGGCTGTGATTGAGGGTGACTGACAGTGTAAGATTGCAAGACCTTTCTGTTCTAACCCTTATGAGTGGGGGAACGGTACAGCTTTGAAGTAAAAAAGGTTGTTCTTTTTTTCTTTTTCTTATTGAGAACATCAAATCTTCTGGATCAGACAGGCCTTGCTCAGGGCAGTGTTCCTAGAAAAAAGACTGGTTTAGCTTTAACCTCAAACTGCACCCTGAGCCGTAAGGGGCCGTGGGTGCAGATGGATATAGATTCCTCCAACTAAGTTTTGAGCTGGCCAGATGCAGGCAGGCTCCAGGCCAGAATCTGTTGTGCTGCATGAGTGTGGCACTGAGCCCAGCACGGCGGGTCAGAGCCCTCCGCACTCAAACAAGGGGGCGGGAGTCGACCCCCCCCTCTCCACCCGAGACTCTCGGTTTGGAAGGGTGCCAGCATCTGGATTGGGTATGTCTGCTTGGCACAACCTGCATCTGACATGGCCGAGGGGGTCACGCCTGCCTGTGGTCTCAGCGTTACCCATCTTTGTAATCATTTTTTTTCTTTTAATTCGAATCTCTTCCAATTTCACTCACAAACACTTGGCTGCCAAGTGAATTGTGATTTACAGTGAACTACTTTCAACACCACCCATTTGGGGGACACCGCCCCCCCCCCCCCAAAAAAAAAAAATCATCAAAATTTGCAGGGTTGCTTGCAGCATGTGCCACGTGAGCCCAGCTGTGGAGGAGGTGGCTCACTCCTTTGTCACCATGCCTGGATGTCAGGGATGAACAAGGCAGCTGAGAAACTCCAAACGCTGTGTGAAGCAGGGTTTCATTAAAATAAAATGCACCAAGCACATTGTGTGTATTGATTTGTAATTCTCACCAGTGCTTGCTTTCATAAAGTAATTGCAGATGCTCACTCTTGTCGCCTGCAAAGAGAGCAGTCAAAATCTTTGTCTTGCTTAACAGCCTCTGCATCAAAGACCTCATGAGAGGCTTGGACACTTTAAAAGGATCAGCAATTATCTGTGGTGCTGGCTTTGCATTTACTTTCCTTAAATATTCATGCCAGTGATATTTTAGCATGCACATAACAGGAGGAAGCAAAGACTGACAGTGGGGGATCCAGCTGAAGTGAAGCAGATGTCTTTTAAATTCAGAACACATACAGCACAGTAACACTGAGAGATCGAACACAAACTAGAAGTGAAATCAGAAAAAACAGATTTTTATACTTGAAACTGAGCACTGTAGAAAGAACAAAGAGTCTGAGTGGTGCAAAACAAACTTATATTAAAAAATTCTTCACTCTGAGAACCCTACTGCATTGCCAAGGACAGGTAAGGAATTTCAATAAACTTAGTTTTATGTTGCCTGTGTCCCTTTAATTATTACTTTTTGGCATAGCACACAGGACACCTCCAGGCCAAAACACAAGTGATGTTGAAAGTACAACTGTTCCTTCCCTTTGGGAATGAAAGTTTTCTGACTGTTATATAAACATATTTGGATCTATTTTTTAGAGATTCCTCCCATTAGCAATTATATTATTAGCAGTGAGTCAGAGAGCTTTTTGCTGATGTTTTAAAATACTTAACTTGAGGTCAGAACCTACTAAACTTCACCAGGCAAGCAGACCTAGTGTGAAACAGCCTTATTCTCTCCGGTGGGATTGCTCTAATGAGCAAGGGTTGGCAGCATGTGATCTTAGATTGTGAACTATATAGAGCCACTTCCTTTTAATTGCAAGGCACTGGGCACATCCAGGCAAGAGCAAAACATAAGGATAAAAGAACAAGTTAGAGAAACAGGAGATAATTATAAAATGAAAAAGAACCAAGGGTGGAGGGTTTCTCTTTTTCCTGGTAAATCTGGGAAACTTATTCAACTGAGGCAGCAACCAGTGGTCATTAGAGGAGTGCTGTGACACACAGGCAGTAAAAAAAGCTCAAATCCAGGCTTTTACAGTAATCATAGACCTGAAGGCAGACATTCAGCTTCTCTCGGAACAGCCTTCTTCTAAAAGCAGACCTGAAATGTAACCCACACGCCTGAGGCTATCTTTGGTGCAGAAGCCCTTCTGGATAAACCAATGTGATGAGTTCCTTGGCAGCTGAGCAGAGTTACTTATAGTTTTGATTTGGCTTTTGCACAGCACAGATGAGGCTGTGGGGAGAGGCCGGCAGGCTGGGGAGGCTCAGCTCTTTGTTTTGCTGTTGCTCACTTAGGATTTTATGAAATTTTGATCCATACAAATTAGGCAAGTGACTCCCCTCCCACACTTTAATTTCGCTTGGGTTTCAGAAAAAGCTGAAAAAATGGAAATAAAGCTCAGCTTAAAGCACAGCTTCTGTTTTGGGCATCTGTCCACTGGCTTAAATCACACAAAAGGGTCGACTTCCTCTAGTTTGGAGAACATTTCAAAAGACAGCTCACACTTTCGTGAAAAACCTTGCGATTTCCAGGCCACTTGCATGGCCACGGGCTGGCTGCTGGTTGTGAGGCGGAACCACACGGGTTTTACACAGTTTTGCTTTTTACCGGGGTATATTTCTAGTAGAGGTTTTTCCTGCCAAAACCACGAAGGATGAGGCAAAGAGGAAAAATCTCCAAGGCTGTCAGTGAAACCGCTCTTGAATAAGGTGACATAAGCCTCGCATATAGAAGATTAAGCCTAATCTCTGAAAAAGGACAGCAGAAAGGCTGGTAGGCTTCAAAATGAACTACAACAGCTGTGTTTTGGTTGGCCAACAACTGCTCCTGCGTTGGCTGTGGCTGGCTCAGCTCATGTGAACAAGTCAGATTATTAAAATACGGCATTCAGCAATCCCATCCTCAGAGCACTTGACAGTGCTGCCTTCTCCTTTGTATGTCACTGCTTTGACTGACTGTGGTAACAAAGCAGAGCGGAGTGATAATGCGACAGTGCCCGTGACAACAGAGTCAGTGATAATCGCATGGTGCTGTCCGTAGTTCAAAGCAAAAGATACCATTTACTGGCTTAAAGCCTGTCTTTTTGTTTCAAAAGTACCTTCTGGGTAGGAAAATGCATGCCCTTCTCTTTGTCTAGTTTAACTGCTGGGTTTAATTTGCCTTATTTTAGAGCATAATAGATAAATCAGCAAGACATGGCAGAATTCAGAATAAATCAAGCTAAAAAGCTTTTCATGACTTACTAGTCACCGCAGAAGGAGAGAAACTGCCCATTTTCCACAGTAATAAGCTATGCTACCAACCTGAAGAGTGGTTTAAAATAATTAACAATACCAAAAAAGAAAGGGTGTGTATATGAGTGGTTCTGCAGAGCCACTCCACCCAGTACAATGGGAAAAAAATTAACTGGGTGGACCTGCATTCCCGTGGCAGCTCAGAATGTCTTCTCTTCATATTTATGTGCCTGGAGATACACATTTCTTGCACATGATCACAAGCGTTGAGGCAAAATAAGATCTTGAAAAGCAAAGCAAGACAAAACAACACACTCCAGAAAAAAATGGAAATAATTTCTACAGCAAGATAAAGAGCAACTCACTGTGTTTTCAGGAGTGCCTGCTTTCCTTTTTTGCAGTAATTGTATCACTTATTAGGTGATGTTTCCTGTATGATATTTAGAGTTTATTGTGGGAGGATGTCATAACATCCAGGTTTATTAGATAACTTTGGGGACCTTGCTGTGGGAGAGTGTAAGGGAAAAGAATGAAAGAGATAAATTGTCTAAGAAAGATCAAGTGCTCTGTTTGAATGCAAAAGGCACCACACACTTAATGGAGATGGGAAATAACTGTGCAGTGCCCTTTTTCCTGCAGATGTGGGATGTCTGGTGTTCAGCTCTAACCTGGTATGTAGGACATCTCTCAAACTGACAATAATTAGGAAGAAAAGGGATGCAAGCCCTGCCAGTTCCTGCTGGGAAGGAAGGAGATCAAAGGAGAAATGTGTGTGCAGAAAGGCTGGGAGATCTGGAACAGAAGAAGACTGGTAGAAACTCTGGGGGGACAAAAAGACTTGTGCTATACACCAAAAAAAGCCCACAGTGCCGTTAAGCTGTTCTTTTTACAGAGGAACTGCTCAAAAGGAGTTTCCTTCCCATTGAAGGATTTCTGTATGACTCTATTCTGGGGCCTGGACATTTGAGGTTGATCAACAACCCTGCTGTTGATGGCAGCTTGGGGACCACAGAGCTCTGTGCCACCACTTTGGTACAGGTGCTTGAGGCTAAGGTCAGCCAAAAAGGTTGGCTGGGCTCTGACATAGGTTCAGACAATGTGTTGCACCTTGTTAGAGCTCTGTTACCCCAGGTCTGATCACCATCACCTTTTTGTTGATAATTTTGTTTCCTCAGGAAAATCCGAAAATCAAAGCCGGCACCATTCATTTCACCTTCATGATGAAGATATTGAATTAATACTTATTTAAAAAAAGAAAATGCAATTAAAGTGTAGTTATCATTTGGAAAAATAAAAAGCATTATATCAGTTGTACAGAAAGAAATATTCCAAGTATTCAATTTTTTTTTTGGAGTCAAATCAACTTGATTTCCTCTCCCTCAGTAGGATGTCCCTTTGGTATTTGATATATTTTCTATTTTTTGAAACACCACTTTTGTTATTGTTAGTGAAAAAGATGTTAAAAATCCTCCCAGAGTGCACTCATGAATAAGTGTTGAATTCATTCATTTCCTAAAATCCATCATCTTGGCAGTGTAATGTTACTTGAAGTAACACTGCTGCAAGGTTGTGTGGGGCTCACTCCAGGTCTCTGCTCAACTGCTACCTCTGTGCAGAGCTGAAAGCATCACTGCTGCCAGCTTTGCCAACAGATCTCGAACTTCAACATCACTGCCCCCTTGGCAGAAGCAGAATCTCCTTGGCAAACCTCAAGGAGGAAGAGGAGGAGGGGGAATTAAATTTAAGCACCCAAAGAAGGAAACAGAAGTACCAATCTCACCTGATCCCAAGAGCTTGGGCATGTTCATCTCTTGCTCCACTGTGTTCTTTCTTGTCAATGTTGTGAGCACACATCTGCTGCTGTCTCATTCAAGCAGAGGGGACTTGGTGAGGAGTACAGACTCCAAGCATTCCTGTCTGCTGGAAGCTGAACCTGTAGGTCAGACACGGAAGCAAGGGATAGGAAACATCAGAACACTTGGGATACTTGGGAGGATAAAGCTGCACACAAGTATGTTTTTTACATGCAATTACTCTTTATAGCCATGTCTGTTTTATGGAGCTGGGAAGCTTTTTCCTTACTTGAAAAGTAAGGGAACAGCAACAAAACGGTAAGGCAAGTCTTAACTGTAAAGTTTTTGTTTGCAGCAATGATGGAGCAGAGAAGGAAAAACTTGGGGTTTAGCTCTTCAGAGTTTGGAGTGACTGCAGTTAGAAGAATCACCCTTTGACTTGAAGAAGAGCACATTTGGTCTGGGAGTTGCTCAAACGGGGAAAATCGATATGGACTGTAATAATTTGTTATTTACACAAAGTTGTTCTATTCTTGCTAAAGGCTTTACACCTTTTAGCAACATTTTTCAAATAGATGGCACTGGAGATTCTAAACCCCACAAAGCTTTTCTCTTGGCTGCTGGTTAAAGTTTTAGGTTCAAGGAAGAGTGAAGTGGATGAGTCAGAACTCTGCAAGGAAAAGTTTGAATGTGGACACTATTGACATTTTGCTCCTAGCTGGGTAAAGGTTTAAGCTCCACATGAAAAGTCTGTGAATAGATGTTAAACTCTTCTGTCAAGGTGGATTTTTCCATGGCAGAATCATGTCCTGCCCCAAAGAGCACCACAGGCAGAGCAAAAGAGAATAGCATCAAACTCTGCTCTGCAGCAGCATTTTAAAGTGAAGGCAACCAGCATAACCATTCAGCCTCGTTCATCCAGAGAGAAAAAATTTTTCTTTGGTTTTTGAGTGCTGTGTTTGTTCTGCACTGCTGCTAAGCTGGGAGTTCCGCCTTTTTTTTTCAAACTTTATTATCTGAGGAAATCCATATCTAGAGTAAAACAAGCAAATTCATCTTACAAGGTGAGTGCAAATGGAAGCAGTCACTAAGGAGGCTCTGTCTTAATGCAGAATTTGATTTTTTCCTTTTCTTCCATCTCCATGTGCTGTGTGCATGCAGCTACTCAGCCTTGCCATTTTCAGTGTCCCTGATTACCACTTTCTGCTGGAGTAATGCCATCTGCCTTATCACTATATTGTCTCCAACATCTGAGCTGCAGAGCAAAGGTGGCACTCCAGTAGTGCAGTTGTATGATCACAAGCTCTTTCACTGTGGTACGGAATGGTGGCTCTCTGAAACTGCAAGTGTAATTTGGTATAAAATATTTCGATTTTCAGATGGAGAATTGCACATGTGGATCTGAAGTCTTTTGGAGCAACATTTCCATAGTAAAAGTGAGGCTGGTGGTGACAGTTTTCATTATGGTAACGCAGATGAGTTCTTAAAACTTCTTTTGTCTAAATTAAACCCTTCTGCTTGGCCCAAAAAAATGTAATTTCTCTGACTCAAATGTAGATCGGATATTTTGCTATTCAATTAAATATCTCTGCCTTCTTAGGGAGACTGAAGTTGTTACTCAATTTCCTAAATGTGGCACTCTGAGAGATGGAGGGACTTGTTCACTGTTTTTTCCCTGAGGCTGTATCTAGGATCTGCAAAAAATAACCTATAAGTGAGTCTTATGGTGCAGCTGCCTTGTATTTGCTGTGCCATGGCCCCTGTGAATACAGTTCTTTCATAAAAACAAGCTCATTAACATGACCTTGGCAGGTCAGTGTCCTCCTTGATAATGACTTTCCTGTTTGTTTTAAGCTAGTTTCTCACATACTCCTCTAAGTGACCCCAAACAGCAGAACATGGGAACACATACATGCTAATCACTCAAAAAAGCACACAAAGCTTCATTTTAGGTCAATCTGCCTCAGCAGCATCCTTTGAAGAGACTTTACTTTGGTGGATGGGTAGGTAGGACTGGACTCTGACCACAAGCATCTTTCTGATTCACTTCCTTCACTGTTCACTACAGGGCACACTTCCCTAGGGATATTTCCCACAGTCAGAGGTGATTCTATATGTAGCAGCCTTCACAGCACCATCTGATCTCACCAAGCACAATATTTAAACAGCGTTGAGCAACAGACTGTGTCAGGGATGTCAAAACTTGAAGCAGTGCAGAGTTTCAGGGGAGACATCTCAAACTGGAGATACAGAAGGGATGAAGGATTAGTTACAAAATCAGGAGTGATTTGGAAACTTTACCCTGTCCTGTAAGAACTGATTCAGTGAAGCATTTTTTTCTGCACTGCAATTGTAGGCAGCAGCATATACAGAATAAAGATTGAAATATTTTGAAGTGTTGTCACAGTGTGAATGATTTTCTTTAGAGCATAAAATCAGACTGCAAAGTTATTTTCTGTCTGCAGTGACACAAGAAGAATATGAATGTCATCATCTTTGGTCCTGGGCATACAGAAGAGTAGGACTGGCCTTAACTGGATTCTCTTTCATTCAGTCCTTCTAAGAAATATAAAATCCAAAAGAAACCCTGAATCTGGCTAGATATCTCATAAGAGGAACAGGATTTCTGCATAGCTGAAACAGCATGGCTTTGATAATTTGAAAACGCATGATTTAATCATTTCATTATGCATACCTTTTCTCAGCAGGTGCCACAGCCTAAAACAGACAGAAACAAGCATTAGATAAAACAACGTGCTTTCTAGCTGAAGAGACTGGAATCAAAGAGCTTAATCTTGCAAGGTGCTGGTATCCTCAGTGCCTTTAGATTTGGCTGCAAACAGCAGGTGTGTCATGCACAGCTGAATTTAGCCTTAGCAGAGTCCTTTGCTCAGAAGAAACATCCTGCGGGATGACTTTGATGTTTCCCTTCCTTAGTGCATATCTGCCCATGTCCCACTCTCCTCCTCTTTATCTGCACATGAATGGTGTGAGGAAGATTTCTATCAGTGTCCTCACATGCACTGTCAATTCAGGCTGCTCTGACCGCCCCCACCTCTCCGCCACGCATCCATCCAACATCTGTCCAGGCTGTGAGATCATCGTGGAAGAGACATAGATCTCAGATCTGCCTCCCCAGCTACCAAAGAGAAAAGAGATTGATTGTGATGAGTAAAGTTCCTGCACAAAGGCAGGTTTTAGCTCTTTAGAGCATCACTCATTCCAGACAGAAAGCCACTACCCCCAGCACAGCCAAGGACAGTTCCTTGGGTCCTCCAAAGGACATGGGGCAGACTAGCCAAACCTGTCTGAAATCTCTTCAGGGGACACCCGGGGTATCCCCACCTAGCAGTCCGGGCTAAATTGCTTCAAACTCTGTGGTCGAAACCCCCCACAGGAAAAAGCAGGGATTGCAAAATCAGCATCTTCACCACGACTCGGCAAGTAAGAGAACCAGAGCACGCAGCCCTCTCTCCACTAGAAAGGAGGCTGAGAAGACCGACCAGTTTCCTGCAGACCTACACTGGATTCATCCAGTGACCCAAGGAGGCAAAGCTCAGTCCCAGGTCCTAAAATGTGGTCTCATGGCCAATTAAATGCTGTTCAAAGGGCAGCAGAGCATCAGAGAGAGCTTTGATCTCAGAGATGCCAGCCAGATGTGTAATATCTACTCAGGTGTTTGCCAGGGATCAGTTTACAGTCCTTGCACATCAGACAGACAGGTTTCTTCCTGGGTTTGCTAACAGAAGCAGCAGTTCTCACAAATCACAGAGAACAGAAATAATCTCTACCTTTTTAAACATCAAAAACTGTAAAGCTTCACAGCTGCATGGTTCTGAAACTGAATTGAATGACTTGACTTGCCAAAACCAGAGATCAGAGTTCTAGGTCTTTCATGCCCCAGCTGAAAGCATCAATAGCACTCAAAGAAGAGCACAGCGCTGCCTTTCAAATACCAAATGTGGCTTTAAAAGCATTATTTGGTCTTAACCTTCAAACAGAGTAACCTCAATTCAAAATGGATGTGGAGTAAAGAAAATTGACTTTCAACATAAGCGTTTAATTATTTGAAGACTGCTTTTCTTTTTCTTTTTTTTTTTTCTGCAGTTACATCTAAAACTAGCCAAGGAATCTGAATTTTGATTAGGTTTTTAATTTAAAATAAAAAGCATTTGAGTTCATCTTTAAGTGGTTGGGCAGCAATGTGTTTTCTCTGCAAGCAATGCAACAGTTCAAAAGCAATATTCATGTAAGCACAGATCACACAGGTATCCAGGGAAAAAGGCTTTTGGGATGAAGCATTCAATTCCTAGAAATTACTTTTTCCACTGATCCATAAGAATCCCAGGTCTGTTGACTTCTCCTCATGCTGTAGGACCTCATTGCTCAACCAGAATATCTTTTTGCTTAGCTACAAATCCTTTGGCTTCATATATTGTCCCAGCACCTGAAATACCTGAACAGCTCAGTGTAAATCATGTATTTATCCTCCTAACATCCTTCTGAGTTCTGGCACTGTTAGTACCTACCTTTTACAACAGTTGAAGGCAAGGTAGAGGGAATCTAAATAACTAGTCAACAACAGCTTTTTACTCATTGGTCGCTGAATTATTCAATCAGGTTATTATAGAGAAACAAAATGTCATATAACTGCTAAATAACATTTAAACACAACAGCATTGAAACCAGAACTATTCTTCTTGAAAACACACAGAAGGAGATCAGTCATCATTTTACTTACCACAATATCTCCTTTGTCAGGATGAGCTGGAGAGCTCAACCACTCTCAGGGAGGCATGTCCAGTCCCTCATCATCTGGGGAAAACACCTGTGGGGACTCTGACAGCAAAGACCAGATTCAGACATATATATAACCATACCTATATTTTTTACGGTTTCATATATATAAATCCTCTCTCTATACATAAACATGTATTTAGGTGTGTATGTGAAATGTAAAAATGTAAAATCCATAATTATTTTCAAAGCACAGCATCCTGAGATCCCTGGAAACCTATTGTTTGTGACAAATGCTTTCTCTTTTTTGCCTGTTTATCAGATCCCTCAACTGCAAAACCCAGAACCACTTTGTGTCATGGCAGAGTAGAGAAAAGAAAAGAAGTGGGAAAACCAAAGCCAAAGCAATTAAAGTTTTAGATCCACCTCTGCTAATGTTACCAGCACTATCTCAGTGAGCACTGGGGGCTGGTGTGGGTATTGCATCTAATGCTCACCCAAAAAACAGTGCTGATAATACAAAAAGTCAGGGCCTACTCAAAATGCTGAGTGGGGAATCTGCAGAAGGGCACGAGCTGGTTATGCTGGCACTGAACCAGAAACATCCCAAACCCCTGAGCTTTGAGCTTTTTGAACCAAAGCCTTGTATCAGTTTTGCTGATGTCTGGTCCTTGTGTTCTCAATGCCCCAGGAAAGAAGCTACATCCAAGCTTCCCTGCAACTGTGCAGAGTTTGAAAAGCATGATCCAAATTTTGCATCTTGAGACCAAATAGACAGTGAATGATTTAAAAACAAACTAAAAGAACCCCCCCAACCTGCTGCCTATTTTACATTATCAAGTTTCTTTGAATCTGTACAAATAGTAGAAACGAGCCAGGCTAGAAATGCATCAGGAAATTACCTCATCTCTTCCAAGAACACACATTAAAATGAAGAAAGAGATGAAGATCAGGGGACCTGATACCCTTCAGGAAGTACTGCTGGAAGCTTTACCTCTAGGTGATGAGGGGGGAGGTGGTTAATCCAAGGCAGACCGAGGAAGATAACATTTCTGTACTTGTACAACATTAGTTCAGACAGGAGTCTATTAACAGTGTCTGATGGAAGCAATTGTATTATTTATTAAACTGACAAGATCAATTGGCTGCTTTGTACCCATATAAAGAGAACTATTGTACTTTCATGTCCTTTTAAACACAGAGAATAAAGCACTCCCCAGGGTGCTTTCATGGGCTGCCTTCGATTAAGAGTTCTGAGAACATCTGATATTGTCAGAGATGGCTCGCCAGATCCCCAACTGGATTCACAGTCCTCACAGAGAAGGAAGATGGTAGCAATTATATTCATCAGTGCTCTGAGAAGGAAGGACCTTACCTGACTTAGAGGAGTGCTTTTACTCAGTCTTCCCAAAGATTAAGCTCTCAAACCTGAGAGAGACTGACCTACTTTGATAGCACCAGCAGCAGTGTCAGGACCAGCGTCATGGCACTGATAACTGAGAATGGGTTGTTAATCCCCTTCTTCACCTAAAAAATGGGATGAGGGAAGGAAGATGGCAGTTTCTAGGGCATAAGTAATTTTTAATAGGGCCCTTCACTACAAGACACATATTGAGGGGCAGGAGTGAGTCCAGAGGAGGGCAACGGAGCTGCGGAAGGGGTTGGAGCACAAGTCCTGGGAGGGGTGGGTGAGGAAGATGGGGGTGTTTAGCCTGGAGAAAAGGAGGCTCAGAGAGGAACTTACGGCTCTACAACCACCTGGAAGGAGGTTGTAGCAAGATGGGGGTCGGTCTCATCCTCTGGGGAAGAGCTTAAGTCCATTGTTATTTAGTACATGCTACTAAGCAGGTATGTTAACGTACACTTTTAACTGCAGAGGAGGTAAATCCAGAGGATGCAATTTTATAAACTACAAAATAAGCAATTTCAGTCCATTTAGAGTGGATAAATATGCTAACCTAGTGGCACGCTTGATAAATTAATAGCAATGCTGTCTCAGAGCAGCTATTTCTGGGCAGTTATGGAATTTTCCAAACATCTGAATGTACCTTTTACTATGTGCTTCTAAACAGAGATGTGCACTGACTGCATCAAAGCTGGCACCAGCTTATGGAAGGAAAAATTCTTCATGGGTACCAATGCAGTGTTGTTCTGAGTTTTATTGAATCACACTTCTGTGTTTATCAACCTAGAACTAAAGCCTCCTACAAGCTGCCAAGTATATTGTGACACATACATCCTGTACGTGATGAAGCTCAGACTGGGTCTCTCACAGCTTGTCCAGAGACTTGAGATGTCTCTGCTCACAGTTACAGCAGAATAAACTTGTAGCAACTCTGTTAGAGGATTTCCATGTTTTTTCCTAAATTTACCTAAACGTAAATGACTGTGTTTTGCCTTATATTCAAACACAGCTTTTATATTGGATTTTGCCGAGTCCTTGCTATGAGCATAGAAAATACATCTATTTTAAGCTGAAATCTGTACAGCCCAGTGTTCTCAGTTAATACTGCCCCGAGCAGTTTCAGAAGGAGTGGCAAATAGAGCTACATGAAATTTCCCTGCCGTTTTTCCCTATTTCTTACCTCTGCCACCTGGATGTGCCAACCTTCGCCAGCAAGAGACCCCGTGGCCGATCAGCTTCAGTTTTGGGAGTGATCCTAAAAACTCCCATTTTCTACTATTTCACTCATGCAGTTTTAATCTTCAATCTGCTGCTTCTCTATCTCCACTGTACCTTACAAACCTCAAGATCGGTGTTCAGCATCGGTCCTGTGCGGCGTCACCAACACAAACCAGCAAAGCCCGTGCCCCACCTCCCGGCTGCTGGACAGCACTGCGGGGATCCGGCTGCCGGAGCTCCTGAGGGAAAATCGGTACCCCCAGCTATGGCGTGGCAGCTGCTACGGCTTTGCAAAATACTGCTCTTTCCCGGTTGGGGAAGTAAGCTGTGGCTAAATATCGCATATATTTATAAATATGAGTATATAAAAATATAAATAATTACACACAGCAGCATCCTCTGCACCCACTGTGGAGATCTGTATTGCAGGACAATGGTGGTTGTTACCAAATTTAACAAATCCACGGCCCTATTTATTTATTTATTTTTAAAACCTGGTTTTCAAGGCTCTGCAGTGTGACACTGTGGTCAGTCAGCGTCACAGGTGTCGAGGAAGCTCAAATTCTCCTAATGTGGGGTATCTGAGAGGATCTCCTGATCCTGAAAGGATCAGGTACCCCACATCAGGAGAATTTGAGCTTCCTCTCCACTCAGGATCAGGTGACATTAGGAAAGAGCTCAATAGGGAAACTACCAGACAGTGGAAGGAGGTTGCAAGGAATTACCAATAGAAATGAAAGGAAGGAAGAGCAAGGTAAATATTTGTGGTGGGGAAAGAGGACAAGGAGCACGAGTGGTGCAATACACAGGTAAACATTCAGACTTGGCCATCACACAATACCAGTCAGTGCTATTTTCCCAAGTCTACAATCTCCCTAGATTTTAGGACAGTCAGTCAGTGTAGACAGGCTCTGTAGTGAGTTAATTACAAAACTGTTCTTGTTCACGTTTAAATACCTACCAAGAGATGATTCATTAATTTTCTTACAAATTGCAGTGAGAAAATGAATTCTTAACTCTACTAATTTGTGTGTAAATTTAAAAAGAATAGCTGACCTTGCCTGCAGGAATAGTTAAACATGCTCACAAGACAGTCTTGATGTCTCTAACCATCCTGTGATCCTAGCCTGCACACACAGAAAAATAAATGTATTTCAAGGATACAACTGTGTGAGCACACAGCATAATTTATCCTGCTATGGGTCATTAGAGTCTCAGCACAATGACAAATGTGTCATTCCCTGTAAGTTATACCGAGTGGGTAAAAATTGTGGAAAATACCTATTTAAAGACAGAATAGTCCATCTGGATCAGAGGAACCTTCTTCTTCTCACAGGCATTTCTCAGGAGTTCCCACGCTTTTGTACTCTCTCACTATGGCAATTTCAGGAAATCTGTAGGACTTGCTTTTTAGATTAAAAATATAAAACAAACAAAAGGAGCCCAAAAAACCATACATATACATCTGTGGGATTTTTTTCCAAGAACTATAACATCAAAACTTTCAAAGTCCTTTCCTATGTGACTTCATTCCAAGAGACACATCCAAAGTAAGGAGCACTTAAAGGTGAGTTTCACTATTTTATCATCTTTCATGAGTTTGCTTTCTTTGTCCAGCTGCAAAGTAAGTGCATGAGGGGTTTTTCATATCCTACACAAAAGCAGCGGTGGCAAACAGAGAACACTTCTGTGGAAAAAAACACCTACAGTTACAACACTGAGTACCTGCATCACTGAGGAAACTCTTAGTTGTTTTGGCATTTGTGTCTTTCTGAGAGCAGTGCTTCCTGGTTCAGTAAACTTCCTGGATATAATCTTCTAAGCTGTAATTAAAAGACAAGTTTAAGCATATATTGGATAATGCAGTGACATCGTGAGCATAGCAACATCCGGCTTAACAGATACGAATACTCTGGAGTACACTTTTATAGAATCATATCTAAATAACTCATTATTATAAATGAGACTAAGCAGAATCTAAGAGGTCTTTACAACTTGTGGGTTCTCAGAAATCCAAATCTGTGGTGACTTTTTATACTTGCTTGTTGCCAAACCAAATGTACAAATGTAGTAAAATATACCAGAACCAAACTTTTTCTTGCATTCTTAATTTGTCCTCCAGGACCCTGTGATCCTTGTATGATCCAATTTTTCCCCCACAGGATCATTTCTTGCTCATGGCACTAAATCTGACTTAAGAGTATTCATTGACTGGTCTTAACTCCAGTTCTCATCAGGCCATTCAAATTTACCTCTGAATGCAGAGGGTTGAAATTCCTTATCTGCCGCTCTGCTGTCCCTGGCAACACTCTGCCTCAGCTACTGCCTTTAGAACTCTTGTAGGAACTTATTAAAACTACAGACTACAGGGAATGTCCTGCCAGCTCCAGCCCTTTCGAGGATGGAGAATATTTCCTCCCCTCCCCCCCCGCCCCCCCAATTGAAGATCTTTCCATATTAAGAGCTTTTCTTTTCCGTTCTTTTTTCCAGAGCTTCAGGATTGATAAGAACTTCTTGCACAATTCGTCTCTTGTGCTTAATTGTGTGCAAACTGATATGTGTGCTCAGAACTGAGCAAGCCTGAGTTCAGCTCTTGAGCAGGGGGGGTATTGCATCTGTAGAGCATTTTGAATACGGCTCTGATTTTCCTCCTCTGCCAGTGAACATCCCTATGAGTTCAGGTTTCACAGGAGCAAGGATCATAGAATTTGGACAATGTTCATGCTGTGCCTTCAATCACATACTTTGATATCAGCAGAAAAACGCTTTCCCTTCCTCAAAAATCTCACAAACACTAACTAAGCCATATAGTACCTTGCACAAGCTTACGTGGGAAAGATGAGAGCAGAGCACTTAACCCTGGGTAAAGCCAAATCAGCTGCAGGCACATGAATAGAATTCAACCTCCCCAAACCTAAACCATTACAGTTACATAAGCATTTTGCTTCTGAATTCACAGACCAAAGAAAACATATTTACAGAGTAATGTGGACAGGGTTATGATCCTTAAATACCTATTTTTATTTTTTGATGAACTGTTGCCTTGTCCCAGTAGAATTTTCTGTCTGCTAAAAGGTCTCAAAAAAAAAAAAAAAAAAAAAAAAAAAAAAAAAAAAAATCTGTTTTGTCTCTTTCTCCACTTCTAACTTCTTGTTCTTTGCTTCATGTATTCTGAAGGTGTCTCTAACAGGGGATTAATTTTCAGTCTCAGTAACCTCAAAAAAAACGCACATAACACAAGCCATTAGCAGAAAGAAAAGCCTGCTTTACCGTTGTTTCCTAAACCAACAGCCTGTGACATGCCAAGGCCAGAAAGCATTGATTATAAACAAAAAGTCCCGTCTCAGATTCCCATAGTGAGCCTGGTTTCCAGTAACCTCTGGTAGTGTGACACTTCCTACCAACAGCTCCTTTGTATAGGGAAAGCAGAACAAGCAAACTAAACAAAACCACGGAAAAGCCTTCGAGGCAGCACCAGCATAATCCCACTTATTCATAGCTCAGCTGAAGTGCTGCCTATAAAACCCTCTGCTGTGATTTATTCTGTTCTCATTTCAATATTGCCAAGAGCCCTGCCTTCCTGCCACAAATCTGCCTCCCTTTGCTTACAGAATAACCCATACAAATACAGAAATGTTTACAGTAATAAATTCTGTGCTGGATTTAGGTGCATATATTAAACTCGATGTATATATCCGAGCTACCTCCTGCAAACGCACAAGCCGAGATCGTTCTGCCAGTAGATGTCACCAGGAGCAGAGAAATGCCCGCTGAAGCCACGGAGAATCCCAGTTATCCCACCCACCTGTGTGTCAAAAGGAGTCCAGCTCCCAGAGGAGGTTTGGGAAGGAACCCGAGGGGGATGTTGCCAAAGCAAATATGATTCACCAGCATTGCTGCTCTCTGACCCAGTGGGTGCAGGGCTGGGGGAAGACACGCACGACACACTGCTGCCCTTTGTACAGCCATGCAAAGTGGTTTCATGCAAACCTGTTCCTCGGGCTGCGTCTCCAAACATACCCTGATGAAGGAAGAACGCGGAGAGATTCCAAACTCAGGAGTTTCCAAATCCCTGTCACCTGCAAGCTTTGGCCCCGGTGATTATACAAATTGTCTGTCACAATCATTCCTTCTGATAAGGGAAAGGTAATCCCC
>JAYRBT010000023.1:10637918-10682693 GCA_036023395.1 Myiotriccus ornatus
CTCTGTCTCAGAATTCATCTGTTGTCCTCTTTGTGCTTGCCAGTCCATCCTTTGCCTCTGGTTTTGCCTTCATTAGGTGCATACCCCACCCCTTTGCCTTTTATTCAATCAGCCCTAGAAGACAGATCCTTTCTGTAAAGGCCACAGGTGATTCCTCTGCAAGATCTGCCTCACTAATTATATATTTAACATACATTTATCTGTTCCTACAGCAGGTTCCAGAGAGCAGGGGCTTTTCTTCTATGCCTTGCACTGGGCTTGTCATTTAAAACGCTGCCACTATCAGCCGCTTCCCGATGACATCCGTCGGCAGCGCTACTTTGCTGCAATTAGGAGGGAAACATGCCAGCAGAGGATGGGGTTTAAACTCTCCTTGACAAAGAAAACAGCATGGAAAGAATTGGCTAGGGCTCTGTTTACAGAACCCAAAGGGGTATCGAGAAACTCCAGTTCAAACACAGATTGTCTGTACAAGTGACAGGGCACATAATGGATGGTTTGGTTTGGCAAACAACCAGAGACAAGGAAATGTGCTTGTGTAGGCTGCAAAGCTGTGCTCCACGTAAAGCAAAGTGCACCACCTGAATTTAGAGACAGGTTGGGTTTTTTTCGAGAGATGGTGCCTTTTTTTTTTTTGATTTCATGGAAGTATTTTCAAATATTACATCTGACGCACAGTGCCATATATTACCATATTCTGCTTCAAAAATATATTAAAAAATACTAAGGATGACATTAAAAGCTGACAACACAAAATCTTCACTACCTTTACTTTCCTGCAGTGTTGTTACTATGAGATCAGCCTGTCAGACAGGACAAAATCTAAGGCAAGGTGTTTTTAATGCAGTAAATACATTTTTCAGGAGCAGATTTTCACAGAACTGCCATCCTCTAAGGCAGAATGGACCCTTCTTACCGAGCCATGACCATGAACCTGCTTGTCACAGCAGACACCCAGCAGGAAAGAAGCAAGGAGGAGAGAGGGTGATGGAGTTGTTCAAAGTAAAGGAATTCCGTGGTGTCCCTGGTCAATTCAATAACTTTCTGGGTTGTCATATTTGAAATAACTAGAAAGTGAAGCACAAAATCTGTGCTTAGAAAAGGCCGGAAACATTTTTTCCAGACCAATAATTCTTTTCTGGAAGGGAGGCTACATAACCTGCAGACCAAAACAAAGTAACAATATTCTGATTAGCAAAAACCAGCTACATTTAGAGTTTTTGGGTTGGACTAATTGTTAGATGAAAGAAACAGGAAAAAAAAAAAAAAGCTGATATTTTGCATTGTTTCTGGCAGAACATCAGAGGCTTTAATCAGCATTTGCCCCCCAGGGCTGCTACCAACAGGTTTCATGCAGTATTTCTGATGGAGTAGGGTGTGCAAGGTGTTCTGGAAATTTTCAGCAGGCATCAGCAAATGCATTTTAAGTTTGGATTTGAGGAACTAAATATAAAAGGATTGTGTTTCGGATCACCAGCAGATTCTGTTGATAACAAAATAATTTACTCTGTGTTGCTTTAAGTTTAGGTGGTATCTGCACATTACAGAAGCTCTGTTTACCATCTCTCCTTTATACAGGTCTGCTTACCTTTATTGCACTGATTTTTCAAGTATATCCTGTAAGTAGCAGAAGTGGTGCACAGGAGGCCCCAACGGGGGTAATAATGCAGAAGAAAATTCAATGCTATTAACTCAGATTTTTGTCAATGTTTTGAGAGAAGATGGTTTATTAAGAGATCAAATCCTACATCTTTAGGATAGGGTAATCTGACCTGAATTAAGACAGCTAAATTCAAACTTTTTAGTCAAGAAGTTTACCTATATATAAAGTTTCAGAGCAGGATCTGCATAGGGTTTATGTAAGTTTCTCTCCAACAGACAGGCTGATGAAAGAGTTTATACACCTTGTAATTCTTTCAGGGAAGTATCAAATCAACAGCTTTTTATGTGGGCTTATTTCAGATGAACAAACTTAGAATGTATTCAGTTTCCCTCACCTTAAGCAACACCATTTGCATAGGTTGACTTTCAGCTAATGTCTTAATCACTTCCTCAGCACAGGTTGAAGCCATCTTGCTTTACATGAAAGGCTGGTTACTTGGTTAATTAAAAAAACCCCAACCTTCTAATATTTTAAAGTGTCATTGTGGTGTTTTAAAGAAAGTCTCACCATCTCATTGACTGCTTTCAAATCAATTTTATGAGCAAGCCCAAGAGGCCAGTTGCCATTATCTCCACATGGATTGAAACTCATCAGCACTGCAGAACATTTTGTAAAATAAGTACCAATGATAACACTAGAGATTGAAATCATGCATTGATCAGCATTGGACCTAATTCAGCAAAAAAATGATTAAATATCTGAACAATTCTTAAAGCTGGGAGCCATGCTCCAGGGAGACTCTTGGTAGTTTATTTCGTGTAAGTTGGATCTAGTTGGATGGAAAAGATGCATTAATGTACAAAGAATTACCTCTGCCAGTATTGGTGAGGAAATAATGAAAATGTGATTGGCATAAATCATTCAGAAATCTTATTACACAATTCTGATCCACATATTAGATTGCCTGGCATTCCAGAGCTGAGAAGTACTAAGGTCAGACTTACTCTGGAGTACTGTATTTCTTTACACATTTTACTGTAAATAGAAAGTGGAATTCTCATCCCATGGGAAATTCCAACATTTTGACATTTATTTTCAGTGCAAATAAAAAGCATACTGAGTTTGAATCACTGAAACTCTTATATGCAATAGTATAGGAATATCAAAATAATGTAAATATCACAGAAGTTGAAATTAAAGGAATAAAATGCCAATATAAAATATTTCAACATTGCCAGAAAGAAATAAGGTACAATTATTCATCTTGATATTTTCCCATCCAATTTAATCTAAATCAATGTATTCACTTAAAATGATTCATTTTTTATGAAATTGCATTGTCTGAGTAGAAGATTGGGTTTTTTTCAGCTGACTCTCATTGTTAAAGATTGATCAGATTGTAGAAGTGTTGCAAAAAAAAACCACGTTAAGAATTCAGCTTTTGCAAACTTATTATACTGAGGTAATTTTGATTAAAGTTTCACAATCCCCAAGAAGGAAAAGCAAATAGTCACAGTAATTGTCAATCATATTCGAAGGACTTACAGGTGGCTCTAAAGTGACTTCATAAGAGATAACTAACTAAATTGCTAACATGAATATGACCATTTGAGCACAAGTTCTGTCTTTTGCTCTGCAGGTACTGTGCTTATTCACCCTCAGCAGCAGCCCATGCTTTGGTGTCTTCTTCTCTGGTGTAATCCTGCATATGAGCATTTAGGGCTGCTCTGCTGCACCAGCCTCCCTGTGTTCTGTCAAGGGGGAGATGTGTCTGTGAGTCTCATTTTCTTTCTACCATTTCAAATTCAGCTCCTGCTCCTTGTTTCTGTGGCCTCATGTATCACCTTGCTCCCCCCATTCTGTTCTCATTGTCACTTTTTCATTCACATCTCTTTTTAATCATCACCCGCCTCCTTCTCTAGCTTTTCTACTGTCTTACAAAATGCTTTAATGTGTGTTGTCACAAACCAGAAAAGTTCTTCCCTCTCCCCAGGAATAATCTCCTAACTCCTTGACCTGTCTCTCATCCTGCATTAAGCCTAAACATTTCAAGGCTCTTTGGGGAAAAAAAAAAAATCCACGTTTATATAAATGGTAAGACTTCAGTAGCATTCAGAAAACAAATAAATGAGCAGAAACGTTTTTTCCACAGGGAAAGCAATTTAATTCTATGCCAAGCTAATTGAGTAAACTCATGAGGATAAGGGATGCCTTCTGTTCAGATGTTGCTATATTTTATCTACAGCCTGTACAGTTTTTGAACATACATTGTACATCCACTCACCAGGTGCAAATGGAGATCAGATCTCAAGTGTTTCAGTGTCCTCAGATGGTGGTTGCAATGGTTCTATTATTAATCCAGCAAAATGAGAGTAAATGTAGTTCAAAACATATTATCCTGGAATTGCTAATAAAGCAATAAGGAGGACAAATAAAACAAATGCATGTAATGTACTCGCTGTGAACCAACTTGGTGCTACTGTGCATGGAGAAAACCATCTTGGAAATGCAGTTGGACCTATTCATACATATTGAACCTTTCCTCATCTTATGCACCACTAAACTTCTTGCAGATGCTTAAGTGACTTAAAGAAAGTACTAAAGAGAGCAAAAACATCAGTGAGATGTTTAGTTAGATGTTAGTTTCCACTCAGAAGCACCACATTTGGCCCTCGGATTCAGCAGGTCTGTGAATGATCCAGTACACTTTCCAAACCAGAATTTGTAAGTTTAAACCAATGCAGGCTTGTGTGAAAGTATTTCTTACTACACAATCAGCATTTATCTGATGTATCAGTTTCAAAACTTCTCTCTCAAGGAAGTTTTTTCCTCTCCCTAAGTCCATGTAATTACTGAAGGGTGGCCCTGCCTTGTTCCACCCTAAATTCCTGATGGTATTTCTATACCATAATTGTGGACATTTATCACCGTCAGTTCTCTAGGCAGTCTTATGACTTGGACAGCAGAAGTACCTGGTGTTTAGCATTTGCTTTGTACACTTCCCAAGTGCTAAACAACCTTTCATTATCTGCCTTTGGCAGCAGCCCAGAAAACTTCAGCTTTTCAAGCCCATATGATGTTTGGAACATTAATAAAGTAGTATTCTCGGGATCCTGGATCTACCTTTACTTCTGCTGCAATTTCTGTGGGTTTTTTTCAGACAGATAAAAGCCCCAGAAAGCTGCTGGTGCAATTTCTCCACCTTTATACCAGGTATCTTGCAGTGCTGAACCCCTTCAACCCCATTGTGAATGCACATAAGGAGCAGAGAGCTGTGGTGACCTAGGTATTGAATCCAAGTGAAGAAGGTGGGCTTAGAGGGTCAAGGTATCAGCTCAGGCCTTTACATGGTGTCAGTGTTCCAATTAGAGTGAGCTTGAACCTACCTAGAAGAGGTTAAACAGGAACATCCATTGCTTACTTCATCCAAACACGCAGTTGTCAACCTGGAGACCCTCACAGCAGGGCTGCCGATCATCTGGTGAGCTGGAGGTATGAAGAAAAGTCTTCCAAAGAGTCCTTCGGGTCAGCTTTAGGGGATGAGGATGCCTAACAACTTAAACTTTTCCATTTTGCAGAAATCACATAATCTAACTGTATTTTTTTGTGCTTGTTCTGTAGTAAAGTAGTTGAATGTCTTCTTGGGGGAAAAGGGATTCTTGTGCTTCAGTCATTAGGGAAGACCACAGTCTGCATTTCCAGAGATACAAGATAAATCACAAATGGTGGGATTCAGTGATCCATCATTATGTTAGGGATTTTTCCCCACAGAAATCACTACCCAGTCTACTGGCTGCTATATCAGGGCAGGAATGGGCTCAGCAGACAAACTACAAGCCCTGGCACACTCGGAGCTTAAAAAACAAACCAAACAGGTAAACAAAAACACAACAACACACAAACAAGCACAGAAGAACGACACAGGGCTGGGAAAATACCTGAAATGCTTTTTGTCTTGATGTGTTTCTCTGATTTCACGCTTCTCTCTTCTCATGCTATACACAAAGTGTTGTTACGTATTATTACTATTAACAGCAATATATCACAGCACATCGGAGAGAGGGAAAAAAATCTAAAAGACCATCTTCTTGCAAGAAAAAATAAGTCTAATAAATTGACCATGACTAAATGTATCCTTAATTACAAACTGTTTTTAACTACCAAAGCATAAGTATTTTTCTCCTAGTACAAGCAGCACACACAATACAACTCATTCATTTATGCATTTAAAGGATTTTAAATTTTAAACCCATTTAAACTCTAATTACTCCAAAGATACTTTCATGTCCCTTTAACAAGGAAAGCTGATGAGTCCAGTGCCTGGAAAGAGTGAAAGGCCAAAATTCCCAAATGTTTGGGATGAGGTAAACATAGATTCAAGCTCCCAAACTGAATGAGAAAAAGCAAAAATGGGAACTTGCACTAGCCCTCCTAGATTAAATCTTGACCACAGGGACAGTTTCTTTCTCAGGACAAAATAATTAAAAAATCATCCTGGTCTTTGGGATCTTTTCTAATGCAAATTTCAACACAGCTGGTATGCTCCTAGGAAACAATGATGTTTTGACAAGTCTATATCTCTTCCTGACTGCTGATTTAGTGGGAAATGTTCATCTTGCTCTAGTTAAAATCTCCTTAGTCCTACCTCAATGCTGCAATTTCACGCTCTGCCACAATCTTCACTATAACTTTCAGGTAGTCACTTCATTTCCTGCATACCCACAGTGTTGCATGATGCTGTGATTTTACCTCTCCATAAACTTTTCCAGGAAATGGAGTGTCTATAATTGTGACTATAACTCATACCTTCATCTTCACATCTCAGATTATAACTGCAATAAAGCTCAGGACAAGAAAGCTGCCTGGAGAGATCAGCCCCATTCAATCTGAGTTCTTGGACTGAGTGTTTTAAAAAGCTTTTCATATGCAAGGATCTCTCAGGTTGCACAGTGTGACTCCCAGTACCACTGACATCCCAACAGGGACACACCCATTCATCCAGAGCCACGTATAAGTCAGCAGAATATAAATTCCCCACGTTCAGCTCATCACGAAGATGTAGTAAACTTCTGTGAACTTCAGCTGTGCACGTAACCAGGCCTGTGAGAACAGCGCGTGAGAGTGTGTTCACCCACTGAATCATAACAAACTGCTGGCTTTCAGTAGCTACACAGTGCTGCAAAATTACTGCATTATTCATTCGAAGCCATAGTGCAACTTCCTCTTATTGATTCTGGATTTAATGCCTGCTCCAGCAAAGGGAAGGGTCAGATAACAATTATGGAGGGCTCCACAGAGCCCCCACAAAGCTACGTTAGATAACACAGTGAGTCATTCCCTGTACTTGCCCCTTAATCTCTGCCTGGGGCCACCACTAGTCTCCCACTAGCACTGGCAACTAAGTAGGTATTATTACACCTCCGGCTGTTTGAGTGTCGTGTCTATGAGCACATGTGTATAAGAAGGAAGGATTGTTTTTTTCCTATTGCTACACAGGCAGTTCTCCCACCATTTTCTGGGAGAAAATATTCAAATCAGTGCTGTGTCTGAAGATTAGATTTACAGGCAGAGGCTTGTGCGGTGTGTTTTGAAATAAACTACTACTAAAAAGCAATGACAAGCAATCATATAGATCTGTACTTGCAATCCGCTTCTGCTCACTCATTTTAGTGAAAACAGATGATTTAGTAACATTTTCTTGTAGACAGCATTGCAGCTCGTAGAGAATCCAGTCTGCATTTTGTAATCTCTCACATTCCATCAATACAATTCTTAATCAGCTTTGAGAGGCAGAGCCAAACTCCATTGCCCTCTGATGCACCTTCAGCACCCTCTGAGACTTCAGGTGTTGCAGAACTCTTACTGAGGGCAGAGCAGTGAGAACTGCTGTGACAAGAGTACAGTGTGGAGTTTGTCTGGCAGGATTTTCCCTTAGTGCCCAATGCACTGTAAGCTATTCTGGTCAGATTTAGCAACTCATGACTGCGTGGCTGACTTTTTTTTAACAAATCTAGCAGACATAGTAGATACTGAGAAGTAAACACACATCTCACTAATTGTACATCATAGCAGAGCCACATGTTAATAAAACTTTGTTAATTTACCAGAGAAGTTTGAAAAACAAAACAACCTCTTTAAGATGCTAATCTAAGCCTGCTTTCATTTACTTTCTGCCACTTCATTCCTAGGGCAAAGCTATCAATTTTCACCGTGGATTTCTTCTATTTGAGAAGCTGAGTTATTTTTTTCCTCCTTAGATTCACATTACATTTTAACATCTTAACCACAGAATAATAGTAGCCTACTAAAATTCATGAAGGGCACATAGGCCATCAGACTCCATATGACTCACCCTCTCCCGCCTATCTTTAAGATCATCATAGAATCACAGAATGATTTTAGTTGGAAGGAACCTTTAAAGATCATCTGGTTCCAGCCCACCTGCCATGGGCCACCTTCCACTAGATCAGGTTGCCCAGAGCCTGCTGTCCAGGATGGCCTTGAATGCTTCCAAGGAAGAGACATCCACAACTTCTCTGGGCAATCCGTGTCAGTGCCTCACCACTCTCATGGTAAATATTGTCTTTATAATATCTAACCTAAACCTACTCTCAGTTTAAAGCCTTTATCCCTTAGTCAAGAATTCTGTATTCAACAAGGATTTGGGATAGCCACCTAAGCAGGCTTCAATATGCTATTTGACCTGAGACACACTTGTATTTTGTTGGGTTTTGGTTTCTTTGTTTTGTTTTTTTGTTTTTTTTTTTGGTTTTTTTTAGATTTTTAAATACAAGTGAAAAGACTAACATTATAAATCTAGCAAAGAGAAGAAGAATGGAGTCGGGCTTCCTGATTCCTAATGTTTATCTTAAAAGCCATCTGATTATCCCATTCTGTTCTAGTCTGATAACTATATGAGTATTCTACAACAAAGTAGGAAATGGAAGTAATAGAAAAGAATAGAAAATTAAAAATTCTACCTAAAGAAATAATTCTACATAAAGTTCACAGCCTATATTACTCTGAGATGCAGTGATGAGGGTTTTTTCCTGCAAATTCATTGTTCCAGTCTCTGCTCTGAACCAGTGGAATAGGGTTTTGACTCTGATTCCACCACCCACAGATGAGTACCAGAACCATGAGAATAGAATCATCAGAACCAGAGAGAGCAGATCAACCTGCCCTGGTTTGCTTTGGCAACTCAGGCTCTGGGAAAGAGGTGGAGGTTTCTTTTCCTCTGATGGTTAATTAAAAGAAGTTTGTGCACTTATGAAATGGCTTTGGTTCCTTGGGAATGAAAGATGCATCTGGACATGTCAGATAATCCATTACACATTAGCTTCTCCACAGCAGTCCTGATTATTCTTGCAGAGGATCAGAATAACAGCTTTTTGAAATAAAAATCGGTCAGTGAAAAACAGACTAGTTCTCAGTGTTCCACTTCTTTATCAACAGGTTTGGTGCTGTAAAAATAGGGGAGACACCATGCAGGGATGCAGGTGCAAGCACCAGAGCAGGTCACTTCACCATCCCCAGCGTTCCTGCCTGCTTAAACTGTTTGTCTCTGGTGACTGGTGCCCTGGACAGCCAGAGTGCAAATATCAATGGAGGACTAATCCAAGCTAATCCTCGGCATTATGGATGAATGACACCTATTAACTGTTGTGCTGATGCTTTAACTGAAATTTTGCAACTCATTGAGCACACCAACAGAAGTAATGCTTTCCTGGCCAGAACAAGAACAGTAATGCAGCAGCTTTGCAGTTGGAAAGGGACATGAGAACTTATTATGACAGAAAGAGACAGCAGAAACAGTGGTCCATGCTGTGAGTGCTGCAACTAATTGGGCTAAGTTTTACATCTTAAATATATTCCTTTTTTATAATTTTCCTGTTTGACATACACAGGAGATAATAGAAGTGTTGGTCTGGATCACTTGGTGTTTCCCTAGGAACACGTTAGAATAGCCTTTGGTAATCAGCTCCACTGCAAAGCCAGTGGAAGTATCTAAGAGTCACTATTGTATTACACAGCAAACACAATTTAGCAAGATTAGAATTATTTAATTAGACAGTGAAACAGAATCTATTTGGAAATGCTACCTGTTTTAAAATTCAGTGATTATCTGAATTGATATTTTCTTTGTTAGTTAGGAGAGACAATATTTAAAGGGGGATGAAGAGAAATAAGTATAGCTTTTGCCCTTTTTTTTTCTTTCAGTGAAACTCAAGCTGTCTCTTTTTCTTCCTTATGAATTCATTGTGGGAGAAATTATAACTTTACTCTTGAGATAAAATGAAAATAAAACCAATAAGTTTGCTAGATTATTTGTACCAGATAAGACCACTGGATGCCTGTGAGTACAGCTCATGCAAATACAGCTCTCTGATTACAGTATCCCCACAGATCTTTTTTGTTTTTCTTCATCTAATGTGCCTTCATATAATCCCAAACTCTCTTTACAATACAAAGGGAGTGTGCACTTGGAGTAATGCTTCTAAGTCCCACAGCAACCTATGTAAATAAACAATTACACAATCCTCTTTGCATACACGACGCTACCTGTAGACTAGTTGCTTCAGGAGAAAGCACACATATACTTTCACTGAAAATACAAGCCTATTTGTAATATGAGCTTTCTAAGTGCTGGATTTAAACTTGGAGCCTATTCAGAATGCTACTAAAATCCCATTAAAATGGAAATGAATTTTCTGACTCATACTCTTTCATCAAAACTTCCTTTTCAGTTTCCTTTATCGTCAGTGAGTTTACAATTCAGTGTTTGTAGCTTCATATTTAGTCCAGTAGAATAAGCAGTATTAGCAGGGTGAAAGCTTATACTAATGCATAAAATCCTGGGTATTTTTAATAGTATTAGGAAGGGAAATGTAAGGCTAAAACAGCACAGTTTCCCTTATAATCGTGTCACAGCTTTTACAGAATAACAACTTCTATAATGTGAGGTTCATAAAAAAGAGATGTTGAAGCATTTGGTTAATTTGAGACTCTCAGCACATCATTTGCTGTAAAACAGGTTCAGGTAACAAGCTCTTACCCAGAAAGCAAGCAGCAGCATTAGCAGAGAACAAATAAATCTTACCTATTGAAGCACTCATTCACCCTCTTTGTCTTTGTACTTACCTGGTCCGGGTAAAATGATGTGTTTCTTTCATGTCTAATCTATACTTCACAGGTTACCACCAAATTGCATGGAAATTGCAATCCTTTCTCTGGTTCTGCCACATGCTTTAACTTCTCACTTCTTTCTCCTTAGCAGCATTTTCTAATCTCTTTCCCACACTACAGACATAAATATAAACAACACCTAAAGCAGAGGCATTTCAAGGCTTACCATAGGTCAAGCAAGATCATTTTCAGGGTAGTTTTGCCTACCTTAAATGAAGAAAATGCACTAAATGAGCTTCATAAGTCTCCTTCTGTTTTGTTTTCTGTGGCTTCTCTGCTATATTTTCCTACATAAGGAAGAAGGCCAATACTAACATTGCAATCACAAGTCACTGAAAGCTGTAAGGCACCAGTATAGGTATATCTGCTTATCTACATTCATATATACACACCCCTACACCATCATCTTACCTGGTTTGAGCTAGAAAACTACATTTCTGTTTTTTCCCATCAAAAAGTAAGGGAGCTGGACAGGACGGGACTCATTTGCAGCCAAGGGCAGAAGTTGGAACAAGCAGCATTTTTAACAAGGTGCATATGAAAGGGTAAAAGTAAAACCAGGACCTTGCTGTGTAGGGTCTGATGTGGCCCAGAGGTGAATTGTTCCACTGGGGTGTTTTTACAGCAGCTTGATGGTTGGCTGGAGCAAGGACACAGATATCACACCTTGCCTGGGTGCAGAGGGAGCGCTTTAATCTTAGCCATGGAAAAATAAATGAATAACAAGGGAAAATTATAATGCAAAGCTAATGTTTCTTTAAAGGAAAAGGACTAGCTAAGTCAGTGCTAATGAGCTTCCATTCTACTAGTCCTCTACTGAAGAACAGGCCTTGCTTTTTCCAAGGGAAGTCACACAATTCCACTCTATGCTGAAAGTTGGTCCCCACTGACGCACTTCAATGGGTAGCAGCACAAGCTTTATACATTTTTAAGCACTAGAAAGTATTGGAAACTTTCAAATATTGATAGAAGTGTTGCAGATGATGAAAGACCAAATGTATAGTGGAGGTGGCCAGCTCCAGCCTTGTTGGAAGGCATGTTTCTACCCATAAGCATTAAGAATTTACTTTGTTAGTTGGGACCTTTCCCAGAAATTTAATTTCTTTTACAAATCTATTACTCATTCAGAACTTCAGAGCTTTACTCAACCGCACCCGTGTTAGGCTCCTTTCTGGAATACGACGTTTCAGTGTTTTGCAATTGCCATTAAATCCACAAACCTCTTGTCAACTCCCAGCACTACTGCTCAGCTGGATTTTTCCACCTGCATTTTGGGGACTGGATGAAACCATTCAAATGCTTGGAGGCTGCAACAAGAACAGCACAGCAGCTTCTCCTTTGTCAGGCATCAGCTTTCTTTCACCATGGAGGGCTGGAGCACAGGCACAGAAGAGAAATCATGAAATAACTGTCAAAGGCATCTAACATCAATTACAATAGACTGCAGGTTAAATTGCACATGACACTTTTTCAAAGCAAATCACCTTCTCCCATAAAGAAGTTTTATGTCGTTTTTAAATTCTAATAATTTGCTGAGAACTCAATACCAGGAAAAAAAGAAAAAAATCAATTATTTTCTACAGATGGCCGGTGGTCTCAGATGCAGCTGTGGTAGAGATGGGATGGTCACAATGACATGGCTTTTTCCCTCCTGTTAGTAGAGATTATACTGCATTAGATGGTATTAAGAGGGTGGAGAGAACTGGAATGCTTCTACGACAGTGATGTATTGTAGAGATGGATGAGCTAATTTTAGACCATTTAAACTCAAAAATTGGCAGTAGTTTTTCTGAGAGCTCAGTTAAAGCTAATTTACCTCAAATCATGTACTGAACTCATCCTGCAGATCACAAAAATGTAAAACTATCACTCACTTAGAGGATGAAGAAAATACTGTGCTAGTTCCTGCAGGTTACATAAAAATGCTTTTAGAAGCGGTAATGCCAAGAGGACATGACTTGCATTTTTATACTTATGAATGCTCTTCCACAGTAATTAAAAATGACATACCCTATTAAATCACTTAGTACATACCTTAAAGCATATGATGCAGAGTTTTCTTGAAAAAGCCAATTACACAGTGTAGTTCTGTGAAAGGCCAATGCTTCAAAGCAATCTTCAGATTTTATGAGTTACATATGCTTCACAGAGGGAGTTTTTTTTTTACTGGTGAGAAGATACACTGCAAATAACACACCCTCTACTTCCTTTTTTTGCTGCTGCTTTAAATTAAAAATCCATATCTTAGCTTCAGCACAAATAGTCACAAATTATTAGAGAGGTCTTTTAGTGGGAGAGGCTCCTCTTCAAGCTGAACTTCTGTGCAAATAAAGCAGTAGTAATGATTAAATGATGGAGAGGAGTTTTGGTATTGCCTGCCTGTTCCCACCAAAGCTACTGATAGAATCCATGGGCAGCCAAAGCCTTGAGTCTTTGCCATGGAGCAGGATACTGTATTAATATTGCAGGACTGCAGAGCCCGTGTATGTCATAGGAACCATTCAGATTTCTTTCCATCATCTCTGTTTAGCCAAACACAGTTTTGCTCTGCTGACTCTAAACGAAAACAGATCTTAAAAGAAATTTTTCTTCTACATAAAGATAGTTTTCTTTCCCAAAGTTGAAACAGTGGCAGTATTAATGAAAACTTCATTTTTGTCTGGACAAGGTAGGATTTTTCCTTCTGTCTGAGAAATGAAAGATACTCTCAGACCAGAGGGCACTGTCAACATAGGCCCCAAAGTTACAAAAGCACAGTGTTGGGAGAAATGATCAAGTATAGGAAGATCCTTCTTGAAAGGTAGTGGACTTTGCTGGCAGCACAGCACCAAACACTGAGGTAGGGTCAGACTCTAACAAAAACCCATGTGCAAATTATAAGCAGAAATAATGTCAGGATGATCTTTATCTTGTGAGCTGAGCACACAGTAGGGGCATGTCCCGACATCAGCACCGAACCTGACTGTAGGAGTTGAACACGGAATCTGATGCTGCTGTTTTTAACCTCTTACTGAACAGGGACTACATGGCACCTCAAAAAAATCCTCCTTTAATGCTGAAACTCACAAGTTCATTATACAAATATTTTTTCTCATAGAATCACCTCCTGTCACTTGAAATTCAGCCAAAAGTTTCATCTTCCTCAACAATACCTGCAAAACCTCTGCTTTGTGTCTACTGCTGTAACCACATTGTTCCATTCAAGGATTCAAAGATAAACAAAAACGAAATATTTGAGTGGCAAAGGAGATTTGTGACAGCCTAATTATGTCCATGGCACATGCAAACAGCCCTTTTTACTCCAGTATTCTGTTGTTTTTAATAAAAAAAAACCTATGAGATCACAGAAGATTAATTCCCAAGGAAGACAAAGAATACTTCCAACCAATTGTCTTCCTGAAAATACCACTAGAAAACAGACAGGATAAGGGAAAAATAATTTTTGTGATGACAAAAAAAATTATTAGAAGCTGAAGTTGGCTCTTAGCCAGAGGGCTTTTTAAACCTCTAAAGAAGCTTTAAAATGCTCAAGACCCTTTCTCTTGATAAAGTTCATTACAAAATTATATAGTCTTGACATTTTTCCAGTGTTTAGCATTGGCTTTGACAGCAACAGCCAGATGTTCCTGCTTATTAGCAAATGCAAAGTCTGGCCCAGCCTAAGAGTAAGTTTATCATGAACACTTCCCTCATAAATTTAAGGGCATAAGTTTAAGGGACAGATTCTTGAGAGATGACAGGCAATTAAAAACTATGACACCTTTTTTATAAGCAGTTGAGAAGATGATTGAAAAATACAAACATGTCTGAGTTAGGGCACACTAAGTTCAGTTTGTTGAGTGGGAAAGTGCTTTCGCTGCCTGAGCTTAGTCACTTGCTGTTGTCCCAGAAAATGAGTCCTGGCTGTCCTTTTGAAACAGCACTTTTGCAAGGTCAAGTGTTAATGTACAAAGGAGAGGAACGGGACTTGCTTAGCAGCTGGAGCTGAAGGATCAGTTCTAGCAATATCCATATTCATTTCAAGTCAACATCATACGACATTTTGGTTACAGGTATTTATAGACTCACAGGGGACTTTATTCCTAAAAATTAGAGGAATGGTTTGGGGATCTTTGATTCCAATACCTGTCCTCTGCCCAGACCCTCTTGAAAAGCTGACTGCAGCTGGAGTGGTCAGCTGGCACATGCCAGCAGACACTGTCACAGAAAAGGATGGTACTGGATGGGCAGGAACAAGTTGGAAGGGTGTACTCCCTGTGCTTTCACAGCAGATGTGCCATTCAATAAAACCCAGTAAGCTTCCACATGCTGACAGCAAGCTATGCTCATACACCAGATGTTTGTGTGTTGGAATTGTATTTTACTTAAAAATAACATTGGTGAGATCAGATCTGCACAAACTACAAGGAAACACGTAAAAACATGTTTAAAAGGCCTTAATTGATACTTTTTTTGTGGTGGCAATAGAATTTGCTTCTGTTTCCATCAATAATTTATCCATCTTCCCAAACTGCAGCAAAGGACTGGGAGTGCACTGCTCCATGCTGAAAATGCCACATGACAAAATAGCTGTAGTACAAAAAGTGCCTGAGAGTTAATACTTGGCATTCAAAACCAAATACCTTAATTATCAAGAGACCAATCCACAGTTCTCCAAAAGCCATAAAACTATTTTAAACGCTCATTCCGTGCTACAGATAGTAACATCTCAGGGGTTTCCCAAGGCAAGTCCTCAAATTGCTTGAATACTTGGAATCATTCACTTTTCAAGGACATAAAACTAACTCGGTTGTATTTTAACACATTTTAAATATGAATATTTCTATGTTAAAAAAAAACAACAAAACAAACAAAAACCCCAAACCCAAAACCAAACAAACAAAAACACAGGGATAACTTTGGTCCAGGGTGGAGTATTGTCTATTTGGTGTACTTTTTTTGAGACTGTATCACTACACTATGGGATAGAAAAGGGCTATCCCATCCCTGGTTAATCTGAAATGAGAACTGGGCTAATGTATTTTAGGAAAGCCAGACAACATCACAGAAAATTTAAGATTTATGAAAACGCAGTTTCCTGCCCTTTTATTGATTTTTCAGCTCTCCCAAATTCTGCATAAACAGCTCAAGGTATTTTTCTTAGGATGTGAATTACTTGGTACAGACAATTTCGCCATGACCCTGCTTTCTTTGCCATCTGACTGTGGATGAGAAAAACAACCCTTTACCTCATCTCTTACATTTTCATTATCTTTTCATCATGATGAATCAAGTAAGTTTGACTGAAGTTTAAAGAACGGAGAAATGTTAGATAAGTCAGCTAACATTAACATCACTTTTTACCACAGAAGTAATCCCACTTTCTTTCTCTTTCTTCAGTCCATTGGCCTCTTCTTTGGCACAAATGTAAATACGCAAAGACTTTAGGAAAAACCAGAAATACAACAGACAGCAGCAAAACTGGTTCATAATACTCGTCTCTAAACAGCTATTACTAATTCTAAGAAAAACCCAAAACCCAAGACAAGGCTTTAATCAGAAAGGCTGTTATTTTCCTCAATTTCCTGCTACCTAAATGCTGGATGCTACAGTCCTATATATAGGATTCATGGACTTACCTCCATCTGTAGATTAATCTTACATTTAGAGCACACAATACAGAAAAAGAAACACTCCTCCCCTCACTGCTAATCCTGGCTAACTGTAAGAGATTTTACTTCAAACAAGTGATCTTGATGCAAAATGTACATCCTAATTTTGATGAGGTTACATATCTCACTTGTTGAAAACAATTTCCCTTTCACCTAAGAACCCAAAAGATCATAATTCACAAGTAAACACATTTCAAATAAGCTTGTGGTCTTTCTGAGCACAGATCATCTTAGCACTTTACCTACTGTTTTCCTTATTATAGCGAACAGCCTATGTTGCCTTTGCTTAAAAAAAAACTGTCTCATTTTTATAGCAATTCATTCACAAAGCAGTAAAATATGAAGAATTTGTTCTACTCCTAATTCAGGAGACAGGACTTTTCCCATTGTGGTATCTTCAGGGAGATATCATACACCTGACAAATTACAGAAACCTTCCCAAAAACACAACTGAGAAACAGATAAAGTCATTCTTTTACTAGGAGGCGGCTAATTCTATACACCATCAAGATTTTCAGTCCTTTTCCCATCCCTGTTTGGGACTATGGCATGTGTTAATCCAGACATTATTGCTTTAACAGCAGCCACAGAAAAAAAGCCCTCGTAAGACAGGAGTTTGCTTATGTGTTTTGGTCTTGTACAGCAGACTCATTTCATTACCTGCAAACAGTTTGACAAGGCATAACTTGGAAATTGGGAAGGTAGTAAACACTTGCTTTGTGGGAGACTAACATCCAAAAAAATCGGTGTTACAATCCAGCATTTAGAAATAAGTTAGAGCAACTTACGCGTTCCAGTTGTTTTTTTTTTCCTGAGGTGCCCTGTGGTCTTCATAAATCAGAAGCATCGATTCCTTATTCTACACTAATTCTACAAAGCTTTCAATATGAGGGCTGTGAGCTGAATGAGAGCAGAACATTCCTTCAGGATGTTTTCTGCTGTTGAGATATAAACTGTGGACTCTCCAAGGAGACTAATTCTGCTCTCTGCACTGACTGCTGAATCTCTGAAGAGAAGGAGTTTGGAAGGAGAGACTCTTAATGGCTACTTGAGCTCACCTAAGAAAACAAGAAAAGCAAAGCAGCAACTGGGGCTGAAGAAGGGCTCCACACAATATTTTATCTTTGCTTCATCTACTGGCATCTTAATTTCAATGTAACACAAATCAGTGATAAAGAGTATTAAACTATCGCTTAGTTTCCTTTGCAGTGGGTAAGAACTCCTCAAATTAAAGGTTACAATCTTTCATGTTGTAATAATGAATACATTTAAAGTACCATCATTCTAGAAAAGGATGACTTAGGAAACCTCAAGAATAAAAAAACCTACAACATTTTAGAATAAGAATTACCTTGACATTTTTATATTTCACTTAGAAAATCATTAAGTTTTTAAATGCATGTTACTATTTTTAGCGCTGGCTGGAAAAAACTGTTTTGATCTTCCAGGTATTAATCATCTACTTACAGCACAGAAGCAATTGAAAAGCAACAAGGTGATCACTCCACAGCATAGTCCACCAAGGCACCTCTGCCAGAGCAAGTGGTGATGTCATGTAAGACATGGAAAAAAGCCACAGTGTTGGCCAAAGTCAGATGAACCTGGCCCATCTCTAGTACATGTTGTCTTGCCCACTTCCTGATACAAATCACAAGGTTTTGGAATAAAGCTGCATTAAGAGCAATTCTTTTCCTTGAGTCATTAAAACTTAAAAAAAATCAACACCAAAAAACAAACAAAAAGCAAACAAATCAAAAAAACAAGTAAGAAATATAGCAGATTTTCATAAGGGGATGTAGTGTGAGTTTCTAATCCCATTTGTTTATATTAGGTTTAGAGATGACAAAATGTGGTTTTTCATCTTGTATTTTGTTATACATAAATATCACTTAAAAACACATTAGTGATAACAAAAAGGGTGCTGAAACCAATTTTTTGGTTTTTTTTTTTTACAACAGAAGAAAACAACCACGTAAGGAAAGTGTGCCCAAACTCTACTCAAGAACTCATTTAATCTTTACAATTTTCTGAATTTTGAAATGTGTTGCTTTCTCAGCATCTGACAAATACAGCTGTTTTTCCTGTTGAGCTGGAAGAAAGTAACTCCGGGCTTAACAATCTTCTGTAATATTTAGGGGCAATCTATGCTTGCTATCACATGCCACTAGGATGAACTGCAAATAGTTTAAACCCAGATTACAGGTACAGACTCTTGGAATCCTGGAGCAACGCATGGATGGTGTGATATTAAACAACAGCTCTGTCATACCCATGGTATCTTGTGGACAGCAACAGGACCACAGGAAAAGTGCCAAGCCATAAAATCCCATCTCAAAAGCATTAAGTGTTTATTTGTATTTGATATTATAAAAGGGGGATGAAAAAGTGTAAACTTAAGTGTCTGTGGGAATGACACATATTGGGGAAGTTTGTGGAGGACTGTTTTTCCTGGAACAAACCCACACTGTAGCAGTTGATGTTGTAGCAGGGAACAGTGTGAGAAAGGAGCAGTGGAAATGAAGAGTTAAGACTTGACCACAACCCTCCATTCCCCATCCCCCTGTGCCCCTGGGGAGGAAGCAGAAGAGCTGGGAGTGAAGTTGAGCTGGGGAAGAAGGTGGGTTTAGTTTTTCTCTCTCACTATCTTGCTCCAATATTGATTAACAATAAGTTAAATTTTTTCCCAAGTCAAGTCTGTTTTGCCTGTGACAGTAACTGATGAGTGGTCTCTCTCTCCTCATCTCCAGCCCTAAGCTTTTTCATTGTGTTTTCTTCCCATGTCCTGGTGAGGAGGTAGAGTGAGAGAGCAGCTTGGTGGGTACTTGATGCCACCCAAAGTTAACCCACTTCACCTTGCTTAAAGAATTTGAGCAGGGAAGTCTAGGAATTCAGTTTCTCACAGGGCCGCCAACAAGACCTAACACAACTGCAGGCCATCAGCCAGAAACGGATCTGCATCAAATAGATCCTGTCAGTGACATTGCTCTTAACACATCTCATTTTATAACTTTAAAATGCTGTGCAAACAGCAACTAATCCTCTCACTCATGCAATATAAGCTTATCCTCAGAGACTTTAAGTAACCAACTCAGTCACACCACAGATGCAACACAAAGCAGAGCTCTAACCTCTGCTGTCACTGCCCAGATAACAAACCCAAGTACAAGGTACAAACACATTTTAAAAGTCTGCATTTCCTGCTGATTGAGGTCAGGATCAGGGAGGTGAACTTCAGCCCCTGCAAAGTGCAAACTAAATTAAATGTGAACATCTCAACAGCAGAATCTGAGGCTTCCTAATTTAGAAACTCAGCTCCTTTACTAAGAGCGAGAGACAAAGAGGAGCCTGAAGGGAAGGGGCTGTTTAATGATGGTTCATCCAATGTGGGAGGCAGCTAGCCTGCTTCCCAAGCTTTTTTCCTCCACCTCCCTGGCCCAGCAGAGACCTTCAGTGTTATGGAGATGCCAGTCTGGCAGTCAAGGAGTACCTTTCACGACCTTCGAGAGCAATAATCCTTCTAAACCTTATCCCTCTGGTGGAAGGAGGAAGGGGATTGGACGAGGTCACTAAAATTAACATTCAAGAGCAATAAAAAGGCAATGGGGAGATGAGGACTGTAATTGAAAGCCTGGAAAGGGCCAGAGCAAGGGGAAGAGAATTAATTTGTAGGGGTGTTTGCTCCAGGGAAAGAATGGGGCCTCTTATTTTGGGGAAAGAGAGTAGCAAGATCTCATGTCCCACAGGGCACGCAATAATCTTGTCAAGGGGGATGGGTGGGTAGAGGAACAGAATGAATCAGGCTGAGGAAAGTTGTGGCTGCAAAGGGATGGAACAGTGCATAGTGAAGTCCTTGCTTCCCAGTCTGCTTGCTGGTATCACTACCCAGGAAAGTCAGAATGGAAGGAGCAGACACATCACCTGACAGCAAACCTGGCTGATACAGTCCCAGCACAGGGTTTTAACCACAAGGTGGTAGAAGTTCAATGATAATTTTTCTTCTTACTTGAGGTGAGGGAGGAAAAGAGAGGTAGGTGAAAAAACCCAGATAAAACCAATCCTTCCCATCCCCACCAATTCTTTCCTCTTTCCCCTAGCAGTGCACCATGCCAGCCCATGAATTCCACTCCATCACCATCTGCAACAGTTCAAACACCAGTGCTCTAAATTGCCCTCCACCCACACACCACACAAGCCCCAAGTCAGAGCATGTCCAAGGGAAGATTATATAAAGAAAAATCAGTGCCAGGTTTCCAAGAGTCACATTTTTACGAGGCAAGAAGGTAGTGAACCAGACCAGCATGTACCCACAACCAGGAGCCTCTGCTAAAAGCAAACAGCAACAACAGTGCAAGTGCTACTTGAAGGGAATTTCTTGTCAAGATACTCACAGGTTCACAAACCTCTGTTCTCAGTCCACTTAATTACAACTTACATGTGCCTGCAGTTGGCAGGCACAGAGCAGCAGCAGAAACAGAGGTCAAATTGATCAGCAGGGGGTATTTGGAAAGGGAGACAAAGTGAATTCCTTGTAGGTCATGGTACATCCAAAATACCCCAAATCTTATATTGCATTTAAAAAATAAAGAGACTGCAGTAAGTAATTTTTATCCAAGTTAACTAAAGAAATAGCACTTCTGTCCTTTCAGTGGACAAAGCTGCCAAATGGTTACAAACCTTGTTTATTACAAATGAAATCTTCCAAAATCTCCTTTCTCAAAAAGGCTTTTACTATTTAGAAGTCAGAAATAAACTTTTTAAATTTTTACCACTGTAACATTCATACTGTAGGTGTTGTCAGTGGTAAATTGTTTAAAGAAAAGCTAGTAAAAATTATTGTAGCTCAAGAAAACCTCCAAACTTGGCTATGTCTACTTGAACCTCTAGTTAAGAGTCATTCTTTTCTTCTCTATCCAGATACATCTGCTGCAGACACTTAGCTGGTTTCGGTAATTTGATCCTTTCTCCCCATGCAGAGCAAGGGCCACAAAGCACCCACCAGCATGAGACTCATGTTTGCTGGTGCAGAGGAACCACCAGGAGCCCAGCAGACCAATGACACTGGCTCTGTAAAATAACCAAATGTTATTTTCTATAGTGCCTTGCAGTCAACAAGCAGACAATCAGTGCTGCCTGCCAAACATCTTGTCATCCTAACACTTCTGAGCCAGCACAGTTCCTGTTTTTGCCATGCAAAGAAGTTCTCAAGGGATGGTCACTATTTTTAGGGGCAACACTGGAAACTATGAAACTCAGCTCCAAATTGTGAGCTCACACACCTTAATGGAGGTGAGGATATTCCATCACACACTCAGCACGTATTGACAATTAAAAAGGAGTTCTAAACCTGTCTCTTCATCTACTTGAATTACAACCTGGAGAATAAACTATATAATGTTGCAAAGTCACAAAAACATGGTTTGCTTCATTAGATCCACTACCTATTTTTAGTTAAAATGCTTGATCCTTCCTTCCTCTGCTGTTCTCACCGCTTCTAAGGCACATCCAGGAATTTTTCCCTTGCCAATATTTGGGGGAGGTCTGACAAGCATAAGATTTAAACGCATAGGAACTCCATTTTAAAGCTAACCACCCCCTTCTAATTTTCAATTTTCTTCCAGTATGAGATGTGTTGAAAAAGGTAAACACTTCAAGACTTTGTCAAAAGCAGCTCTGAGGGGATTTGTGAGAATCTGAAGCTTTTAACAGTTCAGTTACACAGGAAAAGTCATGTCTAATTCTGGAATTTCAATGCTTATTACAGAATATTCAGTTCCCCTTTTTGTCTCTGACTTGCCCCCACAGCTTTTGCACAGGCCAACAGGCTGCTTGTGTTACTCAGGGCAAATTACAGTGCTCAAAATATAATTAAAACTCATGCTATGAGGAAAGCCATCTACTAATTTGATGATTAAGTGTTTTCCATGTTTACAATAACTATAATCATAACCACTCCTGGACCTGGAATGGATAAATTTCACCAGTAAGTTAAAAAAAAAAAAACCCACATAGCTTTGCTGTTTATCCACTGTTTCAAGAGCTTCAGTCCAGATACAGAGTGCCACAATTACCAGTGATCTAGACAAAACAGCTAAGAGCAGATTCAGTCACAACTGAGCATTTCAGATGAAGCCTATAAAAGGTTCCTGGCATTACAGCATGAATAAACACCAGAGTATTTTCAGGACATCCCTTCAGAATTTGGTGAACATCTAAGACAACAGAAATGTAAACACAACACTTTGCCTTTAATGCCACTGCTGGAGCGTCTTTACCACCCAAACTCAGGGTATTTATTTGGTTGTTACAAGTTCTGCTTCTCAGATTGTATCTTCTTCTCCAACACCTACTGTCCAGCTTAAAATTTTGGCTTTGAACTGTCTTATTGTCACAGGACATTTTATTTTACACAAGTAACATGTTCACTTCCTCTTGCTACTAGCAACTTACTGTATATTTTAACTGGAGAGTTTAAAGCTTAAAAGACTAATTGCACAAAGTTCTCAATGCCATCACTCTAAGTGTCACCTAGAGCTGACAGCTTGGGCAAGCTTGACATAAGGAACATCTGCAATTAGTACACTGTTAGAGATATGCAAGTGGTAATTATTGATCAATTAACATGAACCTGCAAATCAAATATGAATTTGAAATAAAACTCAATTAGTGCTTACTAATAGCAAATTCAGGACTTACCTATCATTCATCGACTTGGCTTCCTCCTTCACTCCCTTCCAGCTGGGTTACACCAGGTAAACTTCGCCATTCTGGGTCATTTTCTCCTGATATAAAGCCTTCTGAACACTTCACTGTTTACTAAGTTTCATTTCAGCCACTTAGATTTCACAAAGTCTCCGTCATCTTACCTGCTCCCAGCTGTCCACCCTCGTCCACGCTCACCTCCCCTGACTTTTTACAACCGCTCAGATGAGTCTTTGCTTCATCCACTGCAACTCAGTTTTACACTACTGTTGCAGCTACTTCACTCCAAACTATAACACCTGACGTACTGAGGCAAACTTTCAGACACAGCAATTTTGGCAGTACCACTCTCAGGGTCACTGCTGCAGAAGTGACAGCAAGCATGTGGCTCTAGCAAATATGAGACCAGAACAAGTAACTCCCCAGAGCTCTGCAGCAAAGCAACACCAGCAGCTCAGTGTCTCCATAGTCAAGTGAAAGTTTTTCAGTACTACAGGGCCCCCCCCAGCAAAACCCCAAAGTCTCCAGGAGTTATTAAATTTGAACACCAGCAAGAGTTATTGCTAACACCCTAACTAGATTCTACTGAGCATCTCTGAGCTGTGTTGTAGTTAAATACTATAATGTAGGTATTTAGGATCTTCTGGAATATACTAAGAGGTATAAAATTGTTCTCTTAGCCTGAGCAGAGAGAATTCTGTATACCAAAATAGAAGCATGTTGGATTTCTTGAGCAAGCCTCCAAGTGTGACAAAACAACTTGTTTCTCCATTTAAAAGATTACAGCATGCACAGCTGTATAGAGGTTTTAGTACTGTATGGGATAAACAACATAATTGAAGCACAATAAAATCTCAGGCAACATAAACCACGAGGTCAGACACCACACAGTGTGTTGTATGCATTGTTTATTGAACTTCAAATTCCAAGGTACATCACAGATTAAATAGTTAAAAACTGTTTACTATCATACAATGCTCAGAATAGTCTTTCAAAACATCCCTTTGGACAAAACTAAGAGCCAAATTCAAGCACAAGTCCCCCAGAACAGTCTGCTAGGGATGGAAGAAAGCTTCAGAGTACTGACTGTACCCAACATGACACAAAGCACACCAGGTCATTGCTCTGTGCTGCCACACATGATTCAGAGAGCTGTTCTAGACAATGCTTATACCATCATGGGCAGGCACCTACTTTATTAGTGGGGCAGAGTCTGCTCCCCTCAAGACTTTAGTACTCAAGAGCACAGCCTTATGGGTTCTGTAAGGTTTTAAGTTACAGAGCTGAAACCAGACTTGGGCAAATTGACAAGGTCTTGCGCTTATGCTCTTCAACCCTGACACACAGGATGCCTCCAACTTAAATTTTTATTTTAAAGACATGTCATCACCTGAGGTCAAACAACTATGAATGTGAACAACAGCAATGCCTCATGTTACTTTGAAGATTTAGCCTGGTTGAGGTGGGAGACCAGTGCTTGAACTGCACTGCTCAACACTGCATTCTACTTGTGCCATCTTGCCTCAACTGAATATACAACTAAGTATAACAAAATTCATCAAAAAGATAAATCAGTCAACTGTAAACTGTTGGCAAGAATCATTCAATTATATATTTGTCTTCTATTTCAAGCACTTTTACAAGACATTGGAACCTAGAAGCATCAGCTTTAATTTGTGCAATTTAAGAATTTCCTTCAGGAGGAGTTCAGTCATGTGACTAGAGGAAGGATCTCCCAACCTTGCCTGGAGCCATCAGTCGTAGCTCACCTCACGAGAAGGTTCCGAGCTAGAACGTCAAAAAAGCACCACAGTGCTAATTCCAAGCAAAGCCAGGATTTACAGTCCAAGATTTTCCTGCTGTATTACTGTTTCCATGTGCAACACAACTTACTGAGGAAGGGTCTCAAAGGCACCACTCCCAGCTGCAGCATGTACAGTGGTACTGATGCAAACGCTTACTTTGCTGCAAAGCAGTTGGATATATTAGAGCTTCCCCAGAACCAAGTGTGAACAACATGGAAACATGTAAAACAGCAGGTTTAACCTCAGCAGCCCTTCTGAGTGATGTCTTGTCCCGAGGCCTTTGTAATATCCATCGTAGTGAACACCTGTAACAGATCAAAAGAACAGCTTGTTTACTGTTGCCTGCATTATCATCCACATGGCATTGGTCTCCTCTCATAAAGTAACAATACTACGTTTCTTTGAACTGTTACCACAGAAAACAGGTTGCAGTCCACAATTAACACGTTTCCTATCACGTGTCAGTATCTTACGGTTAGGAGTTAAAAAAATACTAAATAAATCTCAAAATACAATATAGTAGTCTTTTCTTACATCTAAGTAAAGTGGTCTTCAACAGCAGGTTTTAAATCAAGCTGTGCCTTGCCCCTTCCTTACCTCTGCACAAGTAGGATGGATACCAATTGTTTCATCAAGCAGTTCTTTGGTGAGACCACATTTTATTGCAGCAGCAAAACCTTGGGTCACTTCACCAGCATTAGGCCCAAGAACATGAAGTCCTATCACACGATTCTTTACAACACATGAGAGGAAAACATGAGTTAGTATAAGGCAAAGTGCAACAAAAAGCTCTAATGTGTAACTCCCACTCCACTAGAAATGTGTGTTATGCAAGCAGGTCAACAGCAGTCTTTAACAAAAAGTTAACTACTTCAAATGAAGCAGATCTGCAGTTCTTTCCAGCCCAGTGTAGCAGAATGAAACAAGTTTTCAGATGATTACTCATCACTAATTCAAAGATACTGCATAAAACTAAATACATTCTAAGTTTTGTCAGTCATTTTCATGATTTTATAGATATACAGGATCTTTAGTACATTCAGATTTAACATTATTTATCTATGTTGAAATTAGGTCAGATAGAGGATCTGTTTATACTGGTTGTTAAAAAATCTGACACTGGAGCTTTCACTGGCTGTTCCTCCCTCCCCAAGCAGTTAACAAGAGAAAAAAAGAAGACATAGGGTTGAACTCTGTCCTTAGTCAGATCTAGAGTGATGGCAGTAGGCTCCAAGTGAAAAGTGGGTGTGGTTTGTTTAAATTTGTTTCCTTAATTGTTTATCAAGAGGGACACAAGCTGTGTTTTAAAATATTTTCCCAGGATGTTCCTACACCTTCAGAGATACCCTAGCACAGTTCTGGTCATGATCTGCAAGAGAGGATACAAATTCCTCCAAATGAGTGACTTTAATACACTATTTACCTTACATTCTCCTCTAGCATCCTAGGAAAAAAACCTTTCACATAAAATCTAAATCAAGTCCTTCCTTCCATTGCATTATTTTAATTTGGATTATTTCCAGTGAGGCTCCAATAAATCAGAACTCCGAGTCTTTCTGCAGTCTTTGAGAAAGTGTTAGGTGGACTAATTAGAAAAAGAATAAGGCTTACTTCCTCTTAGCTTAAAAGCCATACTGTTTCATATTCCTTCTTTGTCTATTCTCCCAGATAGTTTTTGGGAAAAGTATCAGACACTATTGGCACTTATCTTTTGCCACAACAAGAACCTGCTAATCACTGAAAATTCCCATATCTCAGTTTTCAAGGACCAACCACATGTTTTCCAAGTTTCTATGAAACTTGAAAACTGCATTTCTCAGAGGACAAAAACCACAAGGTCCAGAAATCTAAAGTAAGACACCAGGTGGCACAGTTACTCAAAACCCACTTGGAAGAAAAACTCTGGCAAATTTCTTCACAAATCTATCAAATAGGAATTCAGGATGAAGTTTCATAATGTATAAAGCCACCACTTGCTCAAATAGCTGCTAAACAAAAAAACCCAAAACACCAAAAAACCCCATCCAAACCCCCGAACAAAACCATCAGCAACCTCCACATTGATTAGTCCTTTTGAAACAAATACTTCTGTTAACAGACTGGGTAGAGCTGGCCTCAGGCAGGCTGAATAAAAGATCTTAGTCTTTTGGCCTGTCTAAAAGGATTTTAATACACTCAGCATATCCATTCCAGCCTGCTACTTACATTGTCCTGTTTATTGCAGATAATCTTTGCATAACAGGTATTGTTATCTCTGCCTGGTACTGTCCATTCAAGTGGCCAGAACAAACTGTGATAAACCTGGGAGAATGACAAGAAAAAGAGCATTAGAATTTCACAAATTAATTCAGTTAGATGTAATTCTAATTTTTACTACCTTTATAAATAGGTGGTTTGACATTTACCCCACTAGATGTTTATTACTTAAACTAGACAAGACAGTGATTTGTTTCACCCAGCCCACAGAGGCCATCCTCCCAAAAGTCAGCAGAAGACTTGACTCAAACCATGCAACCCTGTTTAAATACTTGATTAAAACAGCAACAAATACACAGCATTTAAGACTGTACTTTTAGAGAGAAGTGCAAAGTTAATATCGAGTCACTTTAAACCTATTCTGCAAAACAGTTAACAGCAGGGGCTAAATAATGCCAAGTGATTTCAAACACATAAAGAGTTAAACACAAGGCACGCAAGCAGCTCTAATGAAACTCCCCAGGGAAGCGCAGAAGCCAGAAATTACTGTAAAACATGGAAGTTATGCCCAACACCCCTACAGCCATATGATAAGGTCAGGAAAAAACTGATTCCCAATTCAAGTATAGTGAACCAGCAGAAAATAGTCAGTTCACTTCAGGAGTTTGGTACACTTCAGCAGAAAGTCTTTAATTCATGACAACAAATAACAGTTTTGCAACCCAGGTTTGGCCCCCTGAGGTCAAATGCTTCTCAGCTGCCTGCAAACAGCTACGTGCAATTCTAATGGTATTAAGTCCAGTATCTTATTAGCCAGATGAAAACACTGCCAAAACAGTTCCACCTATCTTGCTAACCTTCTAATCTTGTTTTAACACTATGCCTTGAGAGTAAAGCAGCAAGGCCCAAGAAAAACACTCTCAAGCTACAAGTTAAATGACTCTTGAGTGCTCCTACCTCCAAGTTTTGCTTTCCATATTCTTCTATGGCTCTTTCTTCAGGAAACCCACAGCTGCCATACTCTAAAGGAGTAAATACTGTTGTTGGTACGTTGATATAGTCACACTAAAAATAAAAAATCATATTTAGACTATACAATTTCTATACACTTCACAACAGAAAGAGTTGTATTAGCACTTTTTTCTTTTTTACAAAACACTTGCAGAGCCCACAGACATGTGGACAAATCAGCTCATGTTACTGCAATTTTGAGGCAAAAATAGAAATAAGTTGAAGATGTATGCTCATAACTTTACCTTTCTGGAACTACCCCCATAGAGCCTGCGGGCCAGCAGTCTCCCTGCCTGAATGGCAACTGGGGTAAGTTCAAGCTTTCCATCCAAGATATCCCCAATAGCATAAACATAAGGCACATCGGTTTGTTCTTCATCATTTACAGGTACTTTCCCATTCCTTTAAAACAGAGAGAAGAGAACAAAATTCAGTATCACAACCCTCCTCAGAGCTTGGTAAAAAAACAGAGGGGAGAAGCTCTGCTACAAATGTGTTAGTCTAACTACTGAGCACATTTTATTGAATATGCTTATGCCTTTTTTCACCTCAAAAAAGGTTTTAAAGGTTCACATAAATGCCAGGTATAAGAGCATTTTTAAAAAAATAAATAAAAAAAAATCCATCAGTACCACTAGGTATTGTTAAAGAGTTAAAAAATCCTTGCACTCAGTGGTTTAAGGGAGCTGAGCAATACTCACTTCTCATTGATTTTGACACCAATCGTCTCTAAACCAATATTTCTGGTACATGCATCACGACCAATGGCTATCAAAACCTAAAAACAAAACCCAAAATTAAATACAATAACTTTATGCAAGAGAAGCATAACACAACACTTCCTTTGATCTTCTGCTGAAACAACTGAAGCATATGAATGAAGTGACTTTTTCAAATTTTTTTTTTCAGAATCCACCAACAGTGGAACAAAACCAGAAGCAACTGTTTATATGAACTGAATTCCAGGCACAAAGTTTCACCCATTCTGCTGATAGGGTTCAACTGAAGATGAATATTGAATTTTCAACATATTTTTTTACACCAGTAATTTAGATTTTTTTCAAGCAGAATTTCCCTTTAAAAGTTGTTCAAGAAAAAAAGTACTTTTCACATGTATCTTTATTCAGTTATTTCAAATCCAGAAATGCTTACAGTGTTATATTCTCCTTCAAAGCTTTCCTGTCCCTCAGTAGACTTTGCCGTCACTTTCAGCCTTCCCGGCATGCCTTGCTCCAGCTGCTCAACCTGTGCAAATTATTGTAAGATTAGAATGACCCGAAGAGCAGAGATCATTTACACTGTCACTTCAAGCTTTGACCCACTAATCTATCACTCAACAGTAGAACAGCTTAACCTCGTAAAACATTTATTTCTACAGAGAGCCAAAGCCTTCACAGACAACAGCTGCATTCTACACGTGCTGTTCAAAGTAACCTTGTGTGGAGAGAAGAAACCTAAAGAAAGCACTTGCCTGAACAGGTACAAACTTCCTGATGAACTTCACGCCGTGTGTTTCCATGTGAGCACCTACTTTCTCAGCCATTTCCTGGTCAAAGCCCCGCAGAAGGATGGAACGCACCATCACCGTGACATCGAGACCTAGACCAGCAAGAAATCCTGCACATTCCAGAGCCACATAGGAAGCACCCACAACTAGAGTTTTGCCAGGACAGTAAGGCAGGGAGAAGAGGTCGTCGCTGAAAAGAAAAGAAGTGTAAGTTAGGAAGTTCTTCCAACACAAACTTGTTTGTCTTCGCAAACACTAGAGCAGACAAAGTTCAGTCTATTATACCTTGTTATCTCACCTTGTAATACAGAATTCTTTATCTCCAGGGATACCCAGATATCTAGGCCTTTCTCCTGTTGCCAGGACAAAAGTCTCTGCTGTGTGATAGGTTACTTGTCCTTTTCTATTAGTTGCCTGTTGATAAAGACGCAGTTAAGACAGTCTTTTTCATAGGTTTTAAAATAAAAACTATGTTTAAGAATCAAGAACAAGTGGTTTGAAACAAGATCTAATGCATTTAGAGATGCCATGCAGGTCACTGAAGAACAACAGGTTTAAACAACAGACTATCAGGCTTTTCTCACATTAGAGCACTTAAAATCACTTACTCTGAATCCTGCCCATTTCAACTACTCATTTATATTGAACTATTTGTAACAACTTCACTTTCGGGTTATAAAAAGCCACAACCAATCTCTCTGCCCCCGCCCAATAAAAGGCCAACACAAGGCTAGTGACAGAATAATATCAATTAGCTCTTAGGCTAATGTGAAAAATAAAAAACTAAACCAGTTGCATGATTTCAGAGAGCCTAAGATCCAACCTTAAGTGAATTCAAACCAATTTAACCTCTAGAGACCCTTGGTCTTTCTCTCCCAAAATCTCACCTTCATTCTTGCTCTAGTTATCTTCCAACACAAAGAGAAACTTCCCTCCCACATTGAGTCTACAGATAATTCAGGTTGGAAAAGATCTCAGGAGGTCATCAAGTCCAGCCTCCTGCCGAAAGTCTTTCTGTTGTACTTCATTTATTGACTAAGGACATGTAAATAGATGACCTGCATGCTTGGACACTACAACAGTTGGTACATGAGGTATGTTAACACACTACTATCTTTCAGTGCTGGTCTCTGGGTTTGAAACACACGTAGTTCACCTTTCATATTGAGAATGGACAATTACACCCACTACAGTTGCCTTCAATATGCACTTTTCTAGGTTAACCTTGCTACACTATGATCACTTACAGCAAGATTGCCAGCACATGCTTTGTCTTGCAAAACTGACAGTTTAATTTGTATGCTGATACAGCATAAGGTTCCAGCAGTGCTGTTATGCAAGTGCTTAATCTGAATTTAATTTCAATAGTTTTTATGCTTTAGCATGAAGGTTTTCCAAGTTGCAAAATCATCCAGCTAAAGTTTTTTTTCCCCTCCTCACTGAGGCTGCTGAACTCAGTCATGAAGTTAGGGACTGAGACCATCTTACTCTATTCTATTCACAGGTTTACAGATATCCACATTACTCTTATGTAACAGTTACTAGGTTTGCAGACACCGTGGAATGTACTACAGTACAATAATTATTTAAATCAATAACTTATTTCACAAACGAGTTTTTAACTTCAGTTGATCTAAGCTGGCAATGTTAAGACGAAGCCTTTTCTGTGCTGGATTTTAAAAGGCAGTTTTAGAACACAAGTTTGCCCTCCCAACCAAGCCTTTTAAATGCATACCTTAATTTTGTGTGGTTCGACGAATTCCCCATAAGAATTGAGGTATGTCACAGACTTTTCTCTCAAGGACACTCGATAGCCCCAGTTTAAAGAACCAATGTAGTTCTGAATTGCTTCTACCATAATCTCCCAGTTGTGTTTAACTGAAACAAGATATTAATTTCATATTTAAAGAAATAAAAGTGCAGTGGACCCTTTAAAAAAACCTTATTTGCTATACATCACGCTAAGAAAACATCATTATCAATAATGAGGATAATTATTAAGGTCTTGTTCTACTATGCTAAAATTTACTTGACTTGTTACTATCTGAAATAAGCCCATTCTAGAAGTTTTCATTTATTTCAGATAATACAGGGAGCAAAACGCAATTAACTTTCAACCCTAAAGGTTTTTATGACTCAAGAAGGAGGATGCCTTCTGATTCACCTAAGAAAACTGCTGAACTCTGCTTGTAATTTACTGAGTCCAAAGAGCACGAATGGTCTTGAGCTCAGCATCTCATCTGTACGGTCTTGGGCTGTCCTCCCTGTTCTTACTAACCTTGTTCTTCATACTGCCACCCATATTTCCTTGAATCCTGGAGTGCCTGGCCCAGAAGTGCTGCTTGATGCATTAGCTTCTTAGGAATGCAACCTACATTTACACATGTGCCTCCAAGTCCTAAGATGGAAAGAACCACGTTATTATTTCCATAAACAAAACATTTATGTTTTTCCTATTATGTGCTTTATATAATTACCCATATATCAGTTGGTGAAGTTTGCCATAGTCATGCAAGTAACATGAAATTTCTGTTGAAAGAGACATTTTAAAATACAATGAACACACTAAGCTTGTAAGTTTGTATTCAGTTTAAGAGGTGAATAGACTCACTGAACCAAGATGGTTACAGTGTATCTAAACACAGACACAGGTTATTTATTCCACAGTGCTTAAGATTTTGTTCAGGTTGGCAAGTAAGCAAAGCAAAAATCCCAGAGTTTCTAGAGTTTAGTTATCACCTATTATGAGGAATTTGAGACATGCATGTGTTTGAAATACTAGATACAAAAGCACATTCATTTCTCAACTCATTTCACCAATTTCCTTACTCATTCTCAACTGCCACTATCACTTACAAGGTCAGATGACAGCTGTCTTAAATTATGGAAAGGTGAGACATATATAGGCACTGTTCTCAAGGCAGTTGTCCACAAAATAAAACCAGTGCACACACACTACCCAGACACTTCTTGAAAGTGATCAAAACTAGAACATTTGACAAAGAACAGAGTTAGCAATGCACAAACCAGCAATAACTGTCCAGAATAGCAGCAGAAATGCTAGCAAAATATCTCCTTTTGTTATCTGCGTATCAGAATTACAGGAATTTAGCCTCAATTTCTAAGAACACAAATCTATAATATATAACATCTCAGTATGTATCACTGGTACTCAAGCATCATAAAATGCATAACAGAAGCTTACCCCACGAGGTTCCAAGAGGTGTTGGAACAACATAATCCAATACCATTACTTTCTTTCCCAAGGCAGCAGCTTCCTATAAAAGATGGAGAAGATCAATCAGCATTGCTCAGCCAAGAGCGCGTGTCCAGTCATTTATGTTCATGATACATTTAGCACTAATAGAAGGCTTCTTTACTATCTTTACTAGTCAGTCTCATTACCATATATGGCTCTTCTATCTCCTTCACTAGACAAAAATTGAAATCCCTCAAAAACTACTACTTTCTTCCAAACTTTGAACATCTGCTTACATGTTCAATGCTGCATTCATATCATCCTATGCTGCCAAAACCCATGATCTGGAAAGGGTTAAGAAATAGGCTTATGAGCCTGTGATACTCTTCTGCCTCACCCGAAAAAATATTTATGCTGTTAGGTCTCCTTTTCCCTTAGGAGGGCAGGACTGACTTGGCATGTTCATGGATGAGGAAAAAAAAAAAGTGACAGCTGAAAGCACTTCATTTTAGATGACTGATGATTCTGTATCCTAAAGTGTTAAAAGTCTTCAAGAGTAGCCTTAAGTTTTCTAGATTACTGTTTGGAAGCATTAAAGTGCCTCTGCATTACACATGAAGAGGTACTTAAACATTTGGTTCCACCCTCAGCCAGAAAACTAAAACCTATTATTATGATCAAGACCTGAAGAGACATTGGCTAGAAACTGGTCCACACAGACCATTATCTCCTGAGTGAGCACCACTACTTCATTAATTAACAAGCTGAATAATAATACTCATCAAAATATAGACTATTTTATAGTAATATAATTGAGAGGTTAGCTTTTGAAGAAGTTTCACATACAACCTGCTCTTTAATGCAATTTTCATGTCTTACCTTGGAACATGCAAGTCCACCTGAGCCACCACCAATAATAATGAGGTCATATTCATAGGGTTCTGTATCTTTACTATCCCCAAGAAGTTTCTGCAGTGATCCGTCCTGATAAGCCTGAGATACAAAATAAAAAAAAAAAAAATCAAATTAGCACACACATTTCTGAGCAAAGAGCAACTGAGTCACATTGCCTCCTCTGACCTAGAACACCCAGTCTAATATGTCACACAAAATTTAACTATGATCAAATAGCTAATTCACTCAGTCTTGTCTACTTCCATCTGACTTTTAAAGTCAAGTTACCTGGTACGTTGCATCACAGCCACCTATGTGAGTTCCATTGACAAATACATTAGGCACTGTCCTCTGATTTGTTAACTCTGCCAACACTTGCTGAATACTGGCCCCATCATCTAAGAAAAACAGAAACGGGTACATTACAAACAATTTCAGGAAGAGAGCTTTTAAAACAATCTGAAGTATTAAGAGTTTGGACGGTGATACACTACAGGCTTGCCAAGAAAACAATTCTATTATAAACATCACATTTGAGGTTTCCTGAACATAAGCAAGTCTTCAGAAACTACTTCTCAAAGGAGCATGCTGAAATACAGAGGTTAAACTGGTATTTCAAGCCATAATTCTACAGAATGAAGTTGAAGTAATGAGTTTAGTCCTTCTATTTCCTGGATTCTTATCAGTCTCTTCCTGACAGTGTCACACTTAGTACTACACAAAAATTCTTTCCCAGATATCTCAGGAGATCACACAGACAGCTTTTCTTTCATGAGAGTTGTCTGGTTTTGGTGTATGTTCTGTATTCATGCACATAATTTTGCCCAGCAGCTCTGTATTACGAGAACACAGGGAAAAGAAGTATGAGTATGCTTTTTTACTTACCCTAAAGCTACCTTCAAACTTTTTCTACCCACCACAATGTCTTAAACTTTCCAGTTTTAAAATTATTGCTTGACCTGACCTGTCATCTGAATCATTAGTACCTACACACAGGCTCAATTTGGATCTCTTGGCAGAAAAATGCAGTAATGAGCATTTACAGTAATCACTTTGACTAAAATCTTTTTATTCAAAGACCTTGTCTCTTTCATATCAGCAATCTGAGAAATTGCAAGGGAAATACATTATTAATTAGGAGCAATTCCAGGGGAAAAAAAAATTAAAAAGAAAGGGTTGTGCATTGTACTTTGCATATCTTGGGCTATAATTAGTTCACAGTATCACAATCTGGATAAAAAGTAAAAACTATGAAGTGATGAATAAATACATACATTTCTCCCAGACATTGCTGAGATAAAAAACACTTCAAAAAGGCATTAGAACTTAAAAAAAAAGTTGAAAACTTAAGTTTTGTACAGAAAAAAAATTGATAATACATATTCAACAGCTTACAAACACTGCAACTTAGAGTTTATTAAGAATCATGCAAGAAACTACTTGTTCCTAAAACTACATTAAAACCTACATGCACTATGTACATATATGCATAAGGCACTGCACATGTCCTAAAACTAGAGCACCTTGGACTTTAAAAAAACCCCACCTCAAACTAGCAGCAGCCAAGGTACTGGAATTTACCCTTCCTTCCAGTGACTCAGCAACTTTCCCAATGAAGGTCACCCATATACTAAGTCAAACATTAACAACTCATCTAAAGCCACAACAGAAACAGAAGCAGGAAATGATACCCCAGGCTTTTTCCCAAAAGACAGAGCTCCTTATAAAGAAATCAGACCGCACATTCTCTATCAGTTGCTCATTTTCACAGAGTCGAAACCTTCAGTTCTATTAAAAACACATCCTTTTTTAAAATCCACACTGAAGACTAATTACTTGTATCTCTGCACATATTAAAATGTATTTTAATTTTTTTTATATCCTCCAATTAGTTCAAGACAGCTTAAGGAATCATGCACAGTCATCCATTTTTAGTTACATTAAACAACACGTGATGGACTTTCTTTCTCCACTTACCAGTCACATCAAGCTCCAAAGCATAGTATTCCACACGCATGGAGCGGAAGAGTTCCTTCACCTGCAACACAGACAGACACGAGGGCAGTGCAAAGCTGGCTCAATATCTGACACCCAGCTCAGGGTAAAACCCGACATACACAGGGAACCCCTCAGTCTCAGTTACTACGCTCTGAGGGCTGGGTTCTACGTAGCTTTGCTAAAGCTTCCCACCACTTCTGTGTTTTGCACTTAAAGACAGGCTAGTTAACCTTCTGAGACAAGTTTCATTATCTGAAGAAAAAGTTTCTACATACAATTTCCTCAGCTGCAGACTCCTGCATCCCTGACATACCAAAAGCCATGGAAGTGGCTGCCATATGGAAAAACAAAGAGATAAAGCAACGGCAAGGCTCCTTGGGAGTATTAGGGAAAAAAAAAGAAAGCAAAAGATGGGAGTAGAGGATAACATGCAAAACAAAACACTCTTAAGAAAATAAAAAAACCCACATCTGGCATTACAAAAAGCTACAGAAAATAGTAATATTTCCCTATTGTACTCAGCTGGGTGTTTTTCTAACCTCAGTTCTGGATGGCCAGAGTGTACCATTACCAGATTCAAACCAGGAAGCCTTTCAAAAGTGAGATTTTTACAGTAGCATTATTTATTAAATTGTCAGCATTCAAAATGTGAACCATCTTTCCAAATGGACAATGCCATACCTCATGGCACAGGATGTAGTATTACATACAGTGTTTATTCCTTTGAAATATAATTTGCAGACATGTCCGTGCAAATAAATATTGTAAGACTACGCATTAAAAAAATAAATCTACTTTAATCATAACTATTTGGATGTGAAAACAGCTCTAGCAAGAATCACTAAATGCCTGTGTGATGGATCCACTTGCCAGCATGGAGTCTGAACATTCTACAACCAGCTTTCTGACAAACCTCAAAATTACTGACATCGCTTCATTAAGAGTACGTTGAGTCACAAGATTATTAGAGTAAGTTTAAAGATGTCAAGCACATGATGAATAAAAATGTTTTAAATGTTGCTGTGATCCATGCTGTTACTACGCTGAAGACTGAGTATTCCAGTGCTTTCTGATGAAGTTTCAGCTTTATGCAAACAGGAAGATTTTGTATTCTGTACCAACTACATGGTGAGCTTCTTACCATATCATGCATCAACTGTAACATACAAAAATAAGCTCTGCTTGTATAATTAACTGTATTAGTTCTACAGTTATAGAATAATCGAAGTTATAAAGGACCTTTGCAGGTCATCTGTGCCAACTCCCTGCTCAAAGCAGAGCCAAAATGTGAACACTGATCACATTGCTCAAGCACTGTCCTCTCATTCTGAATATCCACAAGGACAGAGACACCAGAACACCTCTGGGCTGGTTCAGTGTTTAACCATCCTCACAGTAAAGAACTTTGATCTCACTGGATTCTCTCTCACTGCAACTAGTGTTTATTGGCCCTTATCCTTTCACTCCTCAACTCTGAGAAGAGTCTGGTCATCTTGACAGCTGAGGACTGTAACTAAACTCCCCCCTCAACCTTCTTAAGGTTCAACAAACTAAGCTCCTCCTTCACACATCCAGTGTGTCCTCTACTTAGTCCTCTACCCATCTAGGTGACCTAAAAACTTTGGTCCTAAGCTCCCCATTACCTTCAGTCTTGCTTCCTTGAATGATTATGGCTACAGGCTGAAAGGGAAACAGCAGTGGAACTGCTCCAGACCCCCTGCTCTGCAACTGCTGTTATTACGCCCAAGCTGAATGCCATGAAAGATCTAAAAAGCAGAGCTTAAAGAGATTACTACTAGGATGTGGTAAATTAAGAATCTGGAGGGAAGTCACAAAATTAGCTTCTTGGCTGCTGGTCTAGTTTGCAGCAAAGCAGTAGAGTAACAGGCAAGATTTCATTAGTTTGTTTTTGGGTTTTTTTGTTTGTTTGTTTTTAAAAAACTTTACCAAAACATTGCAACAGCAGCTGGTAAGGGAGAGGACAGGACAGAACATCAGTAGAATAAGAAAGCATTAGGCCACCTTTATTCTCTACTGAAGATATGCAGTGAAGAGAAAAAAAAAAAATCAAGTGTCAGCATCCTAATTAGAAGTAGCTATTGCACTTTACACTTATGAACACATTATACTTGTGCTAATGAAACTGAAAGAAAGAAGCATATGAGCAGTTACAAAATCTTCAATGCAAGCAAGAGATAATAGATTACTTCAGCTTGGAAAAGGAAATGATTAGGAGTAGAAAGATAACATACACTAATCATGAGTAATATCTAGATAACGTGAACAGGAAATGATTTCTCAGAAATACTCACTGGAGCACTCAGCAACAACTGCATTTACCAGAAAACAATTCTAAAATGAAAATGAAGTAAACCTCCCTAGGGAACATAACCAAAGAACTTACTCTCAACTGACATTGTAAAAGCCAAAATTAAAAGATCAAAGGAGCTATTAAACCAAATAATGAAAAAAAAAAAAAATCCACTGAAAACTTTTAACTCAATAAAACTAATACAAACTCAGGTCAAGAAATTCCTGAGTCACACAGTGCTGGAAACTCCAGCAGCATACTGGCAGATTTTCTTCCATATAGCCCAATCCTAAAACTGTAATTTCTCCAAGTGTCTGGAATGAGATACTAGGTTGCATACAACCATTTGCTTCCCTTCTCACCAATGCAATGGCTCATCTACCTACTAAACTCCTCCAGTTTTCACAAAACGTGATAGCCTAGAAACACTTCCAATTATTATTAAACACTAGATAACTTCTCTGAAACTGAGAAATTGGTCTAACTTTAGAAAAGTCTTCCTGGAAATGCTGTCACTAGGGTAGCTCAGCAGGTTTGAAATAAGCTTCATACCATAAAAGTAGTAATAGTATGTCCTAAGTCTGCTGTTTCACATATTAGCTACAGCTGAATCGACCAGAACCCCCTGAGGATTGAGAATATAATCTGTAATAGCATAAAATATCACTAAAATAAACAGTAACTTCTATGCAATCACAGTTGTTGCTCCTCAAATTTCAACATATCACAGTGTTCAGACTTGCCATTTTTTCATGCTAAAAAACCCTGTGTTTCTATCTTGCTTAGTATCTTTTCCAGGTGCTAAGAAAATTAAGAACAGCCAAGTTGTTATGACAAGCAAGTAATTCTACCACCCCCCCTCCACCGCTGTCTTCTCAAAGCAATTGAACAACAAATTGCATTTGCAGAAGAACAACTGCACAATTGCCAAGTCATGCTACTAGCTAAACTGAATACAATCAACTACTTAATTCACTTACAGAATTTATTTGCAGGGCTGTTTCTGAAGAAAAGCACAATCTTAATTTTCTTCCAGCACAGCTACCTCCATTTGAAATAAAGAATTCTTTCCATCCCCCAACTCAGGTCCTTTTTAGAGCATCAGCGTTCTCTGCACTTGTGCTAATCATCTTCAGTTTTTCAATTAATCCTACCAAAAGCACATTGCTAACAACCATCCACAGTAAAAGACAGACATAATGCACACTATTCATATCTGTCTATAAGAACTCAGAACTATGTGATTACAGGCTAAGCACCCAAGCTGTAACTACCCTTTCAAATTATATCCACTTCATTAATTCTACAGACTTGATCAGCTAGCAAGAATCCTGCATTACCCATTGTTTTCCCATTCCTTTCACTAATTCCTAACTCTTCAGTGGGAGTTGTTAATACCCATAATGCTGCAGATATTTCTGTTTTATCACTTGATGTCTCCTGTGGGGCTTCCTTCTCTCAAACTTTCTTCTTCTAATTCTCTGTCTGCAATCTATACCTCTGCTAAAGTTTTCTTCATTATATTACCTTTCTCTTCCACTCCAAACAGGAAAATAAGCCAAGGAAATCTGCCTACTAGAGCAATCAGCTCCTCTTCCCCCAGCCCTATTTGTCACCTGTTCCTTCTGAAAAATTCATACAGAATCTTTCAACTCCTCCTCCTAGAAAAGGCCATGAGAGAGGGCCCTCCTACTCCCAATATTCATTCTTCCCCCTTGCAAGACAATAAAGATAATATTCCTCATATCTGATTGCTTCCCTGAAGCAAATAATCCTGACTAATGGAGAAGGTCTGAACAAACACAGGAAAAAACAATCTGGAATTTAATTAGTACAGTTAAGTCTTTTTTTCCCCTCAAGCTCATTTCCTTAGTCTAGACCTACAGCAACACCAGGAACAGATGAAGCAAAAAGGTACAAGGCTTAAATAGTTACAGTGCCATTGTATGATCCCAAAACCCCTAGACAGAGTGTCAGGAGCACCAAGACTTGCAGTCATGATCAGTAAAAGCAAACAGGGCAATACAGACAAGAACAACTAAGTATTTCTAAATGGGCAGCACTGAAGTCCTCAAGAAGAGAATTTCTCTGCAACAGAAGGTAACGTTTTTGTCAACTGGACTAGACTGGAGCAAGACTCCAACCCTTCATTTACCAAAACTTCCAGTGAATAAATTGGTAAGTAAATTTTAGAAGGCTTTGAGCTGCCTAATGTGCTGTACTATCTGCCAAAACATAGAGAGGAGGCGTTGGTTTTGTCTATCCTCTCATACACAGAAGCTTCGTTTCCCGAAACCTCAATTAAGTTTTAAGCGAAATACAATATACTCATATAAGTTTTTTACAAGAGGGTCATAACATCTCCTCCCCCACAAGAGCTCCTGGAACTAAACCCAACCTATACGTGGGAGTGAGGCTTCAGAGTATTTTCCTGGTTATCAGTTCCATTGAGGAACACCAGGACTCGATCCCACAGTTCCAATTATGTTTTTCCACCACGGCCACATAAAATATGGCAGCGTGGGGTTTAACTAAAATTTCATAACATGCTCTTTGTAAATATCGATGAATCCCAATGCCTACAAACACCCACATTCTGTATGGTCTGTCCAGTGTGTTGGTATTGTAAATTTCTAATGAAGGCCCTGGGTTTTTTTTAAATGACTCTGGCTCAGTAGCTACAGCCACCCTGTGATATTGATGCACAGCTAGAGCTAAAGAGATATTTTTCTCTAAAAAACACAATTAACCAAGAGTGTCTTTAAAATAACAAACAAACAAAAACAAACAAAACCACACACATTATAGAGAGAATTTGGAACTTAAACTTGCTATAGAGTCAACCTTCTCCCTGAAATTTAGAAAGAGCAGAAAACTTAACCCTGCCCTGGGACGCCGCTTTGTCCAATCTGAATACCAACTCGGCACCCAAACTTCCAGGGAGAAAGGAACACATCCACCACCCTGAGCCTCGAGCAGCAGCTACAGAAGCTGATCAGAACCCTCCACGCATCCCATCTACCCGCGTGGCAGAGGGAAAAGAACTACCAAGGACGCCAGCTCGGACCTTCGCCTCGTTTCACGCCCGGTCCGTGGTTTCCAAGGGCTGGCGCGTGGTGCTCCCGAGGGATGGGCACAGCGCTGCCTCCGCACGCTCCCAACCCCATCCCCAGGCCGCCCGAGCTCAGCCCCGCTGCCCTGCGCCCCTCCCTGCCCGGGGCAGAGCCGTCCCCGCGCACCCCCCGGAAGGAAGCAGGGCCCGCGGGGGCACCGCGCCGAGCCCGCCGCCGCCTCACCTTGTTGCAGTACGGGCAGTAGCTCTTGCTGAAGATCATGACGCGGTGGGAGGCGATGAGGGTCCGCACGCGGAGCTTCAGCCCGTCCCAGTCGGGGAGCGGGGTCTGTCCCGGCGGCGGGGCCATGGCGGGGCCGGCTCGGGCGGGCGGGCAGCGGCGCCTTCCCCGCGGCGGCCGCGATGACCCTCGGCCGCGCCCCGCCCCTTCCGCGGCGGGCGGGGGGACCAGCCGGGCCGACCCACCCACAGGGAGCGGGGGAGAGCAACACGCCGAGGAGGTGCTTTTCCTTCCCTGCATTTCAGCCACATTCTCTATGGGTCGTTGTAAAGTGATAAAATTACTTTTTTATGAGAAAGAGGAGCGCTGACACCCCCTTAAAGGCGCCGCAGAGAGTGATAAACTTGCGCTGTTTAAGCCGCCCTCCCCTCTGCAACGAATGGAATGAGCCAGCGGGGGGGAGGCGGGAGCGCGCATGAGCGGGGCGGGCGCGCGGCCCCGGCGGCGTGAGGGCAGTGCTGGGCTGGGCTGGGCGCGGGGCGGGGCGGGGCGGGGCGGGGCCGGGCGGAGCGGAGTCGGGGATCTGTCTGTGTCTGCGGGGCGGGGGTCTCTCTGTGTCTGCGGGGCCGGGGTCTCTCTGTGTCTGCGGGGCCGGGGGTCTCTCTGTGTCTGCGGGGCCGGGGGTCTCTCTGTGTCTGCGGGGCCGTGGGGAGGGGTCGGTGCCGGCGGGGAGCGGCTGGAAGGGACAGCCGTGAGCTGGGGCTGGCACGGGGGTCATTCTTTCCCCCATCACGGACCCACCGGCCCCGATCGCCCCGTGGCCCGGCCTGGAACAATTGGCGATCGCCCCGGGGCCGCCGGGCTTGTCCTCGTTCGGTGTCCTCTGAATTAGGGCGAAGTCTGGGAGATAAAAGCTACTTTTTATAAGGGGGGGGAGGAGCGTCCCTCGTCTGCCTTCACCTGCCCTTTGGGTGTCCTCTGCACACGGAGGACAACGGAGACAGATGGAGCGTCTCCTGTAATAAAATGGATTATGGCTTGAGAACACAAGTCAACAGAAACAAGTTCCCTTTTCTTACACATTCCGGGGTTAAAGGAAGGGGATGCTGAAGCATCTGGTACTGAAAGCTGGAAGGGGATGTTTCCTGGCCAGAACAATGGAAAGATCCTGTATCAGGGCACAGAACAGGAGGAATCCTGCCTGGTTTCTGCCGTGCTTCGGCTGGGGAGTGCCAGGCAGGGTGCCGAGGTCCCAAGAACTCGGTCATCTCCCTGCGGAGCAACGCCGTGTTTGCCGATTGCTGCAACAGCTTTCTGTGAGCAATCATAAGGGGTTCTCCTGGTGCAACATCTAAGAACTTCGCTAATGGTAGTAAATCAAATCTTGCAACCTTCCGAGTGACAGGAATTATTTTCCCTAGGTGAGGAAATCACAGAGATAAGTGATTTCGTAAGGTTCAACAGAAGTTTTTAACAAAGCAGGAGGTAATGAAGTCCAGTGCTCCCTCCCACACCTGCCACAGACCTGTCCTACTGCTATTTTCTAATGCTAAAAATAACTACATACAAAAGCTGTAATGCCACCAGTGATGAAAATGGGCCTGGTGGGAGACAATTAACTTACATAATTCACCTTTGATCACGTGTATGTATGGTGTTCACTGCACAGTGAGCTTGAAATTGTATATTGCATTTATTTGAATGTTGGCCATGAAAGAGTTCTAGACTAAGAGTGTTTCTACACTCCTCAGAAAAAATAAGCCCAAATTTTGCAGCTTTTTACTGCAGTATCAGCATGTAGGAAAGTGGATACAGTACCTGCAGCTGCTAAGACTTGACATAACATGCAGGGGCCAGACCTACTCATTGTACTTTGTTCATACTCCAGCCAAAACTGCTTGTTTGGTTCCTAGCTTTGGCTAATTGTTCTCTCTCCTTCTCAGACTGTGTGAGAAACATCGTTACCCTTAATATTTTTACAGGAATTATTATCACAAGCTCAAAGGTTTGTACCACAGTCTGAAGGTCGGTAGGTTTTCGTATTAAACTTGGTCTGCTTTCTCCAACATAAACATCCATCAGCTCCAGAAAGGTCAGAGAAAGGAATAAATATTAGAAATATCTTCTTCTTTTGGCACACTCAACACTTATGGCAATGTGCCAAGTTCCATGAGGAATAAATATCCAAGGCAAATTATGCCACTTGAGGGTTTATTTTCCCCTCTGTGCGCTCTCTGCTGTTGGTTATTATTATCACTGTTACCTTGGAGCAAGAATGGGGTAATGGTTTTAAACTAAAGGAGGGTAGATTCAGATAGATATAAGGAAGAAATTTTTTACAATGAGGGTGGTGAAACAGGTTGCACAGAAAAGTGGTAGATGCCCCATCCCTGGAAACATTCCAGCTCAGGCTGGATGGGCCTCTGATCAACCTGATCTAGTTAAAGATGTTCCTGCCCATTGCAGGGGGGTTGAAGTAGATGAGCTTTAAGGATCCCTTTGAACACAAACAATTCTGTAGTTATATGATTCTGTGAAGAATGGGTGGGGTAACAATGTCAACTTGCAACACAAATGGGTGATATGGAAGCACTGTGATGGCAGTATATTGCTGACCTTTGCTTTCAGTCACTGTAGATGGCTGAGACAAAAGGAAAGAATTGAACTTTGGAGAAGGAAGAGAGAAAATGACTGCTTGGTTCAAGAGATGAAGGGATGTCACATTAGTGTCCTGCCTCTGCACCCCAAGAGTTTATAATGGCTCTGATTATTGTTAACAGACTAGGCCCTGAATCTGTCTACTGTTCTGTGAGTTTTTTTCTCCCACAGAATACCAGATCATACTCAGCTCTTGGAATCTTACTCTTCAAGTGTGCTGGGAATTGATGTAAGGGGTGGACTAGAGCTGTTTGGGCAACCATTCCACTCACTAGGAGACTGTGTCAAAATACTTGAAACAGTAGAAATGCTACAAACATTTATGAATGAAGTGGTTTGCAAGAAGAGATTTTGAGGAAGGGGCAAGAGGCCTGTGGAAAAAAACCCAGGAAATTGTTTCAAGCATAGAACTGTGAAAGACTTGTTTAATAAAGGTTTAAGCATGCTTGCTTGAACTGTGGCTCCCTGCGGGCCAGTCAGCAGCTGTACAAAGCTTCCCCACCTTCCACATAAAAGGCCTTGGTCTGCTTTCTTTAATACAAACTCTCTCATTAAGACAGTCCTCTCCTAGGCATTACTCAGCTTAGTCTAAGGATTAGTAAAAACCAAGCCACATAAAATAATTCTTAATGATGTAGCATAGTGTGCTATGGGAAGCCATTGAGGTAGAAATGGGTAGGGGAGGTTTAAGAATAGAATAGAATAGAATAGAATAGAATAGAATAGAATAGAATAGAATAGAATAGAATAGAATAGAATAGAAT
>JAYRBT010000023.1:10682793-10696660 GCA_036023395.1 Myiotriccus ornatus
GAATAGAATAGAATAGAATAGAATAGAATAGAATAGAATAGAATAGAATAGAATAGAATAGAATAGAATAGAATATGCAACATTTCTGCAGCTGTTACACAGGACCACAGGGCTCTTGGCATTGTAAAGGTCTGATCCCATACTTCAAAGGGTAAAGCTACACACCGTTCTGAAAAACACAGAGTAAGGCAATCTCTCCATAAAAAAAAAAAAAAAGGCTGCAAAAGACAAGTTGATGCAGACAGCAGATGTTGGAAGCATTTCTAAATGAAGTTGTTTGCAAGAAGATATTTGGAGGAATGAGCAAATGGCTGGTAGAAAAGAACCAGAGAAGTGTTTTAAACATAATAGCATGAAAATCTTTAGCCATCCTTTTGCCTAAAATCAAATTAATTTGTCACCTGGGCTTGCTCCCATTCCTTGGGTGCATTCAAATAGCCATGAGCCCTGATGCTGCTGAAGGGAGTCAATTTAACAGTGAAGAAGAATCACAGAGTTCCCTCCAGCCATATCCCTTTGTTCCCTGACACAGTCTTCATGTCACAGGACAGGAAAAGAAAGAGCATGACCTATCTCCATTTTTATATTCCACTGAGAGTCTATGAATGGTATTCTCTAAGGTTGCTGCCTCTTTTATATATCTAGAATGCAGCTAAGAAAGAGTAGAGAATGTGTCTTAAAGATCAAGAAGGTGACAAAAGGCCTAAACCGTGGCCTCAGTCTTTCTCACATTATTCCAGTGCCTTCACTGATCTTCTGGGAACTTAGTCTCTCTGCACCAGGAGGGGAATAAAGGTACTCCATTTTCAAACTGCATTTGCTGTTTTGGAGAAGGAGCTCCAGATCTCCCCAAAGCCACAAGTATTTCATGGATAGAAGGAAGAAAAGAGACGCTGGTTATTTCTTCAGGAAAAAAATAATGACTTGCTCTCCTTGAATTACCATAGAAATTGGTCATAAGCCAGGAGACAGCCAAAGTCCTTAGCCATGAGCATGGTTACGCCCTTTGTCAACACTGACAATGGAGAGTCAGTGGAGCCTGAGCCATGCTGGAGGCTGATTTGGTAGCCAGTCATTCGGGTGACATGTGGATGGCCTGCAGCTCAGAGTTCATGGATTATTGTTTGTGGTAAACGATATCAAAAGTCTTCTGGCACATTCACAAATTTTGGCACGGTTAAGTATATTACTGTCAGCTCGTTGGAGCGCTGATTGTGCACATAATGCAGAGTGTGTAATAACCCTGGGCTCCAGTTCTGAGAGAGGGAGAGCCTTTCAGATCACATGAGACTTTGGCCAGGGAGTGATGGAGAAAAGCTCAGGGAGAAACCTAAAGAAAGAGGAAAATAAGCTTTTCAGCTGAGTGGCAGCACTCTCCAGGAAGGGCTGGGCAGACCAATAACTTCTGTTAGCAGTGGTGTAACTAAAATACAGCAAGCACACACACGGAAGAGGGCAATCATATCTTCACTGTTGTAAAGATTCAACATCCCTCCCAGAAAAGCTTGTCTGGACAGTGGTGGAGCATTGGAATGAGGCCTGGATGTTAGCTGATAGTGAGAAGTCAATGGGGGGAGCTCAAGACCCACCAGGAATAATTTTCCTTCAAGATCTTGAATAGACAGTGAGAAGCCGTTGTGCTCCTTTCTGAAAAGCATCAGAAACAACGGAGTTAAAATGAAATAATCAAAGTGGAAGAGTTAGGACCTGCATCTGTTAATGATGTACACATGCATTTTTTGCATGCAAAACTCGTGCCTGTGAAGTTGTAAAAGACAGAGTGGGTGCTTGAAGTTCACTTTCCTGGTTTTGCAAACCATCTGCTAATTTGTGCCTCCAAGTGAGAGATGACTGCTTTTCTATAGACATGATGTTGATAGTCCTCTGTTTCAAAATTTGGCTCCAGTACGCTGCTGAATGCGTCTCATCTAATCTTACCTGTCACACTTTCAGTCTAAAATGCATGGGTACTGTCCCTTGAACAGCGTTCTAATTTTTGTTAGTATTGTTATTGTAAAGTTCTGAGGTGAGAATGAGATTTTCTCAATTAAATTAAATTGCCAACACTTAGGCTCAGGGAATGTCTCCTCCTGTGGGGGTAGGGCATGGGGTTTGTTGATAATGTCACGTGTATCTTACAATAAATAACAGTATAGAGAGCACTGGGACTTCTTCCTCAGGTGGCTGCAGTGTGAGGGAAAGCAATGAGGTTGTCAGGTTCCAAGGATTTGTGCAGACCAGGTCTTCCTTTGCCCAGATGAAGCATTAATGAAGTGAGAGAGACTCAGGCTGGATTTAAACCTTAGGAATAATGGCCTCCACAGTTCAGCTGTGTTAAGTGCTCCAAGCCAAAAGCTTTTCTAGAGCTGACAGAAAAAATGCTGGTGCTCAGCTGCTTTACAGGATGAGCCCTTTATTTGTCTGCTTTAATGAACGGCATGGTGTCCGTCTGCCGTGCACTGAAGTCACCTTTCCACGCTAGGTTTCTTATGAAGGCTTTTTAAATGAAAAAGGAAAGGAAAAGAAAAAAAAAATGCAGACATAAAGGATAAAAAAGTCCTTAATCTTTCAGAAATATGGGAACTTGGCTGCATTTCTAAGCAAAACCAGTGCCTTTAAGTAGTTATATGTGACCCATTTCCCAGGAGAGTGTTTTAATGAAGGTTGGGTTGTTCCTTTTTTTTAATTCTAGCTAGTTTTAGCAAGACCACTCTTTTGCACTTCCAATGCAGGGGTCTTGACCAGGGTCTACTCCCCTTTGCAATCCTCTCTTCCAGTGAAATTCTTAATGTCTTGATCTGTCCACTATGGTTTTGCCATTCTCAAATTGAGAGAGATGGTCAGAAGTATCACAGGTTAATATTTCAGAACAGAGAATATTCAAATGTTTCCTACAGTTTCTTTAGCTAGACCAATTTATTTTATCCTGCAGCTGCAGGGGAAAGCTCAGTAGGGAGGTCAGATAATAAATTCAGAAGTACAGATTTCTACATTGCCTTTTGTCACAGATTTATTATCAAGTGTGTCTCTTAAATTCTATTGACATGGTTTTCCCTTTAGGTAATTAAATACTGTGCTGAACAGGCATTCTTCCAGTTTTTCACCTCTGGGGTACCTGCATCAGAGAGGGATCTTTCTGTTCATCCAGACTCCCACCCAACTTGTAGTCACCCTCTCAGTTTTTTCTTCCAGTCTGAGGACAAGCAGACTGGACATCTTTGCATCCTTGGAGTTGAGAACTCTTCCTGTTGTGCCTTTTCGTTCACCCATACTGTGCTCTCTGCTGATTGGAGTAGTGTTGCTGACTGATTACGTCAAAAGAAGCCATCCTTTTAGGATTTCCGCTGCTTCAGTGGAGTTAGTTGATTTTAAATAGTAGCTGATGCTGACAAGGATAAGCTGCTGGCTGAATTTCCAAATCTGTTTAAGGTTTCTCATCTGCTAGGTAGGGTGGCTCCTTCAGTATAAACAGGCCCGCCCAAGGAGCTCACATTATTTCCTGCTCCTGGGTGGTGATCTCAAGGAGCAATCTTCCTTGTGGTTATCTGGTGCTTCCAGGCCTGGCTGGGACCCAGGAAGAAGCAGGAATGCACAAGAGAAGGTACTGGGGAAAGCAGAAGACTTAACAGACTGGCATTTTCTAAAAGTTTAGACAAGGCTGAAGCTCAAATTTCAGGGATGGTTCAAGTAAACCTGTATTTGTGCTTAAATAGATTGAATGGTCTTGCTAAACACCAGCATAACTCAGACACAAACCCAGACTGCTGTTAAATATCATGATTTGAAAACAAGTCCCTCAATTTTTGTATTTTGCTAAGAACAGTGATGGGGAAAGAAAATCTACCATCTTCTCAAGCTTCTGTTGCAAACAATGGTTTGGAAACATGAGTCTGACAATCCCGGATATCGGGCTAACTGTGCAGCAAACTCAACATTTCTTAATGGTGCAGTTTTATTTTTGTAGGTTTGGTGGCAAGTCAAACCTTTAGAGATTGTCGTCTCATTGATATTGTCAACTCCTGATACAGTTTTCAGGTGGACCCTATTTTTCTATCAGGTTAAGCCAGAAATCAGAAGGAAATGTTCCCGAACACTGGGGTTTGGGTCTGAGTATAGTCTTTTGGAATATCTGAAATGTTTTTATTCTTCATCTGCAGCACTAGCAAGGTACTGCTTTAAAATCCTAGTGCCTGTGTACTCCCTGGAGTGCCTGTGGCTTACACTGCCAAGACAATATTCACAGTATGTCTAGCTAATTTTAAATTATTGACTTTATAATTACTGAATCTGTGAAAGAAAGCCTTAGTACCATTCAGTGAAGGCCTAAAATCCAAATCAAAACAAATGCAGTTATTGATTTTAATTAACTGAGCCCAAAGTGATAGTAGCTCAAGGTAAGAATTGCCAAACTGCTGTCGTTGGCCTTGAGGTTTCCCAAGGCTGCCTTGTGTTTGTCCTCTTCTTCAGTAATCCACAAAGACCCCTGTCCCGTGGAATGTCAACTGCTAGCACTGCTCTCAAAGTCAAGAGTAGGATGACAGAAATGACTTCTTAGCCCATCCTTCTCTGCTGGCGGGGTGCTGCTTGCAGCCAGCTCCATCTGGTGTGGACTACCCGGCATCAGGACTGTGCAGGTAGCGCGGTCTTTGGTCTTGCCAATCTTGCGTGTCCTTAGGTTTGTTCATGTAGTTCTTGTGTTTTGAGGATGTGGTGGACGTGGTGGGAGGAACAAAGGAACGAGACTATAGCAACTAGTTATTTAGTTTAAATAAGTGGGTTTGGAGCCCTGTTTGGAGAGTAGGGATAGGCAGGCTAAGGCGGGGAGCTGTTAGCACTTCTGCAGTCCCCACCTGATTTTTCAATTGCTTTTGCTCTCCCTCGTATGGAATCCATTTTGTTATTTTGACTTTTCTCTGGCTAAAGTGTTTTATGTAGTACCTTGGATGTTACTCAGCAATCGATAAGTACTAACAAACCATCTGCTTATCTCAATTTAAGCCAGGAGATAGGCTGCAAAGCACGGCTAGGTTGGGGTTTTTTTTGTTTCGTTCTTTATTTCTCCATTTAATATGTCAGAGAAAACTGCAGCAGAGGGCACTGTGTGGTTAGGTTTCAGGGGAACACTTACTGAATTGCAATGGGTGGCTGGGAGCAGCCTCCTCCTTAATGCCTGTACAACTAAATAACAGAATATTAAAAGCACTTCCTCTGAACATGAGGGGTTTAGGGTTTAGAAAGCAGACTTTTTTATATTTAAAGACTTGCCTGTTTTAATTTTTAGAGTACCTGGGAAGGGCTAGCATCAGGATCTTTTTCTATTACATACAAGATTTGAAAGACAGCCTCATTAAAGGAGCAGCATAGAACACAAATGACATCGAGTAGGTAGGCTACCTATAATAATGTCATGTTTTGTCATTTATAATAGATAGTTCTTCCAAACCTTTGGGATTCCCACAGCACTTGGCAAATTAAATATTTGAACACTGTTAAAGGGAAGCTTGTTCAAAGAGACCAGGCAGCTGTGAAGTGGGACACGGATGCCATTGCAGCAAGAGGTGGAGTGCTGAAATTCCATATGAGGGAAGTTCCCATTCCCACAAAGCACGTCATGGGACATTTTTAAGTGTCTCTTCAATAAATATGGCCTTGTTAAAGTCATAATTGGAGAGAACTGGATACAGTAAATAACATGCAGTGTTTTCACAGCACTGAGCATTGCCGCAGGGCTCATCCTACAGCAAGCTGTGTGCAACCCCCCTCACCTTTGGCTGACAGTAGGGAGGTGGATCTGACATGCCTGGAAATGAAATCCATGGTTTAAAGAGGCTGTGTTTGTTCAGACTGGAGCCTGGCAGTACAAAGCCCTCTCCCTGTGCCATCCTTTGCTGTCAAGAAAATGCTGAAGATAATGTTAATTATTCCTGGATGCTTCAGGACAGTGGTGGGGGTTTCTCTGGCAGATAGGGACACTGCTGTGATAAATACTGTACTTCCATGAGCTTCCTCTGGAGCAGGGCTTTGGTCCCACAGACTATACCCATTCACAGTGAAGCATAAACTCACAAAAGAGGCCCATGAGGTCAACGAGATTGTTCTTATGCTTGAAGTTAAGCATGTGCTTAGATACATAGTAATAGGTTATATTTTATTTAATTCATGAACCTGGATTTCTGGAAGAGGGAAAGAGACCAAGGAGAAGGACGGACTGCTCTGACACCATCCTGTCAAGAGACTGCCAATGTGGCAGGACAGGCAGATAGAGCCCTAGAGAATGGGGCTTGATCTCATGCGAACCGGGAGTGTAGTCTGTCCTGTCTTGGGTCAAAATCAGGATGTCCTATTTCAGTGTTAAGTTCATGACCTTTCCTAAGCATTATTAAGGAAAGTGGGAAGTGGAGAAGCTGCTATAAAAATGAACTGCATTAAAACCTCCAAAAATTAGAAGAGGAATAAAAAGAATGAGCAGAAAGCCTTCCTCTCTCTCCATCACATAAATGATGTTCTTATCCTAGTAATGGTGACAGGAGGTGGTCAGGTGGCATTATTTAGCTGAATGGTCTGCGTTTCCATGGGTGCTCAGATAAAGTTCAAAATGACCTTTAAAAAAATCCATTTTTAAAGATTCTTTTTACTTCAGAAAGGTCCAACTTTAGTAGCTTAAATTTAATTTTGTTCTTGAGGGAACTGGCTGTGGGGAGGGAAGGCAGCACCAAGAGACACTCACAGTAAACTAATAGCAGGTAAAATGTCATTTAAAAAAAGAGCATGTGTCATTGCAAAGAGGAAATTAATGAATCCTTTTTCTCTAATTCCTTTCCTCAGGTTTCATTTCTGATGTCTTTTCTGACTGCCACTGCCTCTGCTTTAACACAAACTTATTAGCTGGCTCACTGGACCCAAGGTCACAAGAACAGGGATTCTGTAGAGGTCAGCTGCACATGCAGGCATAGTCATGGGAACACAAGTGTCTCCAGCTCTAGAAGCACAGAGCTCACAGGACTATCTGCACTGCTCCTCTGTAAGCACAGGCTACCTCTTTTTCTGTAAATCTCCAGCAACAGAAGGATAAATTGAGTGCAAGCACTTTCACAGCTGTACCCTGTAAGGAACAACAGTGACATGTTGTACATGGCCAGGGACTTCATCACTTCTTAAGAAGCACTGGTTGCTCTCCTTAGTTCCCACACTAAGGAAATTGGTCTTTGTGTTAGTAGTGATGCCAGGCCCAGAAGAGATTGCTGGGAGACTGCTGTCAGGACTGACTGGATAAGGCATTCTGGCACTGGCTGTTTACACAGGAGTGAAACCACCTGTCTGATCCTGAGGTGGCCTTTGCTTTCATGGAAAATTGATTTTGAGCTCCTTTCAGTGTTTGCTGACCTTATGTAGAACACACATAGAAGTTGTGCCCATTTTCCCCTGTAAGAACTACAAAATGCACCGCTACAGCAGCTGGTAAGCAAGGAAAGGAGTGGGCAATTATGTGTTGCAATCAACAGAAAAAATCTGCCATCTAAGTCACTGGAATGAGTAAAATAATCCTCTGACCTATTGCTGTCCATAGAAAACCATCTTTTTTATAATCTCATACTTCCTGCCTGGAAGATCCTGACTGGATACTGGGGACAGCTCAACACCTTCATTCTGTGAAAATGAGGGTTCTCATAAAATATACCCCCTGGACGGTAGCATGTCAAGCCTCCTTTTCCCACAACTTATGGACATCCTGGTCTGAGAATTTCTAACGTCAAGAAAAGAGCTGTTGCAGAGCTTCCCAGGACACTTATTTTCTTGCTCTTAAAGTACCCAACTGCCTGTTGAAATGAAGCTGGATTTAGCTGTGCTGATAGCATTGGTTTGGCTTGTCCTTCGGTTAAGCTGCTGACAAGCCAATTCACACTGCTTCATTTTCCCTGGAGATCCCAGCCCTCTCCTGGGCTTGTTTGGAAGTATAAAAGAGATTGGGCTGGGGATGGACAGTCAAGACTGCCCATGAGTAAAAACAACATGGACTGGCCAATATGGGAGGGTTGTGCAAGAGCGGCTGGCTCAGTTGCTGCCTTGGGATGGAGGGATAAGAAGCTCACTGTGAACTGATGACTACATGGTGCATTGGCTAAATTTTTGCACATAGCCCTCTCTCTGCTTGGATCTCACTGCAGGACAGTGCTGATGGCTTGGCTGTATTGGCAAGGCAGCAGCCTGGCCCCTGCTCCCAGCCCCGGTGTGTCTCAGAGATAATGTCCAACAGGAGATCTAATTAGAAGCTTGGCTGGCTAACCAGAAACAGCAACTGGAAGCTGAAGTTGGTGTGCCTGCTGTGGATAAAATAGAAAACTCTACCTGCAAATCCATCTAAACACTGCTATTGGAAATTACTGTGTCTTGATTCTTTATTGCTAAGGAATAGCCTATCTGCCTCCAAGCCTTTGATGTAATGACTCATTCGCAGTAGTCCAGTAACTCTTCATTTTTTCTCTTCCTACCACCAAACACAGTAGATCTCCCTCCAACAGCAGTTTGTGTTGGAGCTAATTCTCTGTTGAGCTGTTATTATGGCAAACAAGAAATTCAAATATAATCCCGTTGGCCTCTCCCTGCAGGAAGGACTTGGACCACAATGTACTGCCTTCCTGGGAACACCTGCAAGCTCAACTTTTTTTTTTGGTATAATGTAGCTGAGAGTCTGGGCTGTCTGGATGACCTCAGGCAGATAGTCAAAGATGACTTTAAAGGCTGGATAATGTATTTCACAACGGTATAATCCTGCAGTAGCCTGAGGGTTTAGAGTTGTTTTGTACTGTTTTTGATGTAGGGCTTATTTTAGGTTTTATGAAGAGATGTTGCTTTCTTAACTAACACAGCAGTAGCTCACGAGCTGCTCAGCAGAGGACACATTTGCTTTAGGCTCTCTGCATACAAACTAGTGCTTTTGGGGGGCTTGTGTTCAGACATGGGCGTGGGTGGAGATGCGCTGTCCTATGGATAAATGCATCCCTGCACATACATGCAGTTCCTGTACTGACACTGCCACATGGAAAAAGATCTTAATCTTCCGACGTCAAATTTATGTATATGTGCAAACACATGCTCGTAGGTGCAGAGGGAGAACTGCCTGTTCACATGCACAGAGGAAGGTCTGTACAGAGATGTGAAGAAACAAAATCATGCATGCACTTCAGTTAAGAGGCATCTCTTCGTAATATTTGTTCATGTCATGGTTGTGCACGTATTGTTGCCTGCATCCTGGCTCTACTCAGATCTCTCACAAGTGACAGTTTAACCTTAGCCTGAGGATACATGAACTAGTGATGAAATCTAGAGAAAAAATCTGGGACCATAACATAAGAGAATATTGTAGGAGTCCATTTTGAGCTATTTTCCCCACTCTTTTTCCCCAAACCCTTCTAGTCTAGTCATAAAAGTTGCTCCTGCTGTTTTTCTCCTCCAACATCTTTCCTTACAAACTTTAATAAGTAATCAGGTGTGATCAATGCCAGCTTATACTCTCCTGCTCCTCTGCTTGCTGTTCTAGTGCAGAGCGATTGTGTAAAAATGACCTCCCGGGGATCCTCCATTGATTTATTCTAGCTGATCTGAAACTTCAGCCATTTTCCTTCCAACACTGTCCCTGGCACAGCCTGTTCTGGGAAAAGAAGGATGCTGTGAGTGCAACCCATGGTGTGTGATCTGGATCTGAAGCCTGAGACAGCCTCTCTGGTGCTGTGGGTGCAGCAGGGCAGACCTAGCTCTGGCTCAGGCAGGGAGATGAGAGGGAGGCTCAAAGAGGGCATTTAAATGTTCTTCTCTTTTTGCATCTATTTCAAGCCATGATACAAAGGCACCATATGTTTTGCTGACATCAGGGCTCACAAGGGAAGTGGTATGAAATACGGAATTAGGAAGGTAAAGCTCTCTTCACTTATCTTGAGCACAGGAGTTTCACCAGTGCAGTGTGAGAGACAGAGCACAGCTGTGCCAGCTCGTACCAAACAACCACCTAACTGAAACCCCTGGTGTTTTTCAGTAATGGGAGATGATGGTGGAGCCTGGCAAAAGAAAATAAGAAAGAGGTAAATGTAGAGTGGTCGCTTCTGCTGTTCCCTCCCAGCAACTGACAGGAGCAGTTCAAGGGACAATCTTGGAGCCTAACCTATGTGCTGCTGAAGAAATTTTGCAGACAATCTGGGTTTGCTGCCCCAGGGTGAATCTAGAACATATCAAAGAGGTCTCAGGGCAGAGGCACACAGCTGCCCTCCAGGAGACAAAGCAGCAGTTCAGACTGTGAACCTCCTTGAGCTGCAAACATAGATGTAAACAGTCTGCAGTGAACTATGCCAGTTTCTCAGGAAAACTATGCCAGAAAACTCAGGAGGAATTAGCCCAGCTGCACCATCCTTGTTCCTTCTGCACTTAGAGAAATGAAACTCAGGGATTGTACACCTATGCTCAAGGTGCCAGTGTTTACCCTCTCTTCTTTCTAGCTGAGAAAGATGAAAGTAGGGAGGGTTTGTATGCAATCAAAAAGCGCCAGAACTCTGACAACTCTGACAACAGTGTCAACTCTCCCCCTGCCAAATCAAAGGGGTTTGGGTTAAAGCCCTGACGTCAGGGCTCTGTAAGATATATAGGATCACAAGATATGTAAAGTTAACAGAAAGTTAAAGCCCCAAACATCAGAATGCCAGTATTTTCAGCACATCTGTGTTTTCAGTTTGGATTAAATGCTATGGCACCCTTTGATACAGGAGTCACCTTACAGCCAGCCTGTAGCTGTAACCAACAGAGACGACTTCTATTTTTCTCCCTCTTCCCTTTTGTGCACAGCCCATTGCATCACTGGAGTAGGATGAGGATAGGGGAACCCTCTGACCCCGGTATGCAGCCTCTATGTGTCTGGGAGAATAAAATCTACTTCTCCCCTCAAGCAATTATAAGTGATAACTATTTTGCTATTCAAGGATTGCGATTTCAACACTCGAGGGGTTAATGCACCAGGGAGGCAGCTGATGCTTTCATGCCGGTATGCTGTATCACACAGCACAGTTTCCAGGAAGATGAATATCTGTAACCAAGTAGCACAGCAGAGCCCAAAGCCTGTTCAAAAGAATTCTTTTTGATGATCTGGTTTTATTACTTTCAATGAACTGGAGTCTCCAAGGTACCAGTGAATAAGGGATGCTGTAAAGCAGCATCTTGTATACATGTTTCAAGCTGCGTCTGCTGGTGTTGAAAAGGATGAAAGAGAAACTGCTTAGCAATGACCCAAGGGCCCAAACCCAGCTCAGACTTCCATGGGGCATTTGCTGAGACAAAAAGAAGATCTTAACCATTTGCACTGGGACATGACAACTGGGACACAACCTACATCATTCACTTTCCCTGCTGGGAAAACTAATCCATTTCCAGGACAGAGCACATGGCATGTGTTGTATGTTTCATAAAAGCTCTTTGCCAAATGGAAATGAAAAATACAAAAATCTCAAATCAGGAACAGGTAGATGTGAGTTATGGGGCTGTGTGCCATCTGGAGAATCTAGGGGATTTAATAATACCCTGTGTAAAACATAGCACTGGTCAGAAACCCTGTAGGGAAATACAGCACTTAACTTCACTGTTCTTGGTTTGTCTGTACATAATATGTAGATCTGAGTATGAAACAGAGCTTGGACTATGAGTACGTGGACCCACCTGGGAATGTGGTTCAGCGTAACCCCCACCAGACATGTGAAGGGAGGCAAAAACCAGTGAAACCTGATCAAAATCAGCAGAAGGAGAGCCCAGCTATGGTTTGTTCTTTAGGCACTACCTTGCAATTTCTGTAACAGCACTAAGGAGAAGTTTTATAGCTATAGACTGGAGATCAACTTCTAAATGGACAGACACTGAACTGTACAGAAACCCAGACTGTTTGAATGTAAAGGAGGTCAGCCAGTGCCCATTCTTCCTAAGCTCTGCATACACCGTTATAACAATATTAGCCCATGCATTGCCTCTCAGTGCTTTCGCTTTGGAATTCAAATAATGTGTGTGTTTTATTAAAGGCTCTCCAGTGTGAGCCTCAGAAATACATATGCACTCTCCAACTGTGTGGGTTTTCTCTTTCCTGCCTAGTGCACAAATTACTCATTGTAACATGATAAATGAATGAAGCTGTGTAACCCTCTTTATAGTTTACTGTTTTTATAGTGCTTTGCCACCATATGTTATAAATTCATGAAGCAGTTGTAGCATGTAACAGGTTTTTCTGTTTGTTTATTTAGTTATTTGCTAATTCTCACAGCTGTATATAGATGTATGGATGTGTGTAAATATATATATATGTTTGTCTGGTGGACTGAAGCCTAGGAGAAAAGATCAGCTGCACCTGGAGAGCACTTGAGAAGCAGAAAACAGGAAGGATAAAAGGATTGTCTTGATATCTGGTGAGAATTGAGGAGATTGAATAGAAAGTCACTTCGCAGGGAAAATTCACATTTCATGGTCTGCAACATTTTGGGGCAATTTCTGCTAAAGTCAGCTATATTGTACAGTCAAGGAAATACAGAATATAAAATTGCATTGTGAAAAGCCTGCAGAATCTTCATGTGATCTGTAGCTTGCAGACAGAGAACAGAAGTCATGAGCCAAGGAATGAAGAAAAGCAGAACTTTTAATAAACTTCTGGGATTTCAGATAGGCATTGTTATGGGATCCCATAGGCTGCTCCTCCTGAGGAGTGGAAGCTGGGGAAAGGAACTAAAAGGAGTGGCTGCTGGGGAGAGCATCTGGATTCCCAGGTATAGATGTGAAATCTGCTTCAACCTGCAGTGCTATAGGCTTTCCTCAAGCACCCATACAGCTCAATGAACTTCTGTGTGGTGCAGTTACAGGAGGAGCAAACCCAGCTGGCCCTTCGGGGGGTTATGGTGGGAAGGAGCTATTTGTGAACGGGGCTTTCTTCTTGCCTATTATTCTGTTCCTCTTCCTTCTCTCATGTGACTTCTCTGCAAGTATTAGGCCTATCTGTTTGATTCATCTACTGTGAATAGGGAACTATATTCACCAAGTACCAGACAGGTTGTTTTAATTTCCCCATGTTTCCTGGTGGGAAATCAAGTTGGTATCTTAGTGGAAATCCCTAGACATTAAGATTACTTGCAGTCTGACGACAGGAGCACATATAACTGCTTATGTATCTCTATCTGTGTGAGCATGCATTATTTTCGTATGCACAAGCATAGCTACATGCAGACGTGTATATGTGTGTGATCATTTGTATTTATTCTGTGCCTGGCCAGTTTCAGTATCTTTTTTAGCAATTCCATTAGCATTCCCATGTGTCTCACTGTTTAACAGAATTGGGCAGGCCGTGTTTACACTTTATTTAAGAAACACTGTAAAAACAAGAGGATCTTAATCATCACTAGCCAAGGTAGCTGCAAATTAAATATCTGAGCTCTTGGAAGCTCATTCATCATAAATATCCTACGTGTCTCTAGGAGGGGAACTTAAAGAATCTATGCTAGTCCTACCAGAGGGAGATTATTATGAGAACATATATAGAGTGAGTAAACTGGAATAACACCTATAATTGCGGATCTAGTACTTCTGATAAAAATAGGTCTCTTTTTTTTGTGTCTTATTTTACTTATATATCTTTCCCATTTAAAAAACAGCTTTAATGCAGGACCCACTCTATAAAGGCAGAAGTCCAACTTAGGAAGGCAGGGGAGAATCAGGGAGACTATACAAGGGGGATCAAACAGAATGGAGGATAGAGGTTGTCATAAAATAACAATAATTTGCAATATCCTTTCTCTGGCCTTACCAGATTAACCATGGGACCCTTTTGTCTCACAGAAATTACAATGTAGTTGATGAT